>JADAZS010000023.1:0-380857 GCA_014872975.1 Diaporthe citriasiana | reverse complement strand
TAAAGTAACCTAATTACTTAAAACTGGTAAATATAATAAGAAAATTAACTATTATACTACTATTAGCTTTACTTTTAAAGCTTTTTTTTATATTAAATACTTTTTCTTATATTTTAGATATCTTTTTGGTTATATATATATTAAGGATAACTATATAATTTTAGGGTAAGGGGTATATTAAGGGGCTAACTAAGTAAGTTTACTAATTAGAATACCAGCTAGGCTACCTATAGTACTAGATAGTTTTTTCTTAATATATATACCTACTATAAATATATCTTTAATCGAATAAGCTGTTAGAAACCCTCTATTTGGTTTCCTGATTTGATTTATAAAGTCATCAAGTGCTTCGTGATATTTCTCACACAGCTATTAATACAGACCTTGTCTTCAACTATATTATAGACCTTATCTAACACATTCTTAAAGCTCTTTACAAATGGGCCCCTGTAAATAGCATCTTATCTAGCTTAGCTAGTGAATACAGCAGTAGAGCCGTAAAGATATTGGTATCTTTTCTAGATCTGACCACTTCTGTGCTCACTCAGCACCATGGATATTCTGGCTTCATCAGTACTCGACAACACTTACTAGCGGGAAATCCAACACGTTCGTCAGAGTAGGGTCATCATCCTTACGTAAATGCGCAATGTCGTGTTGAACCCGTGGTCCAGCTCTTTGAATCTGAATGATGTTGTGATCTCACACTCTGTTTCCTCCGAGAGCCGGAGCAGCTCCAAGATACCTGGGTCAGTCCTGTGCTGGATGTGTAGGAGCATGCACTATCTGTGTCGCCAGGAGCAGGATAGCTCTGTGGACATCGCGGCCCCTCTACCGGCTTTTTGTCCCCTTTGAAGACAAATTAGGCGTCTTTGTAAACATAACGACAGGCTCATATCTAAGCATTAACTAAACTCGCCACATCGATCTCATAGCTCAATGCAAAGTGCCAACGTACTTTGCCCAGCGCGGCATCTCTTCGTCCGGGATAGTGACGTCGTTCCATGGCTTGCATGGCCACATACATAATCCAAGGCGCTTGCAATCCGATGCACCACCTGGCCCGTGAAGCAGGACAAGGCCGTAAAACAAAGATAATCCATCACTACCGCGGGCCTCCCGCGTCCCCAGCCTGAAGACGGACACCCGGGCTCCATGGAACGCGTCAAGCAGTCCCTGAGCGGTGCGGTATACTGCGTCCCGTATGAACAAGTCGAAAGGCCTGCTTTCCTCCGTAAAATCCAGATCCTCTCTACTAAAGTCAATTTCCTCGTCAAAGTTTGGCTCCGGTTCCTCCCAACCCATGTACGACGCCTCGGCGTCCGGCAGAGCCGGGTGCTCGCGATAGATGTAGTCATCCAGCTGAAAGAAAAGATTGAGCCCAGTATCATTCTTGTTTTCCCTCGGCAGAATATTACTTCCCTCGCAAGCTTTCCAGTATGAGAACAAATCCTGCAGAGGTGTTACCCAGCCCTCGACTCGTGCTGTGCTGCCTCCGGGCAATCCGGTGATGGAGCAGTCGGGACAGGGCCGATGGCGGCTGGTGTAGTCTTTCATGGTGCGCCCCGGGACTCTTGAATGTTGCGTGATCTGCCAGGTCTGTCGCGAGGGTGCCGCAGTGTGGACGAACATCTGGCCAAGGAGAGGTGATTTCGTGTTGAGGGCTGTGGCGAATTCGTCAGACAGCTCCTCGAGAGTGTAGGGCTTGTTCTTGTTTAGCCCGCCGGGGGCAGCAGCTCCCACCTGGATATCGTAAAGAGCCATGATGCCATAAATTCTATCCAGCTGGTGCGTCGCCTCCCGAAGGGATGCTGCTGCGAACTGCACGTTTGGGTTCTCGACTATCCCCTCCGAGTACCCACTTTGCTGAATGCGGTCCTTGACGGCATCTCGCAGGCCGATCGTGGCAGGGCTACCGTAGCGTTCCGGATATGTAGTTAGCTGTATGTATATGGCTACCAGCCTACCAATGACTTTGGTCATCTCGTAAGGCTTTCCCGTGTCAGGCTGTGACCAGACAATGTTTGGTTCAACGCTGGTGACCAGGCTGCCGTCTCGGCCCAGGATCCACGCATCCTCCCGCAGCACGCTCTCCTGCAGCGTCGTCCAAAGAGACGAGAACCAAAAGTCACCCAGTAAGTAGTCAACAGCGTCCCATATGTCGGCCATAAGACTCTCCAGGTCGTGCCAGCAGGGGTTAGGCTTTCTGTTGCCACTCTTGACGAGAACAGAAGACTGGATGCCAGGCATCACGCTCGTGCTCAGCATCCTGCTCAACACGGCCGCGTCGATGGTCCAAAGCCAGATATAGGCACGGCGGGCGTTGGAAAAGATGCTAACCTGACGGCCGACCTCATCCATCCATGTCTTGATCTCATAGTCCTCTTGGTCGATGCACGCAATGTCTATCCAGACAAAATCCGCCTGCTCGCCCATCCTAGCGATGACGCGATACAGGTCGTCCAGGCTGTAACACTCAGAATCATTGACGGATGGAATACGCCAGCTGGTGCCCGAAATGGCGGGCCGGGGGCCTTCGTCCTGTTGCCACCGCCCCCAAGTGTAGGACAATATGCAGTAGTCTGGCTCGGTGACCCCACAGTACACATTGCCCTCCTCTCTTTCCACAGAGGTCATCGACGGGATATGGACCAGCCGCCGAGGCCAGCCCGGACTGGTGGGCGCCCCCCGGAATTGAAGCCATTCTCTGCGAGGCATGACAGAAATGCGCCGTACCCGGTCCAGCAAATCGCAGTGAGGAGGCCTGAAAGATAGCTAAGCGGAATATGTGCGACTAGCCTTACGTACAGAGTAGAGGGCACTGCCTGGACCCCTGCTCCTCAAGCGCTTGCTTGCGGTGCACAAATTATACCCAGCTGAAGTGACCACTTGTGGTGTACAGGGTGAACCCCTAATTATTATTAGTATAAGACTTAAGCTTTATAATTAATTTAATATTATTTTAACTAATTAAATATCTTCTTTACCCTTTTAAAACTATTTTAAATAATAACCTTATTAAATTTTTATTTAATAAATATTATAATATAATTAATAAAATTATTTAAACTTTTTTATAAATAAATTAAATATATTTATAATTTATATATATTTTATAAAAAAACTTTAAAAAACTATACCTTATACTTTAAAAGTTATATATTAATTTAAATTAAGGATTAGATTTAGAAACCTTATAACTATTACTATTTTAATATTGTAAGAAATTAGATTAAAATTGAAATATATATAATAGAATTTAAATTTCTTTTCCAACAAGTTTTCGTGGTGTAGTTGGTTATCACGTACGCCTCACATTGTTAGCAGCAGGCAATTAGCTTGATGCTCAAAAAGGGGTCGCGTAAGGTCTCCGGTTCGAGCCCGGGCGAAAACAAATCTTTTTTGCACTGTTTTGCTTCAGCTCTCACCATGGCTTAATCCATTAGCGAGGAGCTCTATAGGCAATCCCAGTGGCTGACTCGCTGAATGCTGGAGGTAGAATATGTGGAGTCTGCTCCGGCAGCCAACCTACCTAAACACCCGTTCAGCCAGTCCAGGTCACAGGCCTGCACGTGGCCTCTTCACGATTACATAGGGACGTTGCTCCTAATACGCACTACCCCTTTGATATTCTGAATTGTTGTGACGGGTAAGGGTCTCGTTACTCAGAACAATGTCTCACTTACGTGTGCACATCAGTCTGGAGCCGAGTGCGGCTCTAGAAAGCTTCCCTTGTCACCTCTAAAGGGAAGATTACCGATAACTCCAGGGATATGCTGTCGAAAATTTGTTGGAAAGAAATTGTTTCATTAATACCTACTCATTTGCTGGGACCGAAGGGTAACCGGCCTGACTCAAACGTGCATACACAGTGAGATCCTCGCCTTTCGCGCAGAAATATTCAGGTTAATCGTCAACACTAATATGTCTTCATTGACTGGAGTCAGAGCATAGCACTTGAATACCTAATTTTTGAGTCCAGTGATTCACCATAGATAATGCTTGAAACCAATTACTTAAATATGCATGCCCGCCAGTTCCTGGAAAGATCTTCGAACGCCCACAGGCTATACGCTAGACCTCCAGGGTATCCGTAAGGAATTGTCGAAACCATCTACCCAAGAGAGCATCAGGAGAACTGGGCAGGTAAGCTTTGGGTTTGGCAGACTCGGGCTGAATATTAAGTCAGTTGTTAGGTATGTATATGTATACATACGTAGGTATTATTAAGGGTCAATGGTACTCTCAGTAAAAGATGAAGGAGATAAGTTGGTCCGAACCTGGGCGTAAAGTTAATATGCTCTGTAAAGGACTATATTACTGGGGATTCAATGTTTGGTATGATCGTTGAAAGATTATTCAATACATACAGGGTGGTGTTCGGGGGCCAAAATTGTGAACTCCACCTGAGTTCTTTGAATTCCGCTCGTATATTGTCTTAGTTATCCGCATACCTAGCTCGCCATCAATGAAACTGGTATTTTCCTCATACTTTGCACAGATTAACAGGCATACCCAAAGAGACCCAATAAGTATCAGACTGCTAAATGTAGCAGAAACCTGATTGTCAGGCAGGACAGGACTTTCTTATAATCACTCAGTATGTCCTAGGTGTGCCTAGAAACACCCGACACAACTTCCACACGGCAAACGAAAGGAGCAAATGCTGTCAACAGCTGGTGAGAATTTCACATAAGTCCGACTACGGAGATTCACGAGCCACACTTCCACTGATGAAACGTCAACTAAGGAAAACACTCGTGTCATCATATTCAGGCCCGCCCACCAGTATGAAGAGGCCCACGACAGCACGGCAATAAGACGGGCGTAGGAGCTGGTCACCCGGGCTCGGCGACGGCAGTGGGTCTCGTCTTGCGGGGCGGCGGCCGCGTGGAGTCCCGAGACACCCGGTTGCGGCTCGGGAGAGGCTTATCAGTGGACGTTTCTCGAACGGGGCCATCCTTGTAAAACTTGTCAACGGGGCGATCTTGGGGGGGAGAACGTGCCCACCTCGGCACTCGCGCATCGACTCTTTTGAGGCCGTCCTGGTTCTAATGGCCGCCTGGCTCACTTGGGAAGGGAGGTGCATCGCCTAGCCGCGACGTTGGATGCTTTCCTGTCAGAACGGAAGCGTCTGCTGCACGGTATATAAATGCTGCTTCTCCTCCCTCCAACGTGCTCAAGACTTTTGAATGAATCTAGCTTCGTCTCTGTCTATTGGCGTCGATCAGTCTGTGCTGTGGTTGATCCTGACTTCAGAATTACGTACAGGACTGGGTAAATATCTTTACAAAGGTGCGTGTTTGCCACACTTTTGCAGACATTTTCATGCAATAAAAGCAGCAAGTTACCGGTACCAAGAGTTCATGTGTTGACCAAATCCAGCTCATTGCTCTCAAACCACAACGTACCAGTCTTCAAGAATTACGCCGAGCCGTCAAAAAAATGGTTAACAGAGCAGCCGCCAAGCTCCGAGCACAGCTCGCAGACAAAGACAGCATCATCGTCTGCCCGGGAGTGCAAGATGGACTGTCGGCGCGAGTATGCCTTGACGAGGGCTTCCGGAACCTCTACATGGTGAGTTCCCTCCTTCCCCCCCCCCCCCACATCACGCAGACAAATTAAAAACCAAACCTTCCCGGCCCAGACCGGCGCAGGCACGGCGATGAGCGTCCTAGGGATGCCAGACCTAGGCCTAACAACCGTAGACGACATGGCCCGGAACGCATGCATGATAGCCGGCCTGGACCGCGAGGTTCCCGTCATCGCGGACGCGGACACGGGGTTCGGCGGGCCGCTGATGGTCGCGCGGACGGTCGAGAAGTACGCCGGCGCGGGCGTCGCGGCCCTGCACATCGAGGACCAGGTGGCGGCGAAGCGGTGTGGCCACCTGCTGGGCAAGGAGCTGGCGGGGGTGCCCGAGTACGTGGCGCGCATCAGGGCGGCCGCGGCCGCGCGCTCATCCCTCGGCGACGACATCGTCATCATCGCGCGCACGGATGCGCTGCAGTCGCTCGGGTTCGAGGCGGCGATTTCCCGGCTCAAGGCGGCCGTCGAGGCTGGGGCGGACGTCGCCTTCCTGGAGGGCATGACCAACAAGGAGCAGATGGCCCAGTGTGTCAAGGCGATGAGCCCGACGCCCTGTTTTTTAAACATGGTTGTGGGCGGTGTGACGCCCCTGGTGGACAGCGAGGAGGCGAAGAGGATGGGATATAAGATTGTGATATGGCCTTGCTTCTCGATGACTGCTGCGCTTCTGGCGTACCGGGAGGCTGCGAAGGAACTTAAGGAGCTAGGGATGAACAAGGAGAGGAGGAACGAGAAAGGCGAGCTCGTGGGCGGTGTCAGGCAGTGTTTTGAAGTTTGTGGCCTAACCAAGTACTCTGACTTTGACAAGGCCATGGGGGGTCAGGCATTCTCCAAGGGTGTGTGAATAAGATTAACTTCACGGACTTGTGTGCTATTACTCCCTCAGACGAAAGAGGTGCAGTTTCGATGTTGTCACTTTTAAGCCATCGCAAGCCACCTGGAACCCGTTATCTTGATGGTCGTCTCAGTGACGATGCATTTGCTGCTCATATGCCGAGCTTCTCGAGCATACCTGACCCAATCGCTTGGGTGAATAATGCTATCAGGAGCGGCGTCGAGTCCCTTCCCATCACGCCAGCCAAATCTGACGAGCCCAATGGGCAGACAGTCTAATTCAACACACACCTCGGGGCACTATGCCTCAAAGACGGGCCAAGGCCAAACCCTTTGGTTGCGTCGCCAGGCTGGCACCCGATCGATCTCAATCTCTGGTCTGCTGTCCGACAGTGAATCAAACGGTTCCGTATGCCCTTGATTCCCTTGTCCATCCATCCCCGTCCTGCAGAAAAGATCCTTGCAACGCAACCACGTGCCCCTATTCCAATCTCGAGAATAACTGTGCAGCGAAAAGTATGGTCTTGTGACCAGGAAAGAATACCGGGGACAAGCCTCTCTACTGCTTGAAAAGTTCAGATGCCCGACCTAGCCCACCCCGCGCCGAGGACTCCTGAAATACACTGTGCTGACAATGACAAAGGGGAACCCCCATCCGGAATAAGACAAAATAATTACAACCAAAAATAAAGTTGAAGCGCGGAATATTGCGTGGCACCAATCGGAAAGGCAATTTCGGAAGAAAACAGGCCGAGTGATGAGGCCAGTCGCGTGTTCAGCCAACAAACTCCGAGACCAAATAGCAATGCGGCCGGCCGATGACAGACCAGGTAAAGAATCTCAAAGTATGCGTCGATGCATTTTCGTTAGTCGTAAGTCCTGCAGCTGTCTGTCTTATGAGGTGTGGGAAGGCACGCTTCTAGGTGTCACATCACCACTGCGGCGTCGGACGAGATCTTGCTGCTGCTGCTGCTGGAGCTTTGTTGCACTAGCAATCATCCGCATCTTCTTCCGCACAGAACTAAGCCGGCCTGTGATCATAGTGATCACTATGTACTTATTAGTGGGTGCGTAGCCATGACGTTCGACAGTGATACTTACATTTCTGGACAGCTTGCTGGTCATCCGTGTTGATGTCTGAGGCAGGCTCCTCCTTCGACGCACGCTCCTCCTTGGTAGGTCCGGAGACCCGCCTCTTAGGAAGATCTTCGTCGTTATCTATCACGGCTTCTAGCATACGTACCGCTGTGACGTAGGAGATCTCGCAACCAGCCAGGTCTTCATTTGAAATCTCGTCGATCGCTGCCTTGCGGCTCATCTCGACGGCACGGTCGTACATGAGTTTTTCGGCGCTTATACCAGGCGTGATAACCACCCCGTCGACAGTTGATCCACTCGTTGATGCTGGATCCACTGGATGATTACTGGGGTGGGCAGGATGGTCCTCCGGCAATGACTTCTGCGCATCGATGAGTTTTAATCGGACGATCTCGGCCTTTTCCAAGACTTCGTTGAACCGCGACCGCACCCACTGCACAGCCGAATTGATCCTGGTAATGACGACTTGGATACTGCTGGGATCACGAGCGGAAGTTTGCCCAGTTGATGATTCCGCTCGTGTCCTCCTCGACCACCACAGGCTGGCAATGTCCATGGACTTGGCAAGGAGAGATAGAGCCTTGACGTACAGCACCAGGGCTTCTTCGGAAAGTGCCACTACCGCATCGGTAGTCAGCCCGTCATCATCGTCTGGAGAAGTCTGGTCCGTTGGCAAACCACCAAGGCCATGGTTAGTCGATGGTGTGAGTGGCACAAGCTGCTTGTATTTCACCTCAGCAAAGCCGTACACAACGTCGCTCCGTGTGGCGTAGTCCTCGATGCACTGGGCGACTCTGGAGTCCTCATCATATGGTGTACTTTGCTTCCCATCGCCAATCAAGCCTACGGGAGCTGACGGCGTAGGATAGGCTGGGAACGCACTATAGAGCTGAGGCGGGGAGGCACCTTTGCCAAGACCTGGTGGGTATTTGATACCTAGGAGTCGCAGGCTGGCGTCTTGTATGGCCTTGGATATAAAAGACGTAGTAGAGCCGGGGCTCGCACTAAGAGAAGACTGCCGTTCATGGGCATTTGGCCGCTGTCTACCCTGGGCGATTTGCATTGCTCGCGATGGCGACGGGGCCACAGCACCAGTCGTGGAGTCTGGGGCACCCTGCGTCGTCGTACGCCGCACCATCTGTCCCGCCTTGGGTGACGACCCCTGTGCATGCACCATACGTCCATTGGCCGCCAGTTCATCGGCCAGGGCATTGACTGCGACTTGATTCTTGTCCACAAGCACATAATCACGCTCGAATGCAATTTCCTGCCGAGCCTTCTCCTGCTCGTCCGAGGGGCCCTTTCCTCGACTTCGGGCAAGTTCTCTCGCAGCTCCTGCTGGTGGGGCATCACGGGCGAGTTTTGTTGCCGATGCATTAGATAGAGCGCGGCGGCGCGCTTCGTAGACGGCCGGCCTTGTTGGAGCGGAAGATGACGGCATCGGTTGGGGTCGCCGTATGCCGAGACCCTCTCCAGTCTCTTGTCGTGGCGAGTAGCCGAGTCGAGGGGAAGCAGGGCCGAATTTGTCTTCAGCCTCAGTGGGTGTGCCGAGTGGCGAACGTCTATACGGCTTTTCGATGGGAGACGAGGCGGCCTCGGCCCTCCCTTGGTCTTGATCTGTGCCATACCGCCGTAATGAAAGCCGTCGTGGAGGTGCAACAGGCTCATCGGACTTGACGGCAGATCTGACGTCCTGCGGCCTCTTCGGCTCGACTGGCTTTGGGATGTCATCCTCGACAAGCCCGGGAATTTGATTTACGACGACAGGATGTGAGAAGAAGTTTTCAAAGGTGATCCGCTCACCAGGACTTTTCTTGAGGAGAGCGCGAATTAAAAGCTTCATATCGGATGACAGGTTACTTTCCCTTGGGAATTTGATCGAGTCGTTTGAAGCCTCTATTTTGCGCAATAGCTCAACGTGGTTGCTTGCACGGAAGGGTGGCCGACCCGCCGCCATCTCATACAGAACCGTTCCAACGGACCATAGATCAGCTGTGGCATCGTAGCGTTCATAACGCAAGATCTCAGGAGCCATATAAAGCGGTGAGCCGCAAAGCGTTTCGGCGAGAGATGTGGAGGGTAGCACGCGGGCGAACCCGAAGTCGGCGAGCTTCAGCATGGGCAGAGACCGCAGCCCAACAGCAGGAATGAGGCTGTTCTGGCTCGCACTGAGAATCTGTGGCACTTCTCTGTTGCTCTCTCGGAAATCGACGGAAGGGAGCAGGAGCAGGTTCTGAGGCTTCACGTCCCTATGCACCAGGTCCAGCCTCCTCAGGAACTCGAGCGCACTCGCCAGCTGCTTGAGAAAATGACGAATAATGACCTCGTTCAGGCCTGCGTTGGGTGTGTTCGGGTATTTTCGCGCCATATCGTGGGTAGCCGGATTTGTCGAGAGCATATCCCTTTTCTTGATGAAGAGCGACAGATCGCCGAGAAGGCAGTATTCCATCATCAGGTTGATGTGGGTCGGCGTCTCGACGCATTCGTGGAGGGCAACAATATGGGGATGACGCAGTTTCTCGAGAATCTTGATCTCGGAGTAGAGGTTATCCTTCACTTTGCCTTTGAGTTTGCCCAGTTCGACGGATTTGATAGCGACAGCTGCGCCAGAACTCTAAGAGGAGAACACACAGGTCAGCCTCGACTCATCCGACAGCCTCGGCGGGCGACGGAGGTCGCGCGAAAGACAAGAACAGTAGTTGCAGAACCGAGCTGCCATCAAAGGAACAAGCGCCGTCGCTTATGATGGGCACACAGAGATGCGAACTACGATAGACGGGGCTATGCGCTGACCTTATGGGTACCAACGTAGACAGAGGCGAAGCTGCCCTTCCCGATCTTGGAACCGACGGTCCACTGGCTCATGGCATCGGATTGGGGCCGCGAGCGCCCAGACGCGGAGGGTTGAGAAGCCATATCTTCCTGGGGGTTTGGCGAGACAGGAAGATAGCTGTGTTGTCGTAGCCCGTGGGCCTAAAGGGGTAGGGACTCGAGGGTAGCTGTGGTTGTCGTCATGTACACATGGAGGGTGGGCCAGTGGTATAGGTATGGGTAGGATGGGGTGGTTCCTGTCTGGGAAGAATGCCCAAGGCGGGCGTTAGTTCAAGAAAAAGTATGGATTAGAAAAAGGACCAGGAGAGAAGAGAAAGGAAAGGTGAGGCAAGGCAAGGCAAGGCGAGGCAAGCAGAGCGTTTGGATGATGCTGCCGCGAGGTCGATGGGTAGAGCGACGGCGGCAGGCAAGGATCCGATTCGATGCGATGCGATGCAATGCGCTCCGACGGAGAGGCGATGGGGGTGGGCACGCACTGGGGGTTGAGGTGGAGCTGTCTGTTGGCGCAGGCAATGGCAGGACGTGCGTGCAGCAAGACAGCAGGTACCTCCCTATGTCCTATGTGGAGTTGAGAGGTGCAGACTAACAGACAGGGGGGCCTGGGAGCCCTTGGGCTGAAGCGTCAGGGCCTTGCCAGATAAGGCAGGCTGGGTTAGGCTGGACTAGGCTGGTAATGTGTAGGCGTGACGATACGGTGAGGGTGAGGGCGACCGACTGCCAAGGCACGCGGTCTGTCTTTTGTGTCCTCGAGACACGGCCAGTCGAGACGAGAACGTAGAGTCCCAAGTGGCGGGAGTTGATAATCGAAAACGGGGGGCCCTCGACAAAGGGAATCCGATCGAAGCTGTGACAGCGTCCTGTGACTTATCTGTAGGCCTGCGGACGTGGGAGGGGGGGTCTACAATTAGCGACGGTATGCTCGGTAACGAACGAAACGGTGCTGGAGAAGACGTCAGGATGTCGCGACATGGCGCAGAGATGGCACGTCCTACCTGCAAATCAATTGGGAAATAGACGTTCGGTGCTAGGCAGATCTCCGAATACAAACGAATGACTCAGAGAGATCAGAGAGGGAGAGAGGGCGAGTGCTTTGGAGGACTGGTGCGAAACAGATGACACGCTGGGCGGCCAGCAGTGATGAAGGGCATACGATAGGTGGTGAGTTGACGGGAGGATGAATCGCCGTGGGTTGAGGGGAAGAAGCAAGTTGGAGTCAGATGGGAGAGGCTCGATTGATCAACTGATTGAAGGGCTGGCTGGCTGGCCGGCTAGCTGACTGACTGATTGATTGATTGATGGGGGAGGAGTAGATAGGACTGTTGGGAAGCGAGTCTTGAGTGTGTAGTACCTAGGTATCTAAGTAGGTGCAAACTACCTAGGTAGGTCGTACAGATGCAATAAGGTCTACGTACTGTGCTGGCGGCGCTGTGTAGGACTGGAAAGGCGAGCCATGAAGAGGAGTCATACATCTACGCGCGCAGTGCACGGCACAGATTATTAGCCTCGGGTGAGGGTTGCCAGCTCTGGTTGCCCAGATCTGGGTTGAAGGGCATGACTGTCTAATCAAGGCAGTGATCAGGAATTAGCCCAGCGGCGCAACACCTGAAGAAGCTTAGATTCCACAGCCCGCCCCAAAGCCCCTTATTACGGAGAAAAACAAAACTGCCCTGGGCTTTGCGGCGGGTGAGCGACGCAGGTGAAGGTGAACCGGAACCTCGTGATGCGAGCGATGAGAAACGGTGGCCAATGCCATCCTTGCACCCACCTGCGTAGGCGTGACTCCCTGTATGGCACTGCCGGGGGAGGCGCAAGGGGGCATGAGGAAGTGTGCAGGGGGGAGGGGGTCTCTGCTGCACCTCTGCTCCCGTGCCTCCCCTTCTTGAGCTCACAAGTACCATTTTCAGTGAGGCAGTACGGGCAGAGCAATAATCTGTACTGTTGCAGTCAAGCAGATGGAGATAACAGACACACGTGGTTCTGTTGGCTGATCAAACATGAGACGGGCGCTAAGCCGCCTGGTCTCAGCCGACCAGGCCTGACCAGACCTGATCAGAGGATAACTTCCTCCAGACAGACAGACAGACAGACAGACAGACAGACAGCCCAGTCCAGATCGAGGAGCCTCCAGGTTGCAGGGGCCCACGACTGGGGGGAGTCATCGGCTAGGCTGGGCAGCTGGGGCAGATAAGCCAGCTCCCCCACCCTGCATGTCACGATAAGCTGGCGCGTCCTGCAACCACTGTAATAACAGCAACACACAGTGCCATTGCCGGCCAGCTCTCGAGCTTGTTCATCAACAACAACCAGTCCCATCAGCCTTTATTAATGTCCTCAAAACCTTGACCGTGTCTCCTCAAGGCTCCGCTCCTGGCTGATCGTTGCAGACGGTCGACCTGACCTCGCTTCCTCCGTTGGCATTTTCCAATTTTACCAGTCGACACAACGACAAGTCCAGAGCATCCTTCATCAAGGGTATTCCTGTTAACCCCTTGGCCATGGTCCCAACAGTATCATGCTTTCGGCCCACGGCCGATGCTCACCACACTGGAGCTTGAGCTTGTGTGTCTTGAGGACGGCTGGGCTGATTCCGTCACTCCTTGGGTGATTCTGGGAACAACCAGGCAAACAACAGCCCCACACAGCAGCCCAGGACCCTTGGTGCCCAGCAAAACAACAGGCGCAACGCCGTTGCAGCGATAACGGAGCTCCTCCCCCCTTCGCTCGTCCCCATGCATCCTAAGTCACCTTGATGTCCTCGCCCATGAATCCTCCGACGTCTTGTCATATGCCACTGTACCGTGGGACACAGCGTTACTGCGCACCCTGGCTGTCCTACCACCAGGCCCAGAGCGCCTTGCTCTGTGTCCTGTGACATGACCACTGCAGTCACTGGCAGCAGCTGGAGTAGCGAGATCGCATCTGTTGTGTTCAGCTTCCACTACCCGTATCATCTCAGCCCCCGGTTTTCTGCTGTCGGACGCACCGGTTCAATCTCAACGTGCCAGACCGGGAGCCGCCGTATACGAAGCAAAGCTGTCTTCACCGCAACGCCGTCCCCAGGATCGGCTAATAGCGAGAACACCGTCCCTGCCATGTTCGGCCTGGGCTGTTGTGTTTTTGCGCCTCTCTCATGCAGCAAGCAGCCAGCAGCAGACCCCGTCCCGTCGTGTCCACAGAGGTGCCTATCAAGCAAGCATCGCTTCAACGGATGCCCAGTGTCGTGGATCGCTTATTCAATGTCTACTTGCTTGTTAGTAGCAGACTAGGCAGGCTGCAGTACAACCTGACAACCCACCACATCTGCAGATCCCTCTCGATGACACAGAGCGCACTACCGCTTTGTACTGCATAGTACACCACCACTACGGCGATCCGGCATTGTAGGCGCCGCGCATCTTCCCAGTAGCTCTGCCAAGCGTAACGGTCTAATCGTCAGCGATAACAACGGGCTTTTCATGACTCTCCATGGCGGATCGCCCAGAAAGCAAGCACATTGATGGTGAGAGAGCGCCCTCTCAGCACATCAGCAGAGCTGGTCCACAAGCGAGCGCGGTCAGCATCCAGCAGCACCTCCCCAGTTTGGCCTCATGCGCTGTTGCTTCCTGTCGTCATACCTACTGTGGGCCCGACCACCTGATGGGATCCCGGGTCTGCTCTCTCGCGCTATTGGTCTGAGCTGCCCTAGGTTCTTGAGACAACTGTCTCTACTTCTTCCAAGTCAAGGCCCACCTCGCCTCACCGGCACGGTGTGCCCCTGGGGTCCTGCAGAAATGGGTGTTTCAATGTCTCAGTTGCTTTTGTGGTTCCTGCTGGTCTTCTGCACCGATCCGCAGTCAACCAGCATCTCGTCCAACCCCATCCTTGGTGCCAAAACGGCCAGAATCTGACCGGTCCAAGGGCCAATGGTCCCCGTGACAGCCAGCGTGCTTCGCCGAACATACAGTGTCTCGCTGTCTCATTGTATTTAACTGAACGTCCAAGTCCGTAAGGCGTAATGGAAACCGGCCGCCCTCAAAGATTCCAGCCGAGCGCGTACACTCTCGGGAACGCGAACGAGGAAGCAGGCCCAGCTCCTAGTCCATCTAAGCTTCGAGAACATTTCCGCAAGACTAGCTAAGTTTTGTTCCGTCTTCGAGTCAGATTTGGATGCAGCCAGTGTATCAAGATTTTCACATCAGCAACCTACAAGACCGACCAGCTTGCACAATTTGCGAGTCATTCTCCGAACTATGATGTGCTCTGAAGTTCTCGCCTCCTGAGGAACAGGCCGGATTGCTTAGATGATCGACGGGTTGACATTGGTGGGTCCTGGACATCAGGTGAAAGAGCTCCGCCAGTACGAGAAACCGCTGCCGCTGGCAAAGCGCGAGGTTCGCTACTTGCCCATGCCGCATATAATCATTGCACCCTATTGCACCCTGAATATGTGTTCGTCTTCCATTGCTCAACGTCGCACCCTCCACGGCCCCTCCGTGCAGGCACCTTGGCCGTGCAGGCCGTCGACCTCCCATGCTTTGGCGACGGACCATACAGGTACCGGCCAGCTTGGCGAACTGTCAAGCCGCCTGGCAAGATTCACGGCAACAAGCCCGGCCAACCAGAAGCCACCTCGCCTGCAGGACCTGGAAGCCAACGTGGTATAAACCAGGAAATGGCCTCCTGCGTTTGGGGCTGTTGCTACCAGCTACCGCTGGTGGGTGGAGGCCGTCTTACTCCCCTAATGCGGGCCATCCCACGGCACCGCAACCATAGCACACACATTCACGCACAAGCGCACGTACGCACACCCTCCCCCACGACGTTTTCATTATTAGTGAAGCGAGCTACCGTTCCCCGGACCCAGTTACTGGCCTGAACGGCACAGCGACAAGCAAGTATCTGCATGCACGAATTGCATTACAGCAATGTCAAACGCCGGTGGATGGGGGAGTAGGGTCCGCAAAGGTTCAGGCTCCCAGCCAACCCAGCCAGCCTGTTATCGACGATAATAGGCCCAGCAGCGGCCTGCCGCCTGCCGCGTATGTGTGTGTGTGTGTGTGTGTGTGCATGCAGTACCTGTGATATGCAGCTAGACTAATGTGACGAGTCGTTCTGTTTGCCTATTGATATCAAAGGGTCCTCGGAGATCGGGTCCAACATGCTTGAGGGGGCGAGTTATTCCACTTCCAGTGTGGAGCTTGGCCCGCCTGCTGCCTGGCTTGTGAATGCGGCACCCCGGGAAAGTGCTCAAACGGGTATGCCGCCTGTTGTTGTGCACGGATTTAGTTTACTGTTGAACACGAACTACCAAGGGACGACAACGGCGATGGTGTGCTGACTTATGCTTTGGTGGGTTGTTGCTTATCGGAATCCTTCCAACTCTATCTGGCCTGCTACAAGATGGTGTGCCACAGAACCAGAAGGATTACGGCAAGACTGGTTACGCCCAGGCATCTATCAAACAGATGTCGATGTAAAAGATGCTTGTATGCGTCGTTGATAATAACTTAACAACTATTTCTGTGTTTGTGAGGACAGGTTCTCTCGAAAAAACTGCTTCAGACCGATTTACTCACTAGGCAGAAAACCAAGCCTCTAGAGAGACCTTGAAGTAAGAACTCAGTATCCTTAGACAAGCTGCAGAACTGAAGGAGCGCCTTCTTGTACTTCAATTTGGAAGTTTTACCTCAGCTGTGGAAGCCAAAAACCCCGAGGCTGTAACTATATCAACACCCAAACGTGCGTCCTCATGTAGCCCTTGGGAGAAGACATGAAGATTAGATCGTGGACATCAGGTGCCTAGTGTGCCTGAAGAAAGCATGCCCGTCTTTAGTTCGAGGCCTAGTCTGGTTGAGGCTCAAATCCATCGGCCAACAGATCTGTCCACATTTTGAGAGCCTGACGAGATGTTTCGTAGCCATCCACTTGACTTTGGCATTTTGCAATCACCAGAATAATTGACGAGGATATGGGACGTTATCGCAAATTACAACATGAGGTTATCACCAGGTACGTTACCCAACCATAGACTCTTTAATAATTTTCACCATGAAGAACCTCAAATGGTTTTACCTATCGGAGGATCACGTCTTGAGGCACCCGACTTTGTAACCGTCTCATGGGAGTTAATGCCGTGGCGGACGGTCACGAGAGGTCGCTCAGATTAAGCAAAGTGATAGATAAGAATCTTTCATACCGCTTGTTCTGACCTCTCAAGACACGCCGAACAAGAAATGCGTAAATATGGAAAACCTATAAGTGTATAAGTGAATGCAAATTCTCAATAACGCATGTCTAGAAGCTCTCTTCCATTTTCTGTCGGCTCGATATCTATGTATATATATATACAGCATCGCTTATTACTCTCATGTTCTTAAGGCAGCTCATGTGGTTTTCTGATGGTTCCGATGTCTTCTCGATACGCACTAGTATCCGGTTGTATATACCAGCCGATAAAGCGGTTGTCAGACGTCGACTGGCCAACCACAGCCTTAGCCCATGCAGCAGTAAGCCACAGAATCATCGTAGCAGTTTAACTTCACACTCATAACTCGTGTCACACCTCGATTGTTTTTACAGCAAAGTACACAGCACCTATGCGACTGGGATGTGGTGACTGGAACGGGAATGGTCAAAATGGGAGTGATTGAGAGGAAAGTCAGCCCAGGGAATCGAGAGGACCTGCAGCAGAAAGCCCAAGGGGATCAAATTTATTTTTTTGCCACTGTGTCAGGTTGGTGGGTTGGTCTGCTGGTTCATTGCATGCTCCCAAGGGCGGCGCTGAAATACTCCACCTGCGGGCAGACATGCGATCAATCAATTGCTGAAATGCATCCGAGGCCCACCTTCGCTTAAGCTTCCTGAGCAAGACAGCCCAAGCCTTTATCACATCAAGTCCTGAATGTAGATGCGCAGCCCATGGACCTCCATCAAGAGCGAACCATTTGACAGAGGTCATGCGCGAAGGTGACAGGAGGAAACCTACACATCCAGCAAAATCAGCTTTTCATGTTCAAAAAAGTCCCAGTATTAAATGCCCTCAAGCAAGGCCCCCGGGAGAAGGAGTAGATCTTACCCTGGGTCCATTACTTGGTGCCATTGGGCCGCGGATCCCACGGCGGAGGGGCGGGACACGAACTCGTGTCGTGAGGCCCACCACAGTTGGTACATGTTGGTTGCGGGGTTAGACATGTTTGATGAGGCTATGGGTTATTCTTCCAGAGACGAGCCGCGTGAAATGCGATTCCGTTATGCTGGATGTTTCACGTTTCGGTCGTAGTTGTACGACGTGCTTTTGATGATTTTGCGAGCTCCTGGTGTGACGGGTTGATGATCGTGTAATCTTGAGAATTAATTCTGAATATTTGAGCTGTTTTGAGCGGTTTTGGTTGCTGCCATTGATGGATAGGAACAAAATCGAGGCAGGAGTTTGGAAAGATTGACGAGTTATGTACTTGAACGAGGGCGTGAATCACCGTAGGACGATGGATTTCTGCAAGCTCGAAATGATTTACCAAGGGAGGTTACTCTGTCAATTGGCTTATGGGTGGGAGGTTTACCTCCCATCCAGGCCCTGCACGCTCAAGACAGTGGCATTGTCACGGTGAAAGACGAGAGTGAGTGTCAGACTTCCACAATGTTTGAACACGGTTTGCAGGAGCGAAACATTCCCATTCTTTGCTTTGTCATGATGAAGTGACTGGGAATAGAATCGATCTCATAGTGTTATCTGCCACTGGAAATGTGACGTTCGAAGAGTTCATGACTAGCATTGGTAGTCAAAACACAGAGCAAGTACGCGGGCTTCTGATCTGCCGACAATAGTGGTCCTACGAGGCTGCTTCCAATTTATTCCGGGCTTCAAACAAATTGCATTTCCTAAAGGCAGACATGGACGCTTTTGACGGTAGATTTTCGGTTCCACGGTGATATTTGGTGGAAGATGCCTTTGACTGAAGGGGTAAGTGCATGTTGTCTTTAAGCAGTGTTGGGTTCAGATCATTCAGGGGAAACATGTAACTCCGAAGTGAACAAGTGCTGCAGGGATGAGCAGCGATTTTGTGAGCGGATAATATCTAAGCAATAGCCATTACACATTCCCGAATGACGTGTTGGATCAGGCATTTTCCGGCAGTAGCAATTGGCGAGAAATCCTAATCCAGTTACTAGCTGGCACTTGGTGCAAGTGGACTATTGGGCAAGGGGGCAATAAGATACTGTGCAGACTTGTTCTCAAATCCGCAGAGCGTTATATATTCACATGAGTGGCTGGTAACCCGGCCCAGTCTCCAGATCCTGACCACGTGAACCTTAGTTTCGCGTCGACTGGGGCCAGAATTCCTGTGAGGTCGTTTACAACATTTCAGCGGATGAGATTCCCAATGATTGTGACTCATTTTGTGACAAGGAGGTGCCTACTGAACTGTTTGCTTCGATGAGATCATCTAGAATTCTTGCGAAATCTATCTGTTCTGCCTAGGGGCTACCACCACCAACACGGCCTGGCCCATGGTACGCTCTTGCCCGTTTCCAAGCCGTCCTGGAATACCACGCGCCAGCCTCCTAATTTCAGTTGCCTATAACAACCACGAGCCTGATCTGGCCCGCGTCATCAAGCTCAAGGGGATCCGCCGGCTGCCTGTCGAGCTGCCAAGGGGTTCCGGTGGAGAAACCCCAGGCAGAGCCGCAGGAGCTGACGACACCCTAACCGCTTCCTGACCCCACCGCTGAGAAAGACGTTCTGTTCGCCAAGTTGATTTCCCCCCTCTTGAGTCCTTCCCATCAGCTAGTGGGGCGGTAAACGGTGCCCGTAGGGATTGATGTCTTGTTCTGTTAGCTGGATGACGTTTGTCGTCTGGCCAACTGAGCCGGGGTCCAGTAACACACGGACCAGGGCTCCATCGCACCCCCCGGATTCCAGCTGTCTCCACTTAATGCTCGGCCTTCTGTGCGTTAGGGAGCTCCTTCAGGGCCTCGCCAATTATGTCAAGAGCCTTGCGCAGCTCCGCTTCGCTAATTACAAGCGGAGGAGCGAACCGGATAATGTTACCGTGCGTCGGTTTGGCCTGCGTTGTGTTAGTTCTCTCTTGCTTTTTGCAGTCTGCTTCGTACGTCGCAGCGGCCCATGCGGGATAGGCGGTGAGGGAGAAAGGTGGTCATGTGAGACGACAATGGATGGACCACCGGTGGACATTGGGAAATGACTTACCAGAAGACCCTTGGATTTCAGGAGAATGCAAAGATCCCAGCTGTTCACGATTAGCCGTCTCCCTACAAAGATGGGAATGTGGGGAGGGATTGCAGCGTGCATACTGGTGCCCTGAAGGCTCCAGTAATCGGCTGATAATCCTCCCCTGTGGACCTAGGGGTTCAACTTACGCGGAGCGTCCATTGGTGGCAGACTCGTCGATGACAACGGCGTTGAGCAGACCCTTGCCCCGGACCTTGGCGACAAGCGGCGACTTGAAGGAGGCCACTCCCTCACGGAAGATGTTGCCCAGCTTCTCGGCCTTCCCGACCATGTCCTCCTCCTCGATGAGCTCCAGAGCGCGCACGGAGACGGCGCAGCCCAGCGGGTTTCCACCGTAGGTGGAGCCGTGGGTACCCGGCTCGATCACGAGCATGACCTCCTTGTCTCCGAGGACACACGACACGGGATACATGCCGCCGGAGATGGCCTTGCCGAGCGTGACAAGGTCAGGCTTGATGTTGGCCCACTGGTGGCAGAGCATCTTGCCGGTGCGGCCAATACCCGTCTGGATCTCGTCGCAGATAAAGAGGACGTTGTGCTTCTTGCACAGAGCGGAAACCTTGCTGAGGTAGTCGTCGTCTGGCACCACAACGCCAGCCTCACCCTGGATGGGCTCGACGATGAAGGCTGCGGTCTCCTTGCCGTGGCGCTCGAGGACGGCCTCCAGGTCTGCCACGTTGTTGAAGCGGATGGGGTTGCCGGTGGTTGGACAGAAAGCACCGATGTTGGGCACAAATGGGCCGTAGTTTTCGCGCGACTCTGGGTCAACAGACAGCGAGATTGCCGTCATCTATACTTGGCGTGATTAGATCCCAGTGCCTTCCATTTTCATATACAAGACTGTAGCCACGCTGCTCAGCCGCAAGCAGCACTCACCGTCCTTCCGTGAAAGTTCTCGGTAGCGGAAAACACCAGGGCCTTGTTCTCAGGCACTCCCTTGACCTTGTATGACCACTTCCTCGCGATCTTGATGGCAGTCTCGACGGCCTCGGCGCCCGTGTTCATGGGCAGCACCATGTCGTAGCCGAACACGGAGCGCACCTTCTCGGCCCAGACGGGGAATACATCGTTGTGAAATGCGCGCGAGCTCAGGGTCAGGCGGCCGGCCTGCTCAGTCAGGGCCTTGATCAGCTCTGGGTGGCAGTGACCCTGGTTGACGGCGCTGTAGGCGGACAGGAAGTCGAGGTAGTGCTTGCCCTCGGGGTCCCAGACGTTGACGCCCTGGGCCTTCGCAAAGACGACGGGCAGGGGGTGGTAGTTGTGCGCGGCGAACTGGTTCTCGGCAGCAATGGCGGACTTGGTGGAGGTGGCATGGTAGCCCGAGGCGCCGTTCGTTGCGCCATTGGTGGTAGAGACGTCCTTGTCTGCGTGGGGCGCCATCTTGACTTTAGTCTGAGGTTTGAGTGTTCCTGTCGTGGGTTCGGGATGGCACGACAACAGACTAGGATCGAACGTGTGTGCGACCGAGCGGTAGGCAGTGTGGATAAGTCTGTTTCGGTCTCGTGGACTATCGTGGTCTCTCGGGAAAGGGACCTTGGCGTGTTGCGACTGTGGTTTTCGTAAGGAGAGTAGTTATGAGAAGAGAAGGAACAAAGTGGACGGGATGTTCGAGGAAGGGGGCCGAGGGGGGCGGCAGGACTAAAATAGTCGTAAGGCTAATTCATGAGGCCAGGTTTCCCAGCAGGACCTGGCAGCCCCGTCCCGGATCCTGTTGACTGTGCGGTGACAGGATTGTTGAAGAGTGGCACACTAGACCCCTAAGTGCAAGTATAACCGCGAGGTTGGTTTTGGTATTACACACGACTTGTCATTCCGCGGTCACAAGATAGGCAGCGCACTGCGGAGGAGCCGAGACAAGCCGCCGCTATGAATAATGAGATGTACTTGCATGTGCTGTCAAATGATTCAAGCCCGGTCAGAGGCCTGTGTCTCCTCAATTGATCAATTGATCGCGAGCCTTGTCCCAGAACACCCTCAGTCCTCCCAATTGATGCCATCTCTTTGGGCCAGCCTTCCTCTGCAGTCGGCAAATACGGACAAATAACACCGTAGTATAAACTAGACGGCGCTGTTCTGCTGGGCCCCGATAGCGGGATGGAGGGGTGACAATCTCCCCCACGCTGGGCTGCGGCTCCGGCTGCAGGGGCAAGTGCAAGTGCCAGTGAAGTTGTTGCTGCCAATCAACGGCGGCCAATTGACAGCAGCCGGACACCCCCCCCTTTCCCAACCTCCAACCCTTGAATTCAGGGTTAGGAAAGGGGTTGCAAGTCTTGGACAGTCCAAGCAGACAGACTAGACTCTGAGAGCAGACGGCTAGCAGTGAGCACCCATGATCTACCAAGCCCCTTGATAATGTCCACTCATGAGGCCCGCCAGCTTCATTCTCAACATGGACTTTCCATACCGCCACTATACGTCGTGACAGGCCTGGTCCTACTGCGCACCCTGAATGCACTGTGTACAGGGCGCACATTCTTCCAGCCGGATGAGTACTTCCAAGCTCTCGAGCCAGCATGGAACCTCGCCTTTGGGCCGAATAGCGGTGCCTGGCTGACGTGGGTGAGTCTACTCATAAATTCGAATCGACCTCGAGACCTTATTTGAACCCAGTGACTGACGATGATTCTAGGAATGGCAATATCATCTGAGGTCCTCACTTCACCCAGCCTTGTTCGCCCTCGCGTACGCTGCCGCAGACAAGGTCATGAGCGTGCTGCCATGCCTGCCAGCCTTCAAAGCTTCCGTACTGGTCGTGTTGCCCAAGTTGGTTCAGGCATGTCTCGCCGTGCTGGCTGACCTGTACACTTGGAAGCTCGCCGAGAAGGTCTACGGCCAGGGCAGCAGGTCAGCCTGGTCCGCCTTGTGCGTGACCGTGCTCAACCCCTGGCAGTGGTACTGCTCCGCGAGGACCTTCTCGAACTCCCTCGAGATGACGCTTACCATAGTGGCCTTGAACTACTGGCCCTGGGATTTACTCGGCGACGCTTCAGAGGCTCATGGTGGCTCCCCCGCGAGACGGGAGCGTCTTGCCAGCCTCCGGGTGTCTCTTTTCCTTGCCGCGATCGCGGTTCTCTTGAGGCCGACCAACGTCTTTATCTGGGGCACTGTGGTCATGGTAGCCTTCACCCGCTTGACGCTCCGTGGCAAAGACCCCATCACCTTGAGGGTTGCGCTGGTCCTGTTCAGGGAAGCTGTCGTGTGCGGGAGTGCTGGTCTGGCCTTGTCTGCCGTCTCTGACCGTCTTTACTTTGGCGAGTGGACGTTCCCACCGTACCATTGGCTTCACTTCAACCTGAACCAAGACCTTGCTGTCTTCTACGGAGAAATGGCATGGCATTACTACCTATCTCAAGGCGTCACCCAGCTCACCATGACCTTTCTGCCGTTTGCACTCGTAGGGCTGTACAGGTTTGCAGCCTCGTCGACTCCAGGTGCGACGGCGACCCAATCCAATACCCTCAGGACGCTGGCCTACACGGTCATCAGCACCATTGCGGTGCTGTCTGCGGTCTCGCACAAGGAGGTCCGCTTCATCTATCCCCTCCTCCCAACACTGCATATTCTCGCGGCCCCGTCCTTCGCCTCCTTTTTCTCCGCCACTCCGGGCCACCAGCCCTCCCAGAGCAGGACCGCCCTCCTCGCCGGCCTCATCTTCGTCAATCTGGTCATAGCAACGTACCTCTCACTGTTCCACGTCGCGGCGCCCATTTCCGTCATGCACTTCCTTCGCCATGAGTACGAACGCATCCACCCGGACCGTCTCGGCCTTCACCTCGAGCGCCCCGTCCTCAGCCACTACCATAGCCTCGCGCAGTCGCCGCCTGTAAATATGAGCAATGAGACCGATGAACTCTTCGCTCTCTTCCTGACTCCATGCCATGCCACGCCTTGGCGCTCGCACCTCGTATACCCCTCCCTCCGCGCGCGGGCATTAACCTGTGAGCCTCCTTTGCACACAGCACCTGGCACCGCGGAGCGGGAGTCCTATATGGACGAGACCAAGAGGTTCTTTGACGGATTCGGTTCCGGCGACCAGTGGGGCGTCAGCTTCCTGGCGGAGGAGATGTGGCCGCTGGTACGTGACAAGGACCAATCCAGGGTTGCAAGCCGGGATGGCGAGGTGCCGCGATACATTGTCGGGTTCGAGAGCATGGAGGTGGCCTTGAGGGGCTTTCTTGACAGCGCAGATATGGGGGTGAAACTGAAGCGTGTCTGGCGAGGATGGAACGGACTATTTAGCGACGATGAGAGAAAAGAAGGGTATCTGGCTGTCTGGGATACCGGAGTCTATCCAGATTAGTTAGCTTATCCGTGAAGTGATTTCAACTAATCACCATACCCAGTATACCACGGACACATCTGAGACTCGAGCAATCCTCTCAACGTGCTGAACAAAACCCAATCTTCACCTGCGTGTAATTACGTGGTACTGATATGCTGTTTATATAATTTTCGAACCGCCCAAGATTTGCGTTTCATACAGTATATGCCTCATATGTCAACCATCTGCTATACTAGAACGTACGCCCAGTATACCAAGAAAGCGACATGGTGCCGAGTCGAGAATAAGCCTCCCCACCCACTAGATCAGAGCATATACCTAAATTCAGGGTTGAGATCACCCAACTCCGTCTTCTCATAGTCAGTCAGGTTCGCGCGCACAGTCCTCGCCCTCTTGCGGTTCTCCCACGTGATGAGCGCGGCATAGACGCAGCAGCTCACAAAGCTGAGGCAGATAAAGCCGATACAGATGCTGTACCCGGGCTTGTAGAAGGGCGCGTCCTTGGCCAGGAAGGCATAGGTGGAGATGATGCCGCCGATGTTGCCGAAGCCGATCTGCCAGGCGGAGCCGATGGCGCGGCGGTGGTGGCCGCCGAGGTTCATGTTAAACCAGCACACGATTACCGGCATGGCCGAGTAGGTGCCCATGACGACGAGAAACAGGGCGCCGTACTTGACACTGGTGCGGTCGTGGACAGTCAGCAGTACTGCGAAGCCGCTAATAGCGACAAGGATGGGCACAACAGTGAAGAGGAAGCGGTGGCGGGCGAGGTCAGAGGCAAAGGCTACCAGCATGCTGAAGCCAAAGGCGACGGCCCACGGCGGCACGCTGTGCAGCTGTGTTTCAATGGGGCTATAACCGTATGCCTGGATGATGGACGGCGCGAAGTAGGCGTAGCCGTAGGCCGGTACAACCAGCCCGAAGTACATGAAGCCTCCGACGATTACCTTGGGGTCTCGCAGCACGGTCAGCACGTCGCTGAGCGTTGTCTTGCGTTCGGCGGCGTTGTGTCCTAGGTCTGCTCGGAGGCGCGCCTTGACATAGTCGCGCTCCGGCTCCGAGAGCCACTTAGCCTGCTCCGGGAAGGCCGGGAAGGTGAAGAGGAAGACGATGCAAACGAGTACGGTGATGGCGCCCTCAATGATGAATATCCAACGCCATCCGTGATAGCCCCTGAGTCCGTCCACTGAGGGAGAAACAGGTCAGTCATTAAGTAAGAAAAACAAGCGCTCACATGATGGATAGAATTAACTTACTCTTTCCGATTGCGGATGCCAACAACCCGCCAAACGCGCCAGCGAGACTTGTCGAGGCGAAGAAGAAGGTGAAGCGCTTCTGGGCTTCGCTTCTCTTATACCACATTCCCAGCAGGTAAAAGCAGCCACTAGTAGAATGTCAGGTGGAGGCTCGGTAGAGTAGTGGGGACATGGAGTATACTTACGGGAACATTCCGCACTCAAACACCCCCAAGAAGAATCTCGTGGCGAGAATGCCGGAGTAATTCTGCGTCAGGCCCTGAAAGACGGTCACCAGGCCAAACGCGATGCCGCACACCGAAAGCCAGACCCTCGGCGAGAGCTTCTTGAGAAGGATGTTGGAGGGGATCTCGAAGAAGACGTAGGGGACGAAGAAAATAACGAGTATGGTGTTGTACTCGGTGCCGCCCAGGCGCAGGTCCTCGACGAGGTTGAAGGACCTGGCGTTGGCGATGTTGACGCGGTCCAGGAAGGCCAGCAGGTACAGGATGCTGATGAAGGGGAGGAGGTGCAGGTCGACGCGGGCCATGAGTTTCCTCTCGGTCGTGTGCGGCGGGCACGCGACGCCGAGCTCGTCGTAGTCGTCCGAGTAGCCGGCCTCCCTGTCCCCCGCGTAGTGGCCGGTGGGGGATCCGCCCTCCTTGACCCCGACTCCATCGCTGTGGACGTCAATGCCGCCGTCCCCGGCCGTGGCTGGAGCTGCGAGTCTGAATTAGCCATCGCCCATATAAGGTTGTCTGGTTTGGGTTATGTAATGCGTGCTCTGGATTATCCGTCATCCCACGGGTTGTTAACCGATCCGAGGTTATTCCATAGACGAATATCCGGTGGAACTACTTATGAGTCGACGGCGCAACATTGAATACATGTACACCAACAGGGAGGAGTGTTGGCAATCCACCGCTTCCGCGATATGGCATCGTTGTGATCGCATAGCAACAGCAGACGAGCTCGACACTTACTGGGCTTCTTGGTGAACATGGTCGCAGAGCCTTGGCTTCAGGTCCGACGTCGAGGTCAAAGCAGAAGCAGGCGCAGGCGAGGCTCACAATATACTCTCTGCTACGGATGAGGCGGGAGGGATGACGGAGAAGGCGCGATGCGGGATGACAGGAGCAAATGAATATATAGCGTACAGAGAAAGGACAAGGTACCTTGCATGTAGTTTCCCTCTAAATCCGCGCCGCCAGCCTTTTCAATGGACTCGAGTCACTTCACTTCATGGTCAGTCAGCCTTGGTTGCTCCACACGCACTCACTCTCGTTCTCCCACACACACCGTCCTCGGAGCCATTTGCCCCAGCCCGGCTTCCTACTTACCCCAGCGCCAAACCAAATCGAGTCTGGCCCTCCCCACAGCAACGATGTCACTTACGACCGGGTATCTTGTAATTATTTCAAGAAATGTCCCAGAGGCCTGGAATTGTGCCTCTCAACATCACTGGTTGATATGTCCTGGAACCTCAAATCTAGCAACACGGACACACTGGCCGTTCCGCTGGCACCGGTCGAGTTGGCCCATGGGAATGACCTCTCGCCCACCAGGGAAAAATCCGTCCAATTCCGTCCCGTCCCACCAGGGACGGGCAAGTGCAGCTCCATCTCGTGGTATGTCTCCGCCTCGTGCGCCGCTGTGCCACCGTGTGACGGTGCGGGTGAGGGAACACCGCTAGAAACATCGGGATTCCGTGGCACATACACAATTTTCAAAGTGAGACAGCGGCGGCTCTCATCTCTGCGCTGCTCTACGCCGCTCTGCCCTGCTCTCTCTTATGCGTAAGTAATAGACATCCTATCATTTATGTATTCCAGGTCAATCGCGGGCCGCCTGCTCGTGTTGCCGCCGGTCGCTGCGAGCCGACAGCTCGCCTGCATGTGGGCATGGCTTGTCTAAATTCTCACTGCACCACACGATGAGACCTACACAATTACAGTATGCTTAACGGCGGGGATTCATCACCTGCTGCTGGAGGTTCGTCCTGTCGCAGGCATCTAGCCTAAGTGTTATCAGCGTTCGGCCCCAGGCGGCCGCCATGTTGCGATCCCAAGCGGGGGCCTTTTCGCCCCTTGGCTTTGACTTCAAGGCTGGTGGGGGGGGGGGACAGAACGCTTCGATCCATTCCTGGGAGAAGTCTTCAATTCACTCTGACCGACGTGTATGCCAGGGTAAGAATCCCATCCCACATCTCTGAGGAGCACAAGGGGGAAAAGCAAGAGGCACAACGCGCCGAGTTCGCTCCAGATATGCCAGGGACCTGGGGAAAGTCCCCATAGATTCAAGCTTAAACCGCCCTAGTTCCTGTGGGGAAGGGGCCGCGCTACTGCAGCTAAACCCCAGACCCTCCCGGGCCTGCCCAGGACCTGGGCCGCCGGAGAAGCGAGCCCACTGCGGGAGTGCGGGAGCGCCCACGGGCAGGAACCGCCTGAGCATCTCGTCGCTCGCGTTCTGGATCTATGTACTATGCGGTCCAGATATATGAGGCACCGACGGTCGAGACAACAGCGAATCTCTTCCCTTTTGGGTGTCATAGGCGGGAGATCACCACGTGCTCAGATGTGAGGAGGCGCCTTGGCCTGCGTGGATTCTCCACCAGCAATGAGTAGCCTGAACTTCACTGCTCGCATGTGATGCAGGCCCAAACGAACAAAAGATCCGAGGAGGAGGAAGAAGAAGAAGAATTGGTCCCGGCCGTCCTACGCTCATCGGAACTAACGCCGCAGGAACAACAAATCTCTTGAGACCTACCTTTCTGTTTTCTTCCGTTCCCCAAACAAGTTGTACGACGCGGGCAAGATTGCGTCCCTCCTCAAGCCCTGACCCGGCCGCCCGGCTGCTGCTGATGATCAAGAAAACTCGCGTGGGCATCTCGCCTCGACCAGCCCTGTCCTTCCTGGCCAATGCAGCTTCTCTAGAACAGTAGCTTCCTGCGTGCCTCCATGTTCCGTGAGACCAGGGATGGATGTCCGCATGGCCGGGTCAAGGATGGCTGTAGCTAGGCGGTTCGGACAAGGTGAGTCAGTCATCACCAGCAGCAGCAGCAGCACCAACAGCAACAGCAACAGCACGTGGCCTTTCAGTAATAGTGGGAGCATCGGGGAAAACATGTCACACCCGGCGGTTTTGTTCCCTAACACTCGTCCTTTCTCATTCCCAAACTGCGTATAGGCAGGTAACTAAACCAGGGTATCCTCAAGCAGCAGTAGCAGCAGCATCAACAGGTAATATCAACATATGCCGCTGCCAGTATACTGGCCCTACGCCTTCACACAAAGCCTCCCTGGCAGGAGGACATATTTAGAAAGCTTGGGGCCCAAGGTTCGAACAGAAGTTGATCCCTCTTCTCGTATCCTCCAGTGCGAAAGCTAGCCTCCTTTTCCCCCAACTACATCTTGCTGTGGTCTTTGCTCTTTCGAAATGGCTGTCTTGATCTCTTTTGCATGAATCCCTGCCTTGGTCTGGCGATTCCCAAACCAACCGCCATAAAGTGAAAATTGAAAACATTAATAAAATCGGGTCCATCGTTGTAATTCCGGGTGTAGTTGGGAACCAAAGAGGGGCATTAAAATCGTACGTCGTAGTTGTACATCCACAGCTGGCGCTCATATCCTGTTCATGACCAGATTGCTGGGACAAGGAGCTCAGTGCTGAGATGCGCTGGCTTCTTGCACCTTCTGAGGGGTATCCTTCTCTGCCTCGGTCGGACGTTTGATGTCGAGGCTTTTCCCGCGCACGGGAAGTGCCGAGCTGAGGGACCCGCGATCACCAGGTGGGGACTTGGTGCGTCCAGCGTTCTCTTTGGCCTCCCTCATCTTGTTCTTGATCCATCCCGAAAGACCTCTTGATTCCTCCCTGGTGTGGCTCGTTTCTCTGCTGCCCGAGTCGATACTGGAGTGAGCCTCCAGGGTCGGCTCGGAGGACTCCCCCGTAAAACTGTGCCGAGGCTTGTTCACGTCGGTGCCAACCGAGCTGTTGCTGGTCTCGGCGGTCCTGTTGAACCCGATCCTCCGGGGCGATGTCACGGCAGGCTCAGGAGTCTCGGCCAAGTCTTCCTTTTTGCGAGACAACCGCCACCGTCGCTTTCTATCCTGCTGTTCTCCATGCTCAACCTGCTCGATAGACGGTATTGGCTCTTCTACGCGATCGGCATCCGACCCCTCGTTGAATGAACTGTGCAATGATGTTGGTGGCGACTGGTGGGTTCTCAGCCCATGTTCTGCATTTTCACTGGGCAGATGACCGCTTGACGGCATCTGCGAGGCCCTTGGAGTCGGTTCAGAGGGCGTATCAAGAGCGTCCGGCTTCGGCAAGTCCTGTGCTGCCTCTTCGGCTTCTTGGTGCGGGTATTCTGTCATCTTCTCTATCGGGTTGAACGTATCGACAGTTGGCGACACCGCGTTGGAATGAGCAAGAGAGGCAGCAGAACTTGCTGCGCTGGGGTTCGTGCTAGGGACGCGCTTTTTCCGAAGCTTGTTGGGTGGCTTCTTCTCGCTGTTTTCGGTCGGTGACCGCTGGAACAGGCTGCTCAGGTTCCGCTCTTTGGTCGGGGTTGTCGCAGCCTCGGGAGCTGGCTTGGGTTCCAACAGGCGCTCCTGGCTCCGTTCTCTCGCGTATCCGGGTGTCAGGCCACCTTTGCTGCTGGCTAGTGGATCCACCTGCTCGCGGGCTTCAGGTGTTGCGACCTCTTCCACGGTGGGGGGAGCTGGGATGTTCGCGGACGATGCTACGACAGGCGTCAATGGTGACACAGGCGGTCCGGCACCCTCGTTCCTCATGTGCGCAAACCTCCCAGACTGTATTGCCGGTGACCTTTTGGACGGAACCGTATTGCTCCTGCCTAGCCCGCTGGATGGTGTTGATGCAAGAGCAGGACTGCCAGGGCTTGGAGCACCATTGGAGGCGCGCGAGTGCCTCGAGCTGGTAGATTTGTTACGTCGAATCGCCCCATCCCGAGAGATGCTTTCGGCAGCCGCGCTGGCGTTCGACGCAGACCTGTGGACGCCGGACTTGCGAGATGAACTCGGCGTTGTGGGCGTGTTGATGACCGGGGTGCCCTTCTGGACCTCCTGGACCGTCTTCTCGTCCGCAGCAGTGCCTTGCATTCCGATAAGGAAGTGGTCCTGGTTCTCGATCAGGAATATGAGGACACATTGGTTGAGGCGATACTCCTCCGGGGCCATGGCGTGCCTGGGGTGGGAGAGCATGCCAGGCTGGAAGATGGCTGCTAGGTTCTGCGAGTTCATGCGGTTTTCATCTGCCTTGGCTGCAAATACCGCCAAAAGGTCGAGGATATAGAGCAAAAGCTGTCGGTTCAGAGGAGGTAGCTGTGTGATGAGCCGCTGGTACTTTTTAATGGCGGACTCGACGTCGAACTCGTCGATGAACTGGGGCCCGTCGGCGTCGCCAACAGCCGACTTGGTCGCGCCTTTGAGCGGGCCCCGAAAGTTCTCGTACAGCTCAAGCGGCACGACCGGCTCCGGGAGATCGTTGAGGTATCGCCGTAGGACGTTCGCCGCGTCGTGGACCGTGTAGCCATCCCAGCTGAGCCCCTTACCGTATCGGTCCGGGGAGTCAAAGACCTGTTTGAGCTCCTTGATACGCTTTTCGGACCCATTCAGACGGAAGATTCCCTCGACATTCGTTGCTGTATTTCCGCATCAGCACGGTGTCCCGTGTCATGGAAGGGGTGACATCACGCCTACGTACCCTTCTCTTTCAGGAAAACCCCACACTTCGCGACCACGATGGGGACGTATCCGTAGATGTAGCTTTTGCCGTTGTCGTCGACTAGCGATATGGCGACGTTCGCGTAGACGATGCTCTGTCGCAACGGCACGCCGAAGATACCGGGTGCTTTCGTTTCTGCATAAGTCAGCGGGGCCATTTCTGGTGGAGAAATGGCGCAAAGGTGAAGAGAGGGACGAGCCCGTAGGCTTCCATCCGAGCAGGCGCCCAGGGAGGCGCCCGGTCGCGTCTTGCGCCTCTGCGAGACCCTGCCTAGCCTGCCAGGGCTGGAGATGAAGCCGTGGGAGGGCGTGAGCAGCAGAGGTGCGACAGGGCCACCTGAGTGAGCGTGTTGCTGCGAGACATGTTCCAGGGACGACAGTTTATCTGGGTTGTCGCAGTGCCATGCCCCCGGAGGAGAAACCCATTGTTCTAAAAGAGCAGCGCAAGGAGTGGAGGGATCTTCACCATGTGACTCCTCATGTTTGGAGAGCTTGAAATTTTTCCACCACGACTTGAGATCCCGTTTGCTGGGAGGCGACGCGTGAGAAGCAGTTGGGGTGGGGGGTTGAGTTGTTGGCCCTCCGCCATGGTTTGCAGCAGCTGCAGCGGTCGGAGGGTGAATATTGGGGGGGTTTGGAGGGTTTGCGGCGGACGTCATCGTGAAGGTGACGGCGCGCAAGGACGACCGTGCTGACAGCGCTGTAGATCAGCACAGGGACACAGACAAGCCGGTCGCCGCGTCGGAGCCAGGATTGATTCAGAAGCGGTTTTCTCGATATGTGGTGTGTGCAGCAGGACGAGAGCTTTGGATCTGGCGGCGTGGGGTGCAAGCAGGCAGGCAGGGCTGAAATGAGTGGATTGTGGTCACGAAAGATGAGCGACAGAGTGCAAGTCCTGTTGTGGAGGGAAATGGGCGGCAACGTCGTTTAGTTCATTTTGGATTGGGGAGACCACCGGGCTGGGCTGGGCTGGGCTTTGCTGTGCTTCAATTTGCTATTGCTGCCGCTGCTGGCACTGCTGCGCTTGGGAGGACCCAGGCAGGCTGGAGGCTGGAGCAAGTGATGAGTGACGTCCATGGGTGCTCTGGGCCTGGGGTACTTGGATACCCCTGTGTTTTTCTGGGCCGCCCAACTGCCAGGTGGGCTAGGCGCAGACCAGACCAGACCTAGACCGGGTGCTGAAGGGGGAGGAGCAGGCAGACTGGCAGACTGGTAGGAAGGGCTCCCAAGGTCCGAATGACCAGCTAGCAGCAAGGGCAGAGGGCTGGGTGGATGGGGGCCCACAGGTGCTCCACAGGTGCTGCACCGTTACTCCTGGGTACCTGGGTAGATACCAGAGTAAGTGCGGCACTGAGGTACAATGTTTGGGTGCTGCACAAGGTGATTTGGTCCCCTACCCACCTAACTACGTACCTAGGTACCCAAGCTGGCACCTACAGCTGGATGTGCCCTGGCAGTGAAATCGGCAATGTACCTAGATACTGCAGGTGTGAAATCACAGTGTGGCCCTGACCATTCCAAGGTCGGATGGTTCTTAAAAGCAAGTTTGCAAACCCAAACAATGGCAGTAGATGTGTATGTACCTGCAGTTGACTCAAGCAGGATGATACAGCTTAGCACAGCACTGCACAGCCTTCCACACACAAGCATACACGTAACGTACAGTATGACTTCCGAGATGGGCACATCCCCTCTGTCTGGACTTTGGCCGGCCAAGGACTGCCCTGGGGGGGTCTGTTCCCTGCTTTTCTCTTTTATTAGAATGCCACCCCGGCTAAGCCTCTTCAGTCTCTGGCACTGCATTGTGCACACACAAAAACGCAGGGACCGCGAAAGTTAGCTTGCAGCTTGACCACCTCAATCCTTTTGCAACCTCCCACGAGGCGATGGCCTCCATGGCCTCCCTTCTGTCAGGCCGGGCCTTATCAAAATGCAGCCTCTGCAAGGATGAGTTGCCGTTCGCAGGATGACCGCAGCTCCCACGTCCTGGCGGACGGGTCCCTGAGGACAACAGACAACCTCTGCCAGCCTTCCGTATTTTCTTTGATGTCCAGGTACCTGCGCTAGCTTTTGGGATTGGCAGTGGCTGTAACTGACAGCCAAAGAAGAGTAAAGCGACGAGGTCCTCGAGGTCTATGGCAATCACATCCAGACTCGATTCCGCTCGAGGTTGACGTCGAGGTCAAGGTCAGGGACGGGACGGGCTCGACTAGTGGCTGACGAGGCGCTGTCGCATCGGTAATTTCTCCTAGCCACCAGTTTCTGTCAACATGCAGTGACGGCGTTGTTGCCGATCCCCAGCATTTTGTTCACATGGAATCGCTGCTTAAAATTTAGGTTAAATAAATAACCAGACCCGTCCGTCTGTGTATAATACAGGCCCACCACCGCAACAAACTTGTCAGTAGCTAGCTGCTCAAGCCTGCTGCCCATACAGTAAAGTTCACAAGGATCCCAGCAAGTCAAAGTGTTTACTTGTGTGACTTCACAGCATATTTCCTATGTGGTTAATCCATGTGGAATATCACTCCTCACAACACGGCAGCACAATCTGTGTGTGATTCCGGGACAGTGTCCAAGGTCTATCTCTAGATCTGGTGGCGTCCTCCAACAGGAAGACTCCTGCCTCATTCCGTTGCCAAGCGACCGCCAATGCGTCCCTCCAAACGCCAAAGGTAGCTAGATATATTAAACGGTGAGTCGCGAGATGAGATAGAAAACCTCAGCAACAACACTCTAGCAGTATGGAAGATCGACGTTTTTTATTTCCACTTCTCTCCTAGCCCTAGAACGTTGGAAGAGGTCCAGATTCAGTCTCACCCCTGGGACATATCGATGCAGTGACACTCGAGCAGGGTGCCCAGGCCGAGCCTCGTGCGCCTCGAAAGCCCCCCCCCCCCCCGGCCAAAGTCCTCCGCACTCATTGTCATAACGGCATGACGATAGCGGCCGATGCCGTCGAAACCGTCGAGGCGCACTGTTGCTGCTGAATGCCGAGCCCTGCCTGTCATGAAGCCAACCAGCCAGCCCTGCCTGCAAATCATACGATCGTGAGCGCTTCCACGCCCCTGGGCCGGGCATGCTCGCTTCGATCGTGACTGCTTTTTGCATATGTTCCAGATCCCTTTACCTACTAGTGGGCAGGTGGGGAAATTGAGGCATCTTGGGTAGGTGACGATGCCTGGATAGCTTGCCGCAGTGCCGTGCCACCATGCCCAATAACGTGGGATCGTCCCGGGAGCTATTCCCAAGCTTTGTCACCCTCGTTTACCACTTCTGTAGTCGTTCGCTCGCTAGTCTCGCCCATATCAGTGATTGACGTGTGGGTATTGGATCCATCCATCCAAAGGCCCAAAGGAAAGTCGAGACCGCCAATGACGCAAAATGCTGCATCCGGTAGAGACGAGCCTTGTCAAAGCCAAAGGGGGCAAGCCCAAACCAAGCCGGCAGCGCGCCCCCCCCCCCCTTTTTTTTTTCCTTCCTCGCGAGGGCCCATCCGCCTGGATGTTGCATCGTCTGACAACACCTATCTAGCAGGCGGCCAGGCTGCCGCTCTGGCGGCCCAAGCAAAGGGACTGGGCTGATTAGTGAAGGTTGTGCGGCCCTGGGCGTTTCGCAGGGAGATGCGCGGACAGGGCTCGTGAGATCCTACGCGAACCCTCTCTCTTGTGCACCCCTCCTCGTCCCTCACGCACGCCGGGCATGTCGTCTGGTACGCCCGGTCCCGTGGCCTGCAGCTCCAGGTGAATTGAATTGATGCGTGGTCAGCCACTGGCCAAGCTTGATGTTGTCCCAGATCTCCGGTCGCCAATGGGTGCCCTCCCGCATTGCTCCATTTTTAGCAGCTGCGAGGTCACCTCCGCGGCCTCCAATCGGCTGCGGTGACGGTCCGCCAGGCCCAAAGCAAGTTTTCCATCGCGACAGAACCGCCCAGTTAGTCCAATGCAGCCTCGTCATATGTCACCCACCCAACCAGCCCAATCCAGCCAACCAATCCTATCTTTACCCTATCGTGGGAGGGTTGGACGAGACGTTGACGTGCCACGGTGCACGGGTATCCGAACCGACAGGCTGCGATGCAGTTGCTCCTTCAGGCCTTGCCATGTGCGCCAGAGTGGATCAGGCGTGCGGGATCGCGGGGCTGTCCCGTGCCCTGCCCTCCAAGAGGGGACCCGTCGCCGGTTGATCTTGAGCGTGGATCTTCCCCAGTTGTGTGCGAAGTACTACTGTACGATACTCTGCATGCTATACCATAATTGCCCCGCGCAAGTGTTCCTCGGATGCCGTGACAGGCGGCGACAGCAGGCAGAGCTCGCAACCGGCCTGCCGGCTCAGCTGGAGCGTCACCGCCCTGCATGCTGTCTTGCGACATGCCTGAGGGTCGCTCCGGTGCTCGCTTGTCTACTGGCGTGTCTCACGACCATGCAAGTTTTTGGTCACTGTCGTGGTCGGCCTGCTCATCGTCATTAGGTTGGGGTGTTTCGGCTTCATGGTGCCGCCACCTCTTAATTTGTGGCGATATGGGATCCGGGTCGCTTGTCAAGCTCGCAGGATGGGCCACGATGTGTGGAGGGCATGCACAGGATCGACGACGAAGGCGCGGCCCGAGCTGCCCAGATTCCTGTGCAGGCCAAACATCAGGACCCGAAACGGGTTCGACTGCACACAGCTTGATGATCGGCTTTCGTATCTGCAGTTTGTCCAGAGACTATACGGACTCACCCACCTACCTGCCTTGGAATGCCATGCTCAGAAGGCATGAATGACGCCGGAGCCAAATCATCGGCGAACCCAAGGCGTAGCACCGCAGCGATAGAGGTTGGTCACGGCTGTCAACAATAGGCAGTCGCCTTGACGCAGTTCCACAGCTTGCACTGGGCAGCCATAATGTCGTCGGGACACAGATGCCGTGTGAGATCAGCCGTCGCACCCAGGCGTGCATTAATTACACTGCAGGTCGACGTTGGCTATGCAGAGTGTGGCCCCCGAGTGGGCCCCGGGGCACACTGGATCTCGGATCAGGCCAAGATGGGGATGTGCACCATCAGCCTTTGACCCGTGGCCGACATGTCGACCAGGGACTTCTGGGCGATCCCAAGATGTGCGATAGCAGAGCGGACAACGAACAACGTCTATCACAATTAATGAGCTGCTCAGGTGTTACACATAATAGCGTCTACACACGTGGAACTAAATCCGTTGTATCACTGTCCGTGTCGACGAATGGTGACCGAATCAGCCTGCATTGTGCTGTGTGCCCCGTAAATTTGGACTTGTCAGACCTACAGTGTATAGAACCATCGATTACACACAGCTTCGCCTGCGACGGGGATTCCAAAGAAAGGATGAAATGGTCATCTGAAGCCGGCTGCCGAGGTCGTACTGTCTCTCTAGGGCTTGTACAACCGCCAACGCTGGATGTGCGCTTCATTGTCCGCATCGAGCACTGAGGCGTGTCAGACGCCAATGAGGTCGAGAACCCACCATTCTGGACGAGCTTTTTTGAAGCGCAGCAAATGGATTATCTCAACCTTGACGCGGTATATTGGACATACGGGAGTCATGCCCAAAGCCATCGTCCAGGCCGTCATGCCCGGCCCAAACGCAGGCCGGCAGTCCCATCAAGCGAGGGGCGGAGCAACTACACTATTGCTTGAACACAATCCCATAGCCACTTAGAGTTGTCAGCCTCGACCCCAACTCGCGACGTGGTGATGGCTTATCGTGCTGCGGACCCGATTATGCTCTTTTGCTTCCAACAGCTATGAGATCATGCTGCTCAAGATGTGGCAGGCGCGCTGCGAAGGAAGAGGCAGCCGCACGTGGTTCACAACAAGCAAAGGGTATATAGGTCTCGTCTGCAGCTTCTGGCGATGCTAAACGTGCAGCACGCATCTCAAGCCAACTTTGCGATCCTGACCGCAAAGTAGCTCCGAAACCGACAGCGAACACAAATACCCGACAGTCCTCGAGAGCCGTCTCCAGAACACAAGCAGCTCGTCTACTAGGGCAATATGGTCAATACCTCTTCATCATTGGCCCCCAACGCATCCTCATCCGGAAAGAGCTCCTCTGTCTCTCACGACCAGTAAGTTAGCAATATTGAAAAGGGTAGAGCTTGTGCTGATGATTCACACAGAGAACCACCCCCGAAACGTATCTGCCGCGAAGCCCCGGGAAAGCGTTTCCCACCGATTACCTGGCTCACGCAACAGTGGCTGTCTACAACCGTTCCTTACGAGCGCATCGCCACGGCGAGTCCTAGGTCCGGCGTCGGTGTGATCGGACACGAACTCCTGGACCAACATATCAACCGCTCCCCCAACATCACTGGCCTCGCAGACTTCACGCCTGTCCGTGACGGGGCCGGTCACCTCCTCGGGTATAGGGCCAAGATCCCGACGTGGCCGTTGTCGAAGCAGGATGCTCTAAAGGTCAAGGACTTTGGTGCATGATCGGTCGAGCACTGAGACTTTCGACGGTGTCGTGAGCGTTGCATGGAGACAGCTGGAATCGGTAACTTGGCAGGTCGAACCGGGGGACCGCACTTGAATCTTGCCTCCCGAGGTTTATAACTCATGAGACGCGTTGGGAGAGACTGGGAATGAATGAATAATGCTGATATCATGTGTATCCGAGTGAAGCCTTGTCAAGCCTTGCAAGTTTGTGTCCACCCTTTGGCTGCCTGGTACCGAGCCAGAGCTTGTTCCGCAATTTGGATGCTTCGGCGAAGGCAAAAGGACCAGTAAATCATCTATGCAGATCCAGGAAACTGTTCGAAAGGAAACTATTGCCTCGCAGTTTACAGTGCCGTAAGTCGCAGGGACCCAAAGGTTTCGCCAGGTGCAGGCCGATCATCCTAAGAGACAATGGAGCTAATCCTGTGGAAGACAGCATCCTAGGGTTAGCTTTCCAGCTGGCGGCAATCCCAGCTAAATCTGCGGCGTTGGAATCTCTGGCAGCTGTGATCCACTAACAGAACCAGAAGAACACGGCAGGAGCTCATCCTGCTTCTCATGGCTATTTGCGTAGAGGTTGGTGCCGGTCGTGGATGTGGCCAGTGGTATCTAGAACTGCCGAGGCAGCATTCTTAGGCTCGCCCCTGGCTAGCAAATTGTGTCTGCTGAGAAATCGATCCGTATAGTTTTGCCTCCAGATCATGGTGAGCAACTGCGTGCACTCAGGCACTACGGGCTTGGAGGTAAAGGCTTTTCTGGCTGGCGAGCGCAGCTTGCCATCCCGTCACAGTCAGCAAGGGGTTCAAAACTAGAAGGTTCCAACTGCTCAGGGTCTACGGATTATTTCGACTCAAGCTCGGGCCTCTCTGTGCTCAAGTGGGTCTAGCGAACCCGGCTGGCAATTGTCGTCATGAAGCTGCCTAGTGGGTAGGGAGGCCGGGGGCTTGTCCAACCTAGCTTTCGCCGCCATCGCCTTCCAACGTCAAGACAACACACCTTCAACCACCTTCAAAACCTCCGGACTGCAAATCGGCCCTCAGGTTTCCTTCCATCTCCATCTCCCCTCTCCCATATTCCATCCTCCCAGATCAACCAGATTCTGGCTCTTTGGTCTCCTCAACACATCAGCATCTCCATCAGGACCGTCGTTCAGCCTTCAGCTACCGACGTCTTACCGGCAAACCGCCAGCACATCCTCCGAGCTCCCAACAATCCCGGCCTTCGTTTGCACATCTTCATCTTCCTGCGAAGCAAACAGTCAAAATGGCCCCCGAACCTAACCCAGGTCACACCGAGAAGAAGAGCCATCTGATGTAGGCATACGATGCCCCGCCATCCCCGCTTCTGTGACTGCTAACTGACTGACTCTCTCAGGGACGCTTCTGGCGCAGAGCGCAAGGAAGAGGATGACACCGCAACCGCCATCCTCAAGAAGAAGAAGAAGCCCAACCAGCTGATGTACGGTCTACTACTGCTCTTCCCCATCGTAGACTTCCATTCTAACACTACATAGGGTTACTGATGCCGTCAACGATGACAACTCCATTATCGCCCTCTCAAACAACACCATGGACACTCTCCAGCTGTTCCGTGGTGACACCGTCCTCGTCCGAGGCAAGAAGAGAAAGGACACCGTGCTTGTTGTCCTTGGCGATGATGACCTCGATGACGGCAGCTGTCGTCTGAATCGTGTGGTCCGACACAACCTGCGTGTGAAGCACGGTGACATTATCACCATCCACGCCTGCCCCGACATCAAATACGTGAGTTTATGATCCAAAATGCATACCACTGTGGCTTCTAACACTCCATAACAGGCCAAGAGAATCGCTGTTCTGCCGATTGCCGACACAGTCGAGGGTCTTACCGGCTCTCTGTTCGACGTTTTCCTCGCCCCATATTTCCGAGAGGCTTACAGGCCAGTCCGTCAAGGCGACCTTTTCATTGCCCGTGGAGGTATGAGACAGGTCGAGTTCAAGGTCGTCGAGGTTGATCCCCCAGAGTACGGCATCGTCGCCCAGGACACAGTTATCCATTGCGAAGGCGAACCGATCCAGCGTGACGAGGAGGAGAACAACCTCAACGAAGTGGGCTATGACGACATCGGTGGATGCCGAAAGCAGATGGCGCAGATTCGTGAGATGGTTGAGCTTCCGCTGCGACACCCACAACTGTTTAAGTCCATCGGCATCAAGCCCCCTCGTGGTGTGCTCTTATTCGGTCCTCCGGGTACCGGTAAGACACTGATGGCTCGAGCTGTCGCCAACGAGACTGGAGCTTTCTTTTTCCTGATCAACGGCCCTGAAATCATGTCAAAGATGGCCGGTGAGTCTGAGTCGAACCTGCGAAAGGCTTTCGAGGAAGCCGAGAAGAACTCGCCGGCTATCATCTTCATCGACGAGATCGACTCGATTGCTCCCAAGCGTGAGAAGACAAACGGAGAGGTCGAGCGTCGCGTTGTTTCCCAGCTCCTGACCCTCATGGACGGCATGAAGGCTCGGTCCAACGTCGTCGTCATGGCCGCCACCAACCGACCCAACTCTATCGACCCAGCTCTGCGTCGTTTCGGTCGTTTCGACCGTGAGGTGGACATCGGCATCCCCGACCCAACTGGCCGTCTCGAGATCCTGCAAATCCACACTAAGAACATGAAGCTCGGTGACGACGTGGACTTGGAGCAAATTGCTGCCGAAACCCACGGTTACGTCGGTTCCGATGTTGCTGCTCTCTGCTCGGAGGCCGCCATGCAGCAGATCCGTGAGAAGATGGATCTGATCGACCTCGACGAGGACACCATCGACGCCGAAGTCCTTGACTCTCTCGGAGTTACCATGGAGAACTTCCGATTTGCTCTGGGTGTGTCTAACCCATCTGCCCTCCGCGAGGTCGCCGTTGTCGAGGTGCCCAATGTTCGCTGGGAAGACATTGGTGGCTTGGAGGGCGTCAAGCAGGAACTCAAGGAGCAGGTGCAATACCCTGTGGACCACCCCGAGAAGTTCCTCAAGTTTGGCATGTCTCCTTCTCGCGGTGTCCTCTTCTACGGTCCCCCCGGTACGGGTAAGACTATGTTGGCCAAGGCTGTCGCCAACGAGTGCTCGGCCAACTTTATTTCCGTCAAGGGTCCAGAGCTGCTGAGTATGTGGTTCGGCGAATCTGAGAGCAACATTCGAGACATCTTTGACAAGGCTCGTGCCGCCGCGCCCTGTATTGTCTTCTTGGATGAGCTGGATTCCATCGCCAAGGCTCGTGGTGGCTCAGTCGGCGACGCCGGTGGTGCCTCGGACCGTGTTGTCAACCAGCTCCTAACTGAGATGGATGGCATGACCTCCAAGAAGAATGTTTTCGTTATTGGTGCCACCAACCGACCGGAGCAGCTCGACCCTGCCCTGTGCCGTCCGGGTCGTCTGGACTCTCTTATCTACGTGCCTCTGCCCGATGAGGCCGGTCGTCTCGGTATCCTTGAGGCTCAGCTCCGCAAGACGCCAGTGTCATCCAACATCGACATAGCTTACATCGCCTCCAAGACTCACGGCTTCTCCGGTGCCGATCTGGGCTTCATCACGCAGCGTGCCGTCAAGCTGGCCATCAAGGAGTCCATCGCTCTGGATGTCGAGCGCGCGAAGGCCCGTGAGGCTGCTGGCGAGGATATCGAGATGGAGGATGATGCCGAGGACCCGGTCCCCGAGCTCGAGAAGCGCCACTTCGAGGAGGCCATGCAGATGGCCCGTCGTTCCGTCACGGACGTCGAGATCCGGCGGTACGAGGCCTTTGCTCAGCAGATGAAGAACGCCGGCCCTGGTGCGTACTTCAAGTTCCCTGAAGCCGACTCTGCCGCCACCAATGCGGCCGACTCCTTCGGCGATGCTGGCAACGATGACGGTCTATACGACTAAATGCAGGATATGACATCTTCACCGTCTGTACTTTAGTTTCCTAGGTTGGTGCGGTCGCAGTTAAGCTTTGGAGCTACTGCTTGGTTCAAGGCACTCGAGACGAGTCGTCTGTCTCAAGTCGAGACAGGCGGGAAAATGGAGAAACATCCTCTTTGCAGGATCATCTGGGCCAGCCAAGGTCTGTGGGGGTTGGACTCGACACCCCCATTGATAGTGGCCGCTGCCCATGTAGTCCGATGGCTCCATACATAGACTGCGATCTTGGGAGTTTTCTGGCTGCCTTGGCGCAGGCGATCTGGATTACGATAGATTTCCTTAATGAGAAACTCGCTTTTTTATGAATGAAATTGAACTACAAATGACCTTGCTGCTGCTCCGTGATCACCCCAATCCCTGTAGCCGTACTCTTTCTTTCCATCATCCGCATTGTCTGACGTAGAGCGAAAACGCTGAGCATGACCTACCACTTTGACCTGCCACGCCTCTGTGTAATTGTTCCGGCAGCGTCTCATTACTCTCGCTGCAAATGTTGTCAAGCAGCCGCAACTGATCAGATGGTAGTTCTGCCCCCCATAGTTGTAAGTGAAGGGGGGGGGTTGTGTTCTGGTGGGGCACAGGGGACAGGTTGATGAGGAATCGTGCCCCCTACCCAGGTGCGGAACATGACTTATGGTATTGGTTAGGTTTTTTACATCCTCCTGTTGTGGGAGGGCCAGTACTCCGGGGAGGCGGTCGGGAAAGGGGCCATGAGAAGGGGCCCGGCCTTTCATGGATGATACCCAGGTACTAAACTAGGCAGGGGAGCAATGGGACGAGCCCCATGGGGCGGAGATAGGGTGTGTCCTGGACGCCTTTTTGGCTGCCGATTCGGAAGCTTGTTGGCCTTGCGGGTGGCGTCAAGGAGTTCGGTTCTACGAGTGGATACAGAACTTCCGGGAGAAGGTAAGTAATTCACAAAATGCTCCATAAACTCACTCAGCCTCCGAAGCACACACTGACAATCGCGGCAAGATAGAGGGAGGTAGGGATATAAGAAAATGTGGTGGTGACTCTTGAAGCCCCGAAACAGGATCAAGTGTATTAAAAATTCTTTAACATCTAGCAACGCCTCTTGCCCCGGCCTTTTCTTTGGATGGTGATGAAGGTGGTGACGATGATGATAATCATGATGGTAGCGCCCCCGAGGCCCTGTCCTGACATCGGCCATGTTATGTACGGTTTTTCTTTATGCAACGATGGCCCCAGTATGTACGGTGCCAGAATAACACCTTTCCTGCGCTACCCCCGGGGACGACACGACAGGTACATGGGAAAATTCTCAGGAGTGGTGGGACTCTGGCCGCGTTGTTTCGCCCACTCTGCCCGGGACCGCAGGACTGTTGGGCAGCATTAATGTGTAGCAATCAGCGATTTGGCGACTGCTTGTGGGACGTTGCCAGCTCGCCGGCCGGCGCTCGTCAACTCGTGGTGGCGTGGCTGCTCTCGACAGGGCGCTGAGCGCGCGCCCTGACTTTCTGTATCTCCGAAGCCCCCCTCGACTTCTGCTCCCCTTGACCACCCTGCAGGAGTTCATAACTGCAGCACTCCGGGGGCGACGGAACCCCAAGCAACCGGGGGTTTCTGCATATGTGTGTGTATGTGGTTTGTGTCTTTTTCTCCCCTCTCCTCTCCCGGATCCCCCCTCCTCTTCTTCAAAGCCCGCCGTGGTGGAAGAGCGAGCGGGCAACCCAAGAAAAGACGTGGTGAGAACCAGCCCCGGATCATGCGGCCGGCCGGCCGGCCGTTCAAGTGGCACCATTAGACTCCTCCTCGAACTCGGCGACCTCCTTGAGCACGTCCCTCGTGACCCTAAGGGCCTCCTCGACGACGGTGGCGGGCACGGCCAGCGACGTCGACACCTCCCTGTTGAGGTTGGACGCCTCGCCCGGGCCGGGCCCCGCGTGCTTCTTGGACCCGTTCACCTGCGCCGCGCCGTTATTGGTGCTGCTGCTTCCGCCGCCCGCCGCCGAGTCGGCCGGGCCGTTGCTGCCGTTTGCCGATGATGATGATGAGGAGGTTGTCTTTGGGTTGGGCCCCGCGGCTGTCTCCTTGCGCACCTCGTCGAGGATCTGTTTCAGGAGGACGGGGAAGGTGGTCACCTCGCCGCTGCGGAGGAGGGCGAGGGCGCGGTTTTGTACTTGTGTTGGCCAGTTGTTCGAGTGTGCGTTGAGGGTGTAGAGGAGTTGTTCTTGGAGCCTGGTCGCGGGGGAGAGCCGGGGTGGTTAGCAAGTGCCATTGTGGGATGGGTTGGTTTTGATCTCGTGCTGGTCTGGTGTAGTCCCGCCATCCGAGTGGGAAGGCTGGATGGGCAGGCACGAGTGCAGGGTAGGAGAGAGACTCTATCTCGGTTGTGGCGCGCACTCACTTCTTGTCGTGGCCGCCATTGATCAGCAGCATATTGAGCTGGGAGCGCAGATCGGGATCCATTGTGGCTGGGGTGTACGTAGCTGCCGCCCTCGGTATCTTGAGTTTAGTGGGTGGTGGTCGCAGGGAGTTTTGTGACATAGTAGGCGAGCTGGGCAGCCGTGATGGGTGTGCAGGGAGGGGGAGCACGGCGCTGGGCTGGCCTTTTTTTAAGGTGTGCGAGGGGGGGAAGGTGGTGTCTGCCGCCAACAGACGGACGCCCGCGCGGGTGAGAATGGGTGCGACGGCGGCGGGCACAGAGCTCCAGGGTAGCTCGTGGCTAGCGCGTCCAAAGGCCAGGAGGCAGGTTCGATGAGGACAGGAGCTTCTCCAACTCGTACACAGGGTGCGCGTCGCTCGTCGGGTCTGCTGTGCTGCTCTGCAGCAGAGGATGTTGTCTTGTTTCGCCTGTTCTGTTCTGCCCTGGTATGCGTGCGTGCCGGCCGTGCTGTATGCCTACCCTGGCTGTTGGTATAGCTGTCGCTAAAGCGCGGTCCCGGAGCCCGCAAGCTTGATCGCTCGCTCGTTTCCTCGGTTGCCAGGCAGAGAGGCGTGTTTTTCTGCCGCTGCTGCTGCTACCTGAGAAGGTGCAGTGGTTGGGAAAATACGTGACAAAACACGCGAGAGCTGTCGCCTCCTTAATTGGATGAATTGGTGCGGGTGCTTTGGTGTCAGGAGAGACAGTCTACAAAGAGATTGGCGAGTAAGTCGACGAGTGAGTGAATGCGGTTCGGAATGTCGTCATGAAAGGAGCAGAGTCAAAACGTGCCTGAGCGACGCAAGGCTGGACGCAATTCTGGAATCTTGGAATTCTGGAAGCCTAGAGCTCGACCTCGGCTCTCCACAGCCTCGCTGCCCGGTCGGGTTTTCCTGCCCTTTTTGACGGATATCTCTAGATGCTGCAGGGTTCCCCAGGAGAGCCACAGGAAGCTTTGTACTGGCCGACAATCAAGTCAGATCAAGAACGAGGTATATCAGGGTCATTCAGTCATAAGAATTAAAAGCCAATGGGCCTTCGATTTCCTGCCGCAAGGGCCTGTCGTCGGCGCACCACCATCACCCAAACCTCCTCTCTCTTCCCCACCCCCCTCACCCTCGCTCCAGAGGGAATGCGAGTCGTAAACTCCTGACTGACGTGCAGACTTCAAGTGACGAGTATACAGTACAATCAAACGTCCTTCGTCTTCCTTCCGTCTGCCGTGCAAAACATTGAACAAATGAAAATAAAGCAGTAGAGGTATATGCCCAGTCTTCGTTGGTATTACACTTTTCATGAGAAGCCGTCCTGCTCGTCTTCCGAGCCCTTCCTCACCAAAAACGCCGGACCTTTGAATTATGTAACAAGGCCATCAAAAGCAGGGCACCCGGCGACCTGGAGCTTTTTGAGACAGTCATAGATGCATCGTAGAGTGAACAAGAGAAAATTTTATACAAGCGGCGGGGTAGGTCGTCAAGGAAGATCAGTTGGTCAGGATGGTAGTGGTTCGTTAAATGCTGAGAAGAAGGGGTATCTGGGGTTTGATAACCACTACACGGTTCCTCGCAGTCGCTGCTTTCGCGCGAGCCAGTCACCAAGCATGTGGTCGAGTTGCTGTTCACCTATGGTCAGTCGCAAGGTTCGCACATCTCTCTATACTTTGAGTCTGGACTTACAGTTGTGATCTCCGCCAGCTTGGCGTTCTGTTCCTTGAACAGTGTGCCGGCGACTGGATGTTCAGGCCCGACTGGCTCCACATCAGTCTTGTCGTAAACCACAACAAGGAGATCTCTGATGTCCGTGCCCGAGTCGAAAAACTCCCGCAGGCTCGTGTCATTCCAGTTTGAGACCGTCGTCGTCGAGGTGGATGTGGTAATGGAATCCTGGTTCCGGTGTGTCCCGCCCGCCTCTTCTCGGTCGATCAGTTCGGGTGACGGCGACGACACTGGTGACGAGTGATCCTCCTGGCTTGACGTGTCGCCCACCAGGGCTGGAGGCTTTTCCCCGCTCGGCGTGATCGGTGACACCTCGATTGGCGATTCAGACAACCGATCCTGTCGCTGAGTAGCCTCCGTGGGCCGTTCTGGTGTGATGGTCGAGTTGGACTGAGCAGACTGCGTACTCAGGTAGCTGTCTGGGAATGCCCCCGGTAGTGTGGGCCGGAACGGCTTCTCCTGCTGGGGCTCTTCCTGCTGTGTCTTCTCCTGCGGAGGTATCTCCTGCTGGGGTATCTCCTGCTGGGGTTTCTCCTGCTGGGGTTTCTCCTGCTGGGGTTTCTCCTGCTGGGGTTTCTCCTGCTGGGCCCTAGTTTGTTGGGGTGACTCTTGCTTAGGCTTTTCTTGAGTCTTTTTGCTCGAGCCTGACATCTGCCTGAGCGTCTCGTTGTAATCATCGTCGTCTGAATCCGAGTCCTCGATCTGCATGCGTGACTTGGCAGTCGTAGCCTGAGGTGGAGTATCATCGACACTCTCCGACCGCGTAGCCGCTGACCTAGACACGGCCGGCTTGGACTCGTCCACCTGGTTCGACCGCACAGCTTCGGCTCCTCGCTGATCCTGCGCATTTTCCTGTCCGTCCTGGGCATCTGGCTCAACGAGTCGCATGGACGCGGGTGGCACATTGGCGACATTCTTCAACTTCCCTTCATTCAGGAAAGTCGACAGATCCATACCGTTGCCCTCCCGTGGAACAGTTCCGGACTTGTTCGCTAGCGAAGGCTCCACTCGCGGTTGCTGCTTATGCAGTTTGCTCGGGTTGCGCTGTGGTGAGGCACCTGCCTTGTCCTGGTCGTCGAAGTCCTCTGAATCTCTTTCCGGCGCCTCCGCAACCGCGTCCATGGATCGTTTCCCTAGAGAGTCGTCGTCATCGCCGCCCTTCTGCTTCTTGTCCTTACGCGAGAACAGACTCCGGAAGCCGCCCTTCTTCTCCTTCTCTTTCTTGTCCTTGCTCTTCTTATTGTCTTCCCTGAGTTCCTTGTCGATCCTATCCAAGCTCGGACGCTTGTTGACACCCTTGTCAGAGTCGGTTGATGCCCTGACAGTTCCATCGTCGCGCAGTAAATTAGGCGTGAGAGTGATCTTCTTTGTCTCCACCGTGTCGTCCTTAAAGAAGGAATCCCTGACCGTGCCGTCAGCCTTCCTCTTCGGGCCTTCCACACCGTTGGTCTCGAAGATCTCCTCGCTGGTTCGATTTTTGGCCGAGGTGGGTGATTCTTCTTTTGAGTCTGAGTTGGCAGGGTCCACGATTTGTACAGACTTTTGTGCCCTTGGCCTAAGTGGCGCTACCTTTGCCGCCTCTTCACTGGCGGCAGCTTCCTCGGCAGTAGTCTGCTTGGAGGCGGCTGTTTGCTGTTGGGACTGCTGCTGCGCCTGTTGTTGCTGTTGCTGTTGCTGTTGCTGAGCATAAAATTCGGCCTCGGCCTCCTCTTCCTCTTCTGTGTCGTAGTCGAAGTCAGAGTAGTCTACGTATGTTGGGGCAGCGAATGAGACGTTCTTCTTCCGCCGGCGCATCGCTGTCTTGATTGGATTTTTGGCCTTGTCGGATTGATCACCCAGCATAGTTGCCGACAACTGCATGCGTCAGTCCAGAATTCGAAAATACTGTGCCTTTCGAACCTACATCGATGTTTCGGTGCTTGTTCAGACGTGCAAGTCTTTCAGTCGGTGTCTCGATATGCTCAGCCGGTAGGTAACCTTGAATGAGCGCGTCAGCCAAAACGGCTCCAGCGACAAACATCATGGAAGTCTCATCATACCGATACTGCTGTCCTTGACCACACGAACCAGCCACCAATAACTGTTGCTGTCGTCTAATAGAACCATGGCGTCGCCTTTGGTCGCATTCGCTTGGCCTTCAACGGTCGCAATGAATGTGTGTAGCGCGTAAACGAGTTCGAAATCGATGTCCTCTGTATCGTGTAAGCACTCACCGCCCCAACCAGAATCGATGAACCGGGGGTCATTAGACTCAAGGAAATCGTCGTCATCATCATCTTCGTCGGTAGAATCCTCATATGAGACAATCAAGTCGTTGGCGCTGCAGACCTCATCTTCCATTCCAATGGCCTCGTCAACACCCGCCTGCTCAGCCTCCAAGTCTTGTTGTAACGCTTGTATCCCATCGAGCAGTTCGTCCAGGGCATCGCGATGGCCATCATCTGTACTTGACAGTCTGCAGTCCGTTCCGAGTAGGCCGATTGGGGAGCCGCTACTCCTCAGATTCTCAGGTCCATTGCCTCCTGGTGCCGTTGTCTCCTCGCGAGTGTGTGCGTCAAGGTATCCAGGGGATGAACCACGTAGATGATGATGACGACGGCTAGGAAGCGCAGCAGGTGACTTGTCTGCTCGCCCATGCGCAAGCTGTAGGGGTAAGTAGTCAGGTTGGTCGAGGTATGGGGAAGAGGACCTCGCCTCACTGAAGCATGCTGAAGCCGGGGAACTACACGGCGATGCGCAAAGGTGTAAAGACTGGAGAAGCGGAAGGTGACAGGTTGGAGACCCACCATCATCGATAGAAGGCGAACTCGAGATCTTGTCCATCATATCGTCGTCATCCAGGTCGCCATCGTCGCCGTCCAGGTCGGCGTCCTCTGTCTCCAAACCCCCGTTTTGTGCGACAGCGAGGTCATCTTGCTGGCGTCCGGCCATGTTGCCGGCGTTCAGGGAACTCGTGACTCCGGCGGCCAAGTCTTCGGCGTATTTTTGTAGGTCGCCAGTTTCTCCGCCGTTGGTCCAGGAGACTCGGGGGCTACGAAGTTCCTCCTCTGCCTGTCCTGCTGCGACCTCTCGTAGGGTCTCGGCCTGGTGAGGCGCGGTGCCGGTGGCGGCAGACTGGGAGGTGTTGAGGGGACTGGGTCGAGCAGTGTGATTCTTTGCGGAGGGTGCTTCGCGATCTTGGAGATCAATCGAGTCTGAAGGATGGGTGAAGCGAGAGAGTCAGCATTGTTTTGATCGGGGGTTGCGGCGCAGGGGGGGCTTGGGCGCTCTGCTGCGACAGGGTGTGGGCTCCTTTGAGACGGGCAAACTCCCCAGATGGCCCAAGCAGCGGCAGTGTGGCCGAAGCGAGGCGATGGGAGGGAGCGGGAGGCTTGAGAGGCTTGAGAGAGTCATGCTCGCGCAGAGCACATGCCACATACCAGCACGAATAATTTCGGGTCTTGTCATGTTGAACGGGTAGGATCTGCCGCGACGGCGACAGCGACAGCATTAACAGCGCAGGCGGTATGGGGACTGGCAATGCGTCCGATGATCGTATTTGTTGTGGTTGCCGGGGGCGGCTGAATCAACCAAGAGATTGTAACTGATTGATTGACGGATTGACGGATGGATGGATGGATTGGGAGAAGGATCAGTCAATTGATTTGATTGATGTGCGGGCCGACAGCAAGGCAAGACAAGACCAGACAGACAGCGGTGCCAGATTTCAGCCTAGTTCGTGGTGCTGGTCTTTCTGGTCTGGTGCTCTTCTCAGCGAGGGCTGCCGATGCCGATCCTGGAATCCTGATGCTACTGTTGCTGGTGGTGGTGGTTCTGCTGCTGCTGCTGCCGGCACAGAACTTGGCTGCTAGTGTTGCTGGCGGATGCTTGCTGTGGACAAGGGGCGGGAGGAACATGGAACAAGGCTCAGGGGTTTGTGTTGGGCGGGTTGCGGAGCGCTGAGACTGGGCTGGAAAGACAGGCTTGCGTGACAGAGACGGGACGGAGGGCTAGGAGTGGTCGATTGGCGGGTTTGGGGCTGGAGATCCAACGTTCTCGGCACCAGGCTAGAATTTTGGCCGTCGCAGAGCCGGTCGTCGAACTACAGCCTCGATTGATGAAAGGACAGAAAAGACAGACGGGCGAGCAAAGTGTGGTCTCGACCACGGTCACGGGGTCATTGTTCCTCGACCGTTCGTCGGTTCGTTCCCAAAGGGTCTGATCTCGGCCCTCACAGCGATTAGACTGGGACTTCTGTACGACTTGGACCGACCTAGCTGCCTAGTTGCGCAGCTATGATGACGGCGGAGCGCTGGAGCTCTGCTTGCAGCTGAATGGGGGCTGATGTGGGTATGGATTGGGGATGCCCGCGGCGGTGGGTCAGGGCCAATTCGACCTGCAGCAAGGCCCACCACCCATCCTGTGTTGTGTGCAGATTAGACACGCAGGTACAGCAACAGGGACGTGCTGAAAGGTCCTAGCTGACTGCTTTCCAAGGTTTGGCTTTGGCAGTTTGGGACAGGGCCGTCAGTGGGCACGTGCGCCAAAATGTGAAGAGAAGCAGAGAAATAACAAAACATCTACGGTAAACAGATCGACTGCCTCGGTACTACGTGCCTGCTCCAACAACAGCTCCTCAGGGCCGTAGATCTGAGCTGCAGCTGAGCTCGAGTCGGAACTGAGGCTGAAGAAATGTCTGTCAGAGTAACGAACCTTCCTCGGTCATATTACGGGCTGTACGGTTGTGACACAACAGGGCTCTACAACCCGTGGGCTCTGAAGGCAGTGAGTGCCACTGAGTGGCCTGGTCCCTCGTGTGGTCTTACGTATAATATGGTCTCAGACTGCTGCAACCTGCTTCCCGAGTCCTCGTCTGTGCCCGCCTAGGACGATCACCCACTCTGAATCTGGTTCTCTGGACCCTTTAGGGACCTTGACCCTGTGCTGTATCTCCGAATCCACCCTGGGAACGGCACATGCATGCTGTATTATTACGAGAACGAGGGCCATTCCTCTTTTTTCAGCGCCCAGGGTCGAAGGGGTTACACTTTTTGGGCGAGAGAAATTGACGTTCCCGCCCGCAATGCCAAAGTGGACCAACTGGAAACGGGGGGGGCCTCGACCTCGCGGAGGGAGCCGGTATGCTTTTCTCCCCTTCCGCGGCTCCTCTTTTCCCTGGGGTCTTCCCAGACTTGAAACAATCAAATGTTGTTTCTCGGTACACATGTGGCAGCTGGTGGGGCCTTGCATGAAGCCCTTACCCACCCAATCTTTGACCCCTGCCGGCTCTGTCCCAATTACGTCTTCCCATAGCGGGCCAGAGTAATAAACCCCGAGACATAATCCATCCAACTTTTTTCTTAGTCCCATCGCGCGCCCTGGTCCCGCGCGCAGATTGCCGTCGCGCTCGCATTAACGCTGGTGATAAGAACACGCAAGCAAGCAATATACAGCACACCCCCTTTGCGATCGAAATAGCAGTTCTATGTACGGCACAATGCTGACACGGCCTTCGCAAGTCAGCGCACTTGACAGCAATGCTTGACAGCAATGACAAATGTCTGGCTGGCCCAGCTGCAGGATAATGAGAGCCCGGAAAGCCACAAAAGGCACGGCCCACGCGGCTCCCCCTGCTTCTCCTGTCGCTGTTCGCGTGCTCAATGGCACTGCCTTTTCCCCGTGCATCGACGGAAAGGATCAATTCTAGCCATAGACACCCGCCTCTTTCGAGCCCTTGCGGTCCGGGCCCAGCATCGCGGCTCAGCACGGGCACGTGAAGATCGTAGAAAGTCGACCTGCACCAGCGCTATAAAGCCACGAGCGACGGGCGTCAAAGGGGGCAGAGGGTAAGAACAAAAGACCAATGGTCGGGCCCGGACATGTGGCTGTTGTGGTGCCGGAAGGAGCGTTTGGGGTTAGGCAGGTGTGTTTTTAAGGAGCCATTTTCTTAGCAACCAGAGTGGGGAGTTTCTCCTCTTCGACACATCAATATAACCCCATCTACTACATGGAGGTCTTACCGAGACTTGTATAGAGAGTACCTATCCTTTAGTTTTCTTGTGATCCCGGAATTAGAGTTTCTTTTCTTTTCGATGATAATGATACCACTATAAACCAGAACCAGAAGACCTCTAAACCTCCTAACCGAGTTGCCAAGTTCCGATCCAGATAAATTCCCCCTTAAAATCCCTTCTTTTTCGAAGTGTGTGTGTGGGGCCGGGGTGGCTTGCCAAGAAACCTATACAGAGTGGAAAGGGTTGAGGAAGTCTGATCTTCTGGATTGTGTTTTTGTGATTTTTCTCTTGGGTTAGGGAAAGCCCGGGTGTCTGGCGGAAGACTGTGGAACCAAGTTGGGGAGTTGTTGGTTTATAATAACGGCTCAGAGAGAGTATCTGTCCGAGACGAAGAGTTATTTGGGAATGTCCTCGGGGTTGCGGGCATGGAGAGAAGAGGGCCTTGTGTGGTGCCGGAAGGAGCGTTTGGGGTTAGGTAGGTGTGTTTTTAAGGAGCCATTTTCCTAGCAACCAGAGTGGGGAGTTTCTCCTCTTCGACACATCAATACAACCCCATCTACTACACTGTCCGCAAGTCCCATTTTGGCAAGGGACGATCATGGCCTCAATCAGCCAGCCCATCTGCCGGTAACTGGATGCAGCACACTTCTCGAAACCAAACCCTGGCGTGCCTGGGAGATCTCGCCCTCCCGCCTCCCGGGGACTTGGTCGCCCTAAACTGGGCATCGGCGCTAGGACATTCTTAGACTTCCTGAACCCATGCCGAGCCTGGCAAAGCGTAGACTGCCGACCCCGCGGTTGTGGGACACTCCGGCCGACGGTCTCTCCTCCCACGTCTGGTTCCCGTTGCCTCCGGTCACTCACGGCTTCCCAAGGCCGCCCGCTGTGTGCTCTAGATCAGTCTCTCCTCAAAAAAGGGGCGCGGGCGACAAGGAGCTCTCTCAGGGGCGAGGCACATGGTGAAAGTGCCCAGCGGTATCGTGTCACTCGCCCAAGCAGCCCTACGTGCTTGTTCCTCTATGACTGTATGCCCTGGCTGCGGTTGTCATCATCGAAGAGGTGACAAGACTTTTACCACCATTAGCATATTGATCATATAGCAACTCAAGAGGCTCAACTGATGTGGTGAAGAAAAGTATCGATGACTGAGTTATGGCTCACAGCCGCCTGGCCACCACTCCCCAGTCCTTGGTGAGAGTTTGCCGTCTCTCATAGATACCAAAGATCCGGGTGTTACTTGGCCAGTCACTCTTCCTCTAGATGATGCTCTTGGGAATAATACCTTCTGGGCTAATATCTGATGGAGACAGTCAGACAGCTCGTGTGGTCTCTTTTAAAAGTACCGCTGACCTGCGCGAATCCCTGTGATCTCTTTATCTACTCGAGCTTAATATCCTGCGAGACTTCGTTGACTCTAAGTGGTTTTGCTTTTAATCCGTATACATACTCTTCTGAGCCAGCAGTAGCTTGAGGCGGTCCCTTCACACAGTAGTAAACACTCAAAGACCCAGTGTTAAATGCCATACAGTGCCGATACGCTGACTCTAAGCACTCTGCATTCTAACAAACCATGCGAACCATGGGCATGCTTTCATAGCCTTTTCTTGAATGGAACGATGGACGGAACACCAATGCACAGCTATGATCGAGCCGTGATTAGGCTTTTCATGCGTCTACGGATACCGTCATAGTCTCTCTTCCTTTACGCACGCATTGTGTGACTGGAAAGCACGCGCCGAACTTTTCAGCGTCCTCCTGTTCTGCTCTCTCTCACAATGCCCGCGGACCTACGCTCGCCTCTGGGCGAAATTTCCTAAGCCAAAAGTTTATTGAGGCAAGTCTACACCGGGCAACAAATGTGCCAAACTCATGGTACAGCGAGCACGGAAGGCGCCCGAGTCCGCCAGGGCCAGAAAATGCTGAAGTTTACCCAGCTGTAGCTTACCCAGCTATTGACTTTGACAAGCCCGAATGCCTGAAGCGGCTCATAGCCTTCATCATGAATAATTCATTCAATGACTGTTTCAGATCTGTTTCTCTCCCCGTGTGAATGTCTGTCCAGGAAGGACCGGGCTGCTGAATGGAAAGGATGTGCTCGGGCAGCTGTCCAGGTGCACAGGACGAGTGAGTGGGTGGCACTACTGAATGGGGCAACGAGGCTGATGATCAAATGTCACAGGCATTCTGTCAAGGCTTCAATGGTCTCGTTCAGGCCGATGGGGTATTGACTCTCATCCGCAAGATGGACAATATCCTTCTTGTGGAGCTCGTGGTAATTGAGCGCCAACGACCACAACTCTCAGGCTTTGCACCGGACAAACTCCTCATGTGAGTTATAAGGGTCCTCTTTTCTGGTAGTTACACCTACGTTCTCTGCTCAGGCGACATACGCGATAGACGAAACACCGGGCTCATCTGAATTCACGTACACCTAGCTTTATATAGACGCATGTTTCCACTCTTCTTGGTGTCACTTTTCCCGTTTAGAGCAATCGTGGGTCTCACTCTTCTCTTAACTCAAAGGATAGGGCAGCTTTTCTATTTAATGTCTTAAGTAGTCTATGGAAATCTGTCCTTGAACATTAAGCTGTTAAGTATTAGCACCACCGTGCCGCAGGAATCCTTTGACAGTTTCTTGGATCTCGTCATCGTCGATCAATGTAACATCCACTGTCTCCCCTCGCAGAAGCACTTCCCGAAGTCCCAGATCATCTTGAGCAATTTCCTCGAACGGAGTCTTGCCAGTGGTAAGAGCCCATATGCTGAGACCCAGACCATATATGTCATCCTCCTTCCTTGGTGGCGCGTCATGACCTAATTACTCCTCTCTGTGCCTCCTGTTTGGCGACACATAATGCCACGTTACGTTTCCGTTCCAGGTCTTCATCTATCATCCTCGAACAGCCCCTCTTCAAAGTCGCATAGCCGAAGGTGGCCTTGCCTATCAAGGAGCATATTATCGAGCTTTGTATCGCCGTGGATGATATGGTTCTCGTGTATCCTCTCGACAGCTCGTATCATTTCTTGTACAATTTGTTTTCGCTGTACAGGCGTAATAGATGCATGCTCGACCGGAGTTGCAAACTCCATGAAGTACCCCTCGAGGTCAATCGATCCGGCCCATTGGTTCTTTGAAAACACCCTCCCACAGAGTGCTATCGCACAGTTCCCAGCGGCTTGATGAAGATCGTATTCTCGCTGTTCGGCCCTCATTTTGAACACCGAATTGCCATCTTTCGATTTGAACAGCTGGTGTTGATGAACAAGGAATGGCTGGCATGGATTCTCAAGCATCTCTTTTGCGTGCATATCGTCGGATGATATATCAGGCGGAACCGGTGGCCATTGCTCATCTTGATTACTGCAGGTGGCCATTATGACAAGCGACTGTCGCGTGCTGGATAATGGGGCACGAATTTCGACGCCTGAGGTTGGTTAAGATGGCTATTGTGTAGGTAGGAGAAATTGGGGGGTCAACATCAAGTCGGGACGAGGAACTTCTATAACTGCAATCGGGCTACAAATTGTTGCATTCGGGTTTGTTCTAAGCACGCAAAATATGACTGAAAGAAAATGCTCTGGCTCTTTTCCGGGAGGCGCTCGTCGTCTGGTCCCCAGCTATCCCCCTTTTCTGGGCTCGTTGCCCCATTTTCTCCTGTTCTGAGTCCAGGTTACACGCCACTTGCATTTGTTGAGTGCGACGAGGATGAAATGTGTTCACGGGAATCAAACCACGTTGCTCCATCAACAGTATAAGACTCTTCGTCGTGACCTCACATCTGTCCGGGAAGCCAAGTTCTATAGCCGCAGCGAGGCGGGACCAAGAAGGCGACCACGAAGTTGAAAACTGCGAGGGAGTTTTGGCTGACGAATAATCAGAGATTATGAATCTGAGAAGGCCTGCGGCTTGTTTCAAGCTGTCGGTCTCGGGCCTGTCTCGAAGATGGGTGACTTTCTTGCAAAGTAATGACCATGCGCGCGAGCCCGGTGCCAGTTCTTGCATGAAATAGCCCTGCCATTTAGAGAGGTCAGCACCGTCGTCCAACGTCAGGAAAACTCGTATAAGGAGTCCGAGCAAATCATATGGGTCAAGATCATCAACGGCGAAAAATGGCGTTGGCTCTGCACCCATGCCTAACAAACTCCGAAGTCTCATCATGATCTCTTCTGCTTGAATGCGCTCGAGTGCAAGAATGGAGCGTAAAGGGTCTGTCGTCGAACCATCGGTGTTCTGGCGCAGAAGTGAAGCCTGAAATGATGCGGCAACCCTTGAACGAACGCTTGCCTCACGCTCGCTCCAGGGCTTTAGTTCAGAAAGATCTGGGTCAATATCGATTGGAACTGGCGTCCTCGCCAGCACGTCCAAAAATCCGGGCTCTTCGTTCAGTTTGAGCGAAAGATAATCCCATAGCCCAGATTCGAGTAGACGGGCTTTAAACACAACCAGACTGCCAGTATTTCCAGAATCTGGTGACCCATTGTTGTTCAAGCCAGGCAAATTGTATCCGAGACTGTCAAGTTCGATGGTAGTAGAAATGAATTCGTCCAATATCCTGTGGACGGTGCTGGTGCCGTTGGACTCGTAAAACTCGCATATGAGGTTGCCGTACGAGAGTGCCGAAAGTAGTGGCACCGAGACCAGATCCTTAGATGGAGGGCATTTATACCAGCCTAGGTGACATTGGAGGAGTGAAACTGTTCCGTCCCAGCTTGGTCCGGTCTTGTGCTTCAAGTATTTCTCCATGGGCCCCGACATCAACCAATCTTTGACCGTCCTGTGTATGAATTGCACCACACCATGCTTGTCAATTTCGAGCAGACCTTTGCAAAGACCGTTGAGTCGCTTGACCATCCGGCAGCGGAGATCCGCCGCAATGTCTTCATGAAGATAATAGACAGGGGTATTTGCAACAAAATTGACATCGTCGTGTTCCTTATCGTGAAAATGATAGACCATGAAACTTAACGGCCTTCCAGCAACTAGGGATAGCCTCAGTAGCCCAGCCATCTGACAGTGGTAGAAGTGAGTGACGCTGTCAAGTATCTCTTTGAAAAAGGGTTCTAGTTCCGGCGGGAAGGCCTGAACCATCGCTTGCAGGTTACTAAACGTATCCCCGTTATCGAAACCTTCACGTAGGTATTTTGTAACAAGAAAAACCCAAAGGAAAACGCCCTCGGCCCGATCAGTAACACTCGTAACAAGTGTTTCACGCTGCTCCGCAGTGACAGAGCGCGCCAATCCATTCTTCAACCGCCATTGCAGACGGCTTCGAGTAAACTTGAGGATATCCTGGTGGGTAAGGTCTTGGATGTAAATCTTCTGCCGGTATTCGCTACCAAATCCTGTCTCGAACACATTCCACGGTCGGCTGGCGATACACAATTTCAGGTGAGAAGATTCGGACAGTCGAAGCAGAGTTTCAACCATGTCCAAATGGTCGCCATCAAATTCGTCCAATCCGTCGATGAAGATGCAAAACCTATGTTCGACTAGAGAAAGCTTGGCAAGGCATTCGAGACTCTTTCGGAGTTGACAAATACTCCAGTTGTAATTTCGTTCGGGCACGTCATCCAATTTGTTCCACAGCTCCTCGCATACAGCTGGCGTCAGATCTGGTGCCTGCCTCAACAGTCCAAGTAATAGTGACCGCCACAGGCCATGTTGTGATTTCTGGATGGGAGAGCCTGCACTCCAGAAGTAATGGCTCATGACAACGGCTCTTTGACCGGTGGTCGCCGCCCAACTTCGCAGGGACCGGACTGTGGCAGGGTGGTCGGCCACATATTTCATGAAAGTGGACTTCCCTGAACCCGGCTTGCCTGAGACCCAAAATATGCCCGTTCCAGCTTCAAGCCACTTGAGTAGCTTGCCTCTGTTTGGATCCATGCCAAAGGGGCTTTGAGCCTCGTCATTCCCGAGTGTTCGAGTTTTCGGACGGGTCAGAGCCCACCCGAATGTTTCCGCGTGTGCCTCTGGAATGGCTTCGTGTCTTGCAGACCTTTGGGGGTAATCCAGACTGGTAAGTATGTCTATGATCTTCCTTGAGTTCTTGACATGCATTGTGTTGAGTGATAACTCCTTCAGCCTCTCGTTCAGCTCGTCTATTTCCCGGTTCGCGTCGGCACCGTTGTGACGACTTTCGGTCATACGTCGAATGTTCTCAAGCGTGTTGTTCACATTGGCGTCAAGAGATACTAATCGACGATGAATAGACAGATTTGAAGCTTCGTTTGCTTCCATGAGCTCGTTTATTTGTTGCTGTAGTTGCTTTCCACCCTTACTGTCATGCTATCAGCGCCGGCCTTGTGTATTGCAGCAAGTCGATCCCTCGGACTTACACCATGGCTGCGCACATATGGACCGTCAATGTAGACTCATGCTGCTTGATACGGTCCCGTATCTGGCGTAGCGATTCTTGCCCCGAAGATAGGCTACCGTTCAGTGCATCCTTAAAACTCGCCCAGAATTGTCGTGGTCCGCTACCGCTTCGGAGCTTGTCCAATCGTGTGACGAGTTTTTCACAGTCTTGGCGACAATTTCTCGCCAATTCGCGGAGACGGATCTCCTCTCTAGACTCATGCTCGCGTGGTAACAGTGGCTGCTGCCCTGAGTGACTCGTTGGCCTGCCAGTGGCGGACTGGAGAGAGCCATCAAGCTCATTGCTGAGCTCTTTCAGCCTCCCACAGATTCCGTCTTTATCATCCTGTTGCAGAGTCTGGTAGGATCCGTAAGCGGTCTTGAAAATGTCTGAGGAGAACTGGATGAATTGCAGAATGCCCGCAGCCAAGCCAAACGCTGTGATGGGTTCCATCCTATAGGTCGCGGTTTTCACTTCTGTGGACAGATGAGTTGCCTAGAGTGAGAAAGCAGAGAAATAAAAAATCCAACCAGAGGAGGGTGTGAGACAGATATATGACAAGGCACTGCCCGCTCTAGCGGTGGCTTATTTCTGCATGCACCCGCAGAAGTCATCGCATCAACGAATCACTTCTCGTAGAACCTAGTGTGGCGGCTGCACAGCGCTGTACAACCCACAGGCAGACAGGCAGATCACCAGGCTGTACACATCCCATGGTGAGGGCGTCTTGGGACGATTTTCCACCTGGATTGCACTCACCGAGGGGCGGGGAGGACCCTGGGAATGCAATCGATTTTGAACTTTCCAGCCGAGAACTATAACCTAGCAGTCTTTTATATAGTATGGATGTGGACGAGATTCATCTGAAATAAGCTTCCTCCCACCACCGTAACTACTTGTACGCCAGCCAATGCTACGCGCCGCTTTGGAGCAGCACAACTCTCTCCAGTTATGTCGAGGAGGCCGGGGACATATATGAAATTACTGCCAGCAAGCTGGACAAGATCTCATAGGTTTTTATACATTGACGGCCCCAGATGTGATCAACGAAATGGGGATTTTCAAAGCTTTGCTAAGTCAGATAGCTATTCATTTTAGTACGAGACTTCTTCGGTGATTCAAAGAATCTTCTGCGGATATCTATATCATCTAGATAGATAAGCGTCTTTGTATAAATGCATAGTGGTCTCAAGAAAAGAAAGGGTCATTGTGTCGTCAAGCGTATCAAAAAACATTTGAAAGCACCAACGTGGATGTTTCCTTGCTTCCAACCTTTCGTGAAAACTCGAGTTTCCCAACTGCGATAAAATAGTACGCACAACAAAACCAAAACCAATGAGAAAGTGCTTGACACCAATTTCGGACACCTTTTCGGACACGTTGAAACTGTGTCACGGCCCCTTGGGCGGCGTAGGGCACGCAATGTTTTAGCCATCAATCTTGTCGCCGAAGAACGACTGCCCACTTGGATTGCATGAGGAAAACAGCAAGGCGCAAGATGTGGTCCCAGTTCAGACTGGCTGTGCGTGGCCTCTTAGAAGAGCCCGAAATCGATGAGAGCAGGCAACAATGAACATGCACGAAGTGACTCTGATGATCTCGGTAGTTGTCTCTCTCAGGCAAGTCTCGTCCGTTGCTCTTTTGGCCTAAATTTAAAGACTACGACTGTATAAAGAAAGCCTCGAACTTCAGAGTTACCGCCGGGAAGATCTTTCCAACTCCTTAGATGACTAATGCTTTCAGTTGAGGAACAGGAAGGTCGAGACGAATACAATCATATCCCAGGCAGTCGACCAGCGAGATACATTCAGAGACTAATCGTGCCAGTATTGATCAAGATGTGAATGTCTTTACCGAGAGAGAGGGACCAGGAACGATCCTGGCCTGTATTTTCAGATACAAGTGGGAGTAGTGCCAGTTTGTATGGTACAAGCTCTTGTGATACTTGTTGCTATATTGCACCGAGTTCTTCAGACATCTGTTGGATTTGTGCGACTGGCTAAAGTAGCACTTCGGGATCCCTCGGTATCTAAATTCTTTCGTGCCGAAAATATTCCCTAGTAAAATGTTTACATGTGCTTCTTTTGGTGTGTATATGCCCTTCTAGCGCTCTGCCAGCCTTGTGCGGAGACTAAATCGTGTCACCTATCTCAAGCTTGATACTAAATGAGGCCAGAGGGGTCTATGGGTCAGAGAGGCAGGGTACCAGGCATCAAAGACTTGTTGAGGATGAATATTCGTTGCCTCTCACGGCACCCTGTGCCTGTTCCTGGGTCGATAGACAGTACATTCCCGAAGTAACAAAGTGAGACCACAATTGCATGCGCATGACATCCAATACAGATGCTCGGTGAGAGAGAGCAGCCTGAAGCCGCCCAATGACTCTATCCGCAACACGATAGTCCTCCTTGGCTTTTCTGTAGCAGGCGATAACAGCCCAACGGCACACACACGGGCCCAAGTTTGCTGCAGGTTTGGCAAAGCTTACACAAGACAGCCGCTCAGGCTTGTTATGCGTCAAGAAGGCTGTCGCTTTTGCTTGTTTTGCGTACGGAATTGAGATCGACCCCCTCTGCGGTGTGTGCCCAGATCGATGCGCACGCCCAGGAAAAGCCTATCTGGCTGGGAGGTTCACCCCGGGCCAGTGTGCAGGGCAGGACCGGCGCACGGGCGAGTCGATCATCACTGGCTGAGTGGGTTCGTCGTGGGACAGTTGTCCTTGAAGCTGTCACCCCGGATGCTTGGAGCTTAAAACGGTGATCGTCGCTCTACTTCTCACGTGCGGGATACAGCGTCTAAGTATAGATAGTAGTGCATAGCTTTCCGTTCGAGAGAGAGGACCGTCGAGTGCTGGTCGACCCGGATCCGCGTGGCTGACGTTGCAAGCTGAAGATTGCCGAGGGGGCTCTGTCGCCTTGGGATGGCTGTGCCGGAGGCAAATGGGTATGAGCGGCAGCGCCGGCCCTGAGGGCTCAGGCGCCGGCGTGCGTGGGGAGGCTTTCGTAGATGCGGGAAAGTGTTCGTCCCCTCGGCGACGTGCGCGTACCCAGTGGGTCAGGAGCACGGGGCCCATTGAGCTTGTCATTGAGTCTGCCAGCCCCCGAGTCATATAGTCGGCAGTTCATCGGCGCCGTGGAATGGAGATCTGGACCGAATCGCATTTGTGTAGCTATGCGGTTTCGTCAGGCATGATTCGCGGCCTGGAGAAGGCCGGAGATGGGATATCCTGGCCTCTCGCTGGGAGTGGACACGACGACGTGGCACATACCGTGCAATGCAGGCCCCCTGGGTTATGGCCGAGTCATCATGTCGATGATATACTGCTGACAGTCGAGGTCATCTGCAGCGGACACGAACACTGCACGGCTAGTGACCCGACTGGTTGTTCTGGTTGGTGATCGAGGTCCCACCGTAATGGCGTCGTGAAGTACAGTCATTGAGAAGAGATGTGCAGAAAGTGACTGACACCGATAGCCACACAGTGACATGCTGTGTCGTCGAGGTGTGTATATTATTTTCAATCTATCTTGAGATTGTCACCTTTTTTCAGTTTTTTTCATTTTTACCGACGTATGACCTGTCTGCTTCAGGGCAGCAAATGCATCCGGAGGGATGTCTCGTCTTAGACCAACGGCAATGAATCTCCGCTGCTGTCTTGCTGGTCAAATCCGGTGCCCTGGCGAAACTTCAAGTGGAATGGACTACACATGCTTGTGGCGTAGAGCTTTGTGCTTATGTCAAGTCTCATTCCACTGTTGCCCATGATTGCTTCCTAGGTGTGAGCACTCACGTTATTGTTTATTGTTGGCGTTGGATAGTCTACCGTCACCGCAGGTTTAAGTACGAAGCGGCATTGCGGGTACTGCGAGTCGTATACCTGGTCTTACGAGCACACACAGCATTACTTGGGCACTTAGTACACCAATTACAGACGATGTAAACTCGGTAGGTGATATGTGATCTTTGCAGAGGACTGATACGTCGCTGAGTCGCACGCCAGTGTGGTTGGGTACCACGGAGGCAGATCTGTCGCCGGCTCCTGTAGGGCAGAGGGAAGCGTGACTTTAGCCGCCCGTGACCTCCTGCACGATGCTGCCGGATGTGCAACGCTGCAGCAGCGGCCGTGATAAAGAATTCGGAGATTCGGTGTCGTGGAGGCTTCGAGAACCCTCCCCATTCTTGATCCGCGGCCGGGTGCGCCTCGAGCCGCAGCCCGCCGCAGCCCGGGTCGCGATGAAGCAAGATTCTGGGCTGGAGCTGCGAGTCTCCGGGGGACCGTTTTTCTTAGATCCTGCAGGCTGTGCATGCGTGCGCCGTGCCCAGTAGATCTGCCAGACGCAGCTGCATGCCGCGCACAAAAGCGCAGTGCCAATATTTGCCATGAGGAAGTCACCAAGGTCGTAGTCGTGGAGGGGTACTTCATCTGCTCCCAAGCCAGCTGGTCCATTTGCGCTGGAAACGTTGTCTTGACCACTTGGAACAGCATGCAGTGCGCACCCATATTAATCGCATATTCTGGGCCTCAATGATTCAATGAACAGCGTCGCAAGCGGCACAGCTCACTTGAGGAGGACCAACTGCCTCATGGTACCACTCAAACCGCAATCAAACCGCTCCTCTGCCGGCCGCGCGAAGCCAGTCGCTTTCCCCCACCCAGGCCGCATCTTGATGTCGTATGGTCGTGTCTGAGGCTTGATTGACGCCATTACACCCTCGCCGTGGGACTATGGCAGGCTTGCAGCAGAGCGGAATGACACAATCAGCCAGCGATCGCGCGATCCACTGGTGGAGATCCGTGGGAAGCATATTAAAAGAAAATCAACCTTCTTCTCGCCCAGTGAAGCTTGACGGAGACATAAGAAACGTCGCCAAGGACGTTTCCCAGTGCAGCGGACGGACCGCAGACCCCTAAGCTTTGCCAAGCGCCCAGACGCAGGGCTGCCCACGAGGGACCAAAGGATGGGGACGAGTAGGTTCCAAGCCCACAACCGCCCATCATTGCGGGTGATATGCCCGCTTGGGCTTGCTGCAGGGACCGACCGAGAAGACTTAAGGAGGGCTGTCTCGTGTCTGTTGGTGTGCACAAGTGCCTTTCTTTAGCGGTTAGGCGCAAGGTGTGACATCGCGAGCACTCGCTGATACCACGCATCGAGCTGTAAAGAACAATCGAGGAAGTCATGTGCAGCAACACCGCGACGCACCAAACTCAGGCGAAGTTAAAAAGGGCCCACCAGATCGCAGGCAGTCCAGGAGATGCAGGGGTGTGACGATGCCGGAGCAAGAAGGGAAAATAGAGTTTGAGGATGTAAAGTGCTCATGCACTGTTGATGCTGTTGCACCACACCACAAAAGGGCCAAATTCCAGGTTTTCCCCAGCACTCACATGCGCGCACTGTACGCTACTCAAAGCAACGGAGGATGATGGAAGGGGAGAGGCATTGCAGCCCGACCAATAAATCGCCGACTAACTGACTTGCAGGTTCGTTGACGGAGGCGACGGAAGTGTGTGAGGCGCAGCGAGCAGTCAGCATGCTGACTGGTTCCTGAGCCTTTGCACCAGATTCAGTTTGGCACCACCCACCTTCTCACTCATGAACGGATGATCCCCCGCACCGACCTCTGTCTGTTGCAGCTCGTCTGATTTGCAGTACAAGACTTCGCAGGTCAGCAGACAACGCAAAGTGCAGAGGAGAGGAGAAGGGAAGATGTGAGAAAAGACTAGTGAGGGGCATTGCCAGAGCGTCGCCAGAGCGCCGCCAGAGCGCAAGGCCATCCAGGTCAAGTGGCTCGAGGCGCTGGTTTCATTTTCCGGTTCCGCCGTTCCAGCAGGAATAGAGTCATTGCCCAAACGACGGACCGCACAAAATAGCGCTGTCCTTCAGTTGGAAATAGATTGTCGAGGGGATCTAGACTCTGGCATTTTTTGGGGGGATTTCGAGACTTGCCTACCAACCCACAACCCGCGTCGTAGCGTCCGTGTTATGCTCGCCGGCTCTTTTCGCTCTGGTCTTGGTGCCCGTCTCCGAGATGAGATCAATCTGGTAGCCCGTATCGCCGGCGGCCCCTGAAGGACGACGATTCGCAGCGTAGAAGTGGGCTGCTCCCTCTCTCGAGTCAGCATCAGCTCCAAGGCGACGGCTGTGCTCGAGATTTTAGTTACTCCGTCTCCGTCCACACAATTTTTGCTTGTGAGGAGGAGGGCAGTACTGTGGTACAAAGGATGAGGACCTTCCTGTCTCGTCATTAATCGAGTGCGGTGCAATATCCGTCGTTCCGAGAAGGAATGCGGGATCCGTGTGAACTGGCCCAGGACTCACTGTGCGCCACTGCAGTCCAGCGCCGGTTGGTCATGAGCGCGGTTGTGTTAGAGTACCTCGATTCTGCTCGCTTATCGGGCGCCCGTTTCTCCCCCTCTCACAGTCCCGCCTTGCCCGTCGCCCATCCCAGGGGCGTGGTAGCCCACAACGGACGCCATCAATTTGGCTTGAGTTGTTGCGCTCGTGTCTCGGAAGAGGAGCCCAGTTACACAGTAGCACTCACACTAAGAATCAGCGTCGCCCAAGTGGGCCCACTGGTGAACCAGGCCCAGGGTATTGGGTGACCCCGTCTTTTGCGTTCCCCCGAGCCGGGTCAGCTGGCTGGCGTCAAGAGACCCCAGTCCATAGCCGACAACATGCAGAGTGCAGGAAGACGATGGAGCCCCCGGGGCCCAGCCTGATTCGCTGCCCGCGCTCCTTAGCCTGGCACACGATGTCTAGCCAAAGAATAAGCATATGTAAGCACAGGCGACATGACGGCGGTGGAGCGTAGCTGTGGGCTGGCCCTGGCTGGCCCTGGCTGGCTGGTTTCGGCTGAACTTCCGGAAGAGAGCAAGACGGGCGCCCTCGCATTGCGGGATGGACGGGGGGTTGGAAGAAATCACACTGCACTGCACAAGCACAGTCCTCCGTCCTGACAATTACGGTCTTGCAAGGGGCGTTTCGTCAGCGGGCTGTACAGTCCAGGACAGTGCAGTACTCCGTACACTACATACACATAACACAACACAAGTTCAATACTGACCAGTATGACCTCGCCTACCATTCCACCGAAGCACATTGGCAACCAGGGGCTACATCACTGTGGCCTGTCTTGTCGTCTGTCGTTTCTGTCATTTCTGCTGCTGATGTTGTGTCTCCTGTCTCCTGTCTCCTGTTCTGTCATTTTTGTCCAGTCTTGTGGACGGGATCGCCCAAATCTTGATTTTGTCCGTTTACCGTTTGAGTATACCGTCTGGCGTCTGGCACCCCTACCCCAGTCGCACGCAGTCCCTCCGTTCCCAGACTTGCTGCTCCTGCCCCAGTCCTGGTCCTTGTCTGGTTTTGGTTGCAGTCCTGCAAGTCCCAGTTCCCAATCCCAGACCATTTCGAATCCTCTCGACTGCATATCCCTCACTCCCTCGTCGTCCCCTCGTCCCAACCCCCGTCTGCTGTCCCCAATGCGTCAAAGTTCAAACACTTTCGAGACAGATCCGGGCAAAAGACGCCAGACTCTCTCTCAAATAATCTCCCCTCGAGTCAAGCATTCTCCCGCCCGACCACCACAGAAGTGTCACCTTTCCCGGGATCCGTTGATCAACCAGCCCTGGTCTTCATCCAATCGTGCCGCCTGACGAGGTGTGGCTAGTGAGCGCCCAAACATCGTCCCGCCCTGTTCCTCCCGACTCGGCTTCTGTTGCCCACACCCCAGCACCCCAGCCGCCCAGTCCAGGCGCCTCTGCCACTGTTGTGCTATCTTGAGTCCCCCCCCGGAACTCTTTGCCTTCTTGCGTCTTCCATCTTTTGCCTCAAGCCCAAGCTCTCTCGGCGCCCAGACTTCGCCGTTCCTCCCCCACGTTTGACCACTTTCGACAGATCGAACATCTCGACCTTGTTCTGCCATCCACTTGACCCAATTGTGTGGATCACCAAGAGAAGGCATCTGTATTCTGTGATACAAAATCACAAAAAATCTCGCGCTGTAACGACAGACACAACGCGCTCGCTGTGCTGCCAGAGGGAAACCGCCGGGTCCCGATTTCGACGACCTCGACGACGCTGACGGCGACTTTCAATCGACGAAAGCCCTCAAAAACCGGGCGCATCATAGGGACAGAATTTCAAATCGAAAGACCGAAGCCTCTAGTAACGCGTGGCATCCGTCCTGTGTTGATCGAATGGCGTGTGGCCGGTAGGAATCAATTGAGGACCTGTTCCTACCCACATCGACACTGCCAGCGGCTGGCCGCGACTCGACCAGGTTTCGTAGCTAGCCATCATGGAGGTGCGGCAACTGATCGCACCCAGCTCGCCGTCCAAGGCGGGCTCCCTGAACTCGGGATGCACTTCCTTCAATCTGCCCGAAGGAGGCGTCATCAACATCCCGGGCATGGACCCCATCACACTCACCGCCGACGCCGCCTTCCGGCCACAATGTGACCAGACGACATCACCCATCATCATCGCCAACCCGGGCGTCACGATGGAAGAGACTGCCGGGTCTTCCGACCTCACTAATATCGCATATTCAGATTTTCGGGACCCTTTTTACGCCTCCACCTTCCCGCAATGCTATGCTCTCGCCGCGACGACCGTCATCGCATACACTTTGGTCATAATGCTGTTCATCACACCAAGGTCATTCCTCGACGGCGGTGTGGTTGTTCTGGGGAGGAGGAGTTTCACGGATGGTGGCACAGGCGGTACCAACATCGGTGGCCGTCCCTGGCTTCAGAAGGTGGCAGCCTTGTTTGTCGCCATTTCCCTGACCATCGCCACCGTCGACACGTTTCGCGTTGCCGAACAACAATACTCGCAAGGGATCCAGAACGCCGAAGTCCTGCAGCAGGAAGTCCTGGGAGGCACAGAGCTCAAGGTCATCAGGATAATATCGGAGGCATTCCTGTGGCTCGCCCAGGCCCAGACGCTCATCAGGCTCTTCCCTCGCCGGCGAGAAAAGATTATTATCAAGTGGACCGCTTTCGCGCTGATCGCCCTGGGCGTCATCTTCGACTCGCTTAACAGCTTTCTTTACACCAACCAAGGATCTCTCCGGCCTCGGTCCTTCACCGACGCTATCCCCGCCCTCAGCTACCTCTTCCAGCTGTCACTTGGGGTCCTGTACGCTGCCTGGGTCATTTACTACTCCTTCATGAAGAAGCACTATGCGTATTATCACCCGCAGATGCGCAATATGTGCCTGGTAGCCCTGCTCTCAGTCTTGGCTGTCCTCGTCCCCGTTGTCTTCTTTATACTCGACATCCGGAAACCCGATTTCACCGGCTGGGGTGACTATGTCCGCTGGGTTGGTGCTGCCGCTGCCAGCGTGATCGTGTGGGAATGGGTGGAGCGGATAGAGGCGCTGGAAAGAGAAGAGAAGAAGGACGGGATTTTGGGACGTGAGGTCTTCGATGGAGACGAGATGGTGGGAATGTCGTCCTCGGAATTCGGATGGCCGCGTAAGAGGAGGAATACGAAACGTGACGGCGACGATGACGATGCCCCCGACGGTGGCGAGAGTGGACAAGTGCAGTCACGCGACAACCCGACAACTGCCGCTACGAGCAGTAACCCGTGGCCCATAGTGACGTCGCTTGCGAGTCGATATCGACAAAAGTCGAGGTCGAAACCCGGAGAGGACACTCGGGAAAACGGGAATGGCACACGTGCTCCGAACATCCGTTTCCTGCAGCCACCTCTGTGGCCGTCCCGACCACCGCCTGCTGTCACTCCAGTCTCCCGGACCGACACAGCAAGCGCGGACAGCACCGTATATGCTGTCCGCTATCACCCCATGTCCGAGACATCTGGGACAAATACCGAACCATTCCCCGAACATTATTCAACACCTCTACCAGCAGTCGTACCCGAGATTCACGAGCCCAGTATCCAGAGGGAGGCCTCAGAGAACCGTGATGGACGTGGAGCGGACGTCGACAGGAACTTCGCTGCGACACCTGAGCCCTCGGTTACACCCAGCCAGTCTGCGAGTCAAGTTGCCGGTCGAGCAAACCAGGCCTCGAAGCCTCCTACCAGCCAGACTGCCAGCACCTCGAACAACTACCGCATGCGTGCTTTCAGCCAGGCCAGTCAGCTGTTCCGAAAACCGTCCAAGTCAAACATGTCGAGTGAAGTACCCCGCAAAGTCAGTCAACCAAGTCCTCAAGAAGCTAGCAACAACAGCCGCTGGGACTTCAGGTCACGCTTTGAGGATTTCGCCGCTTCTCAGGCGGACAGGCTGCGGGATCGCATCCGACCCAACATGGACACGGAGAGCTTGCCGGTCACGGTTATTCCGGCACCACCTCGGCGAGGCACTGGGCTTCAGCAGTTGAGGGACGAGCAGTCGCAGCAGGGTCAATCGCGACTAGCGTCGCCTGCGCTGCAAATCCAGACATCGAGCAGCAATGTCACGCAGAGGACGTCGCCGCCCGACTCGGGACCAGTATCACCGCGACTCTGGAGGAGCAACAGCGGCGCGTCCGCTGCAGTTGTGTCGCCTCTGACGGCAGACGAGGCAAGCGGTCCACTGCCGAGCGAGCCACTGTCCCCAGTGGCTGCGGGCAAAAGGCCCGCCGCCGGTCCTAGTCAACCCTGAGTGAGCTCAGGTGATGAGTAGCGGGTTTATTTTTTGGGTGGTTTGAACCTTGGTTCTGGAATTTTTTAGCGCATGGTGTTGGGGAAAGTGCATTTTCGCAAAGCGATCAATGGGTATCGGGCATCTTGTGGTTTTTTCTTTTGGATCTCACCAAAACAAAACGGTCAGGCGGCAGACTGGACACTCTGGATGCCGAGGCGGTAAGCTGATGTTGTCTATTCTTACATAAATGAGGGCAAACCCGGGCGCAAATGGTATGGGAAATGGTAAATATCTAGTGGGGGGTGGGGGAAAAGGTCTGTTCATACTACCGATGCCTAAGGATCAGCTTAGCGATGATCTAGCTGTGTATATAGATGAATGATTACGAAGTGATACGTTCGCGCGATCTTGTCGCTAAAAAAACACGTCTGACTGCGCACGCTCGTGATTCCCCGTGAGCTTGACTTTGGGGGTATGGTACAATGATGTTAAGTACGGCCGACCGATTCAGTTCGCGATACCTTTCGTGCCACACTGTTCTTGCTCTCGTGCGGTTTGACGCCGTGTTGAAGAAGCAGGGTCTTCCTCAGGAGCAAGGCTTATCTTAGACTGGTCCTCTAGTAGCACATTATCACGGATGGTCCAGAATCCCAACTTTTCTTGATCTCATTGATGAGAATCCCGCGCGGTCGTCTCTTCGCCAGGGTCTTGACACTCCCGCAGCAGCAGAACTACTGCCCACGGCTTTCATCTATCATCCGGTCGAAATATTCAGGCATCGTTCTAGTCTGTCAAGATGTTCCTGCTACACGTCACGGCACAGGCTTCGTCTCTTTGTCGACATATTTTGAACAGCAGCAACACAGAATCAGATAGCCATCACACGTGAGGCGTGGTGATGTACTCTCAGCAGTATGCTTCATCCTCACCCTGCCCGCCCCTCCAGCACGCACGCGCGCAAGGAAGCAAGCGGCAAAAAGCTGGTCCCAGCTCCTAGAGCGCTCCACACGTAGCCGTCGTGACTAGCAAGCAGTAGTAACAAACCCAGGCCCGCGCATTGACGGGCGTAGTCTGCCCCAGGCACGAGACGCTTCCCTGGCGGGGATACGCCTGGTGGGCCCTTCAGACCGCCCGCCGCTGGACCTGGAGTTTTTTTCATCCAGTCTGCCTGTCTGTCTATTGATAGAGACATGCATCTCGATCTTGGCCTGGTCGGTTTGGGATAAAGTTGGAGCTGCTCGTCAGGTGTTCATCATTTGCCTGGGACATGAGGCTATTCTCGACTTGGGAGTTTCCCTTTCTCTATATATATCTTTGTTTCGAGAGTTTTATTATTGGCATCTCACGGGACGCTTGTCGGGCTCCATCCATGTTGCGCCTTGGGTTTTTGCAATGATCCAAAGTGCCATGTAGAGGCTATGTCAGGCACACAAAATGTTGTGTGTACAAGTAGAAGTCTCCGGCCTTTGGCCAGCGTGAGGCAGCGCCCGACAGCGTTTCATGAGACTAGACAACGAGAGATGCTCGTCCCTGGGTAGCTACTTGAATATAGTTCACAGGGATTTAGACGTATTAATGAGCCAACACGTTGGTCGTTGGGTTAGCCTCGCGCATGATACAGAATAGCATCGTGAAGTATCATGAGATCAATATCGACCTCATGCCTAGCAATGTTTTATCTCTATTGCCTGGTGACCAACAGGCACCTTATTAGATTCCGGCAAGATGTTTGCGTAGCTGGCCCAGTGAAGCCACCGCCACCACCCACGATCCTGGCGTCTCTCCGCGGTATCCTGCACGGATGGCATGGAAATGTGTCATCTGCGTCAGCCGCATGGCAGTCTCGATGCCAACATGCGTAAGTAGTTCTCTGTTGGAGTCAGTGTCGACACTGTGAGAGGCACAGTGGATATTGAGGCCCTCGAATTAGCTGCAGGCTTCTGGCCATATGGCATCACACATCCTAACAGCGATTGACGCAGAGAGCCTGGACAAACCTGGCGCTCTCAACGCGCCATCCTCGTGAGACGACTCCACGCACCATCGGTATTGACCGAGATGAGAACGGACCTACATGAGCGCGATGCGCGTGCCCATTACCAAGCTCAACCATGGTCCGCCGCTATACTGCAACCATTCCTTTGCAGACGGTGGGCACATGGAAGGGTTGTCAACCACGAGCTTGCTCTCTTGTACGCACAAGAGTGCAACAGTTCCACGACAAGTGGGCGTCGACGATCGCGTACACGCTTCATTCTCCCGAGCCATAGACCCGCTAATTGCTGGGGCGCCGATGTCTATGGGCTCAGCGAATAGATCACTTATCCACCTGCCTCTGAATGGCATCCAGACCGGAATGTTGCATTCTCTGGCTGGTCGCGCAAGTCTCATCGGCAATGTTCATGTGGACATGGCGCGTCAGGTGGTATGGCCTCCCTTGTGTGCTTCAGTCGTGGCGTATGCTGCGGGTATTGCAAGGTCACTCCGGCTGCTGGGTTCACGAACATATTGTCATCGGTGATCTGTGTACACGTCGGTGCTAACCCGCCGATATCTCGGCCAGTGAGGCTTGCATGAGTTGTCCAGGCCCTGGCACTGACGATAGAGACATCATGATGGTCGTACAATGTAAAGTAGGTAGGGACATCCCGTAACGAGGAGATAGTCTTGAAGCGGTGTTGTCTAAGCCAATCAAACACCTCGCCTGCGTGCAGTGTACGAAAAAGAAGGCCGTTGATGATGATGGAAGGCGCTGTTTCAGGTGGCGATGGTCCGTCCTGTCTCAAGAGTCTTTCAATAGCTCCCATGTACCGTTCCGTCCATCTTGAACTTGCGCTCGCCAGAATGGCTGGGATCACCTCGAAACAACAGTGTGTTGGTGCTGATCACTCGTTGCAGCAGCATTGTAAGCTCTGGCTAGCGGGATTCATGGGCAGCTCGCATGGCAATGCGTGCCAGCCATTAGCGTCGCCCTGCTTAGACCGCATAACCACACAGATGCGCCCTGCTTGATGACGGCTGGTGTCACGGCTGGACCTTGGATACCCTGACTGCCGGGTCGCTATCTGCAACAGTCAAGAGGCTCCCGATTGTGGTTAGGCACAGAGCCGAGCGGGTTCGGTCACAAGAAGACGAATGATATGGTTGCACAGTTATTGTCATGGAGCACCTGAGACAGGTTCGCGAACACGTCCCTTAGGCAGAATATGCACATGACCGGTTGTCATTGGGTGATGCAGCTTTGCCTGGAATTGGGCGTAGGAGTTGGTTGCGGCTAGGTGGTTAAGACGTCCCAAAATGCCAGGATGTGTGGTAGGTGGTGAGGCGCACATGGGTGACATGGGCATAAGATCTGGGCGCGGCCAGTAGGGCCGGATCATCAGGGGCAATCCATTGATAGACTCGGAGCGCGAGATGCGTTGGCGAGCTCCGGGCCGTCCGAGTGGGTGCCCGTCGACGTCACCGCCGGCGCGAAAGGCTGGCGATTGGCAGTTTGAGTCAAGCGCATTGTTGACTTTGGGTCATAGAAGACGGCTTTCTTTCTCGATTCTGCGCGAATGATACTGCTGACATTGTATGGGGAGACGTGGCTGGGCCTGAGTCTGACGATGTCTTGTGAGCAGCCTCACTTATGCGTCCCGCTAATTCGTTGGACCCCTATCAAGTCAACAAGAAATCCAGAAAAAAATTGGACAAGTCAACACCAACAGCGAAGAGCCCCACACACGCGAGCCGCGGCACCCTTGGGATAAGTTTTGTGGACTCACACCGATTCCAGGGGTGCTTCCCTCGTTTGGTTCTGATGGATATGGATTCAGTGGATGCAAGTGGTCTAGGTGTTCTGTGTGTTTACAAGAAGGACAAGACGAGGCTGCAGGATGCCGAACACATGAATCGGCTGCGGTTGCGATGCGATGCGATGGATCGATAAGGAGGTATGACGGGCCACTCTTGGGTGCCCATGTTTGCTCAGCATCAGAACCATGTATGCATGCATGTATGTATGTAAGCAAGCAGACAGGCAAACAAGCATGTGAAGAAAGCTATTTCTGTTCGAGAACTTGAGAGGTCCGAATAGCCCGAGACTGCCGGCATATTACTGAGTAGAAGGGGAAAACAAGACAGCAGCTGAAGGAAAGGGGCGCATTAATTGTATGACAGGCCGCTCAACAACAGCACCAGCGTACCAAGATACCTAGGAGACAACTTAGTGTCTTGGGCCCCCCAAGTCGAAATCGAATAGCCGATCCCGATTCCTCAGCACCTGCAAGCATTAAAAGCAGTCTAAAAGCCAGCAGCCCAGTCGCACGCGCAGGAAGCAGGGCCCTGGTCACCTCTCAAATTACCACCCGCAAATTTTAATCCACCCATCCCGCAGTCCCTGTCGGCTCAGGGCCAGAGAGCGACCATCGCCCATCCCGTCGGCCCGCGACCCACGATTCTCGATACTCGACTCTCAAGTCCCCAGCTCGTTTTTCTTCCTCACGCCCGCCCCCGACAAGATCGTCCTCCTAGTCGACCAGCCAACCTGTAGACACACGCAACCGACGTCTCTCCCGACGACAGGCCTCACCACCTTCACAGAGCCTCCCGACTGCCAAGTGCACCTCACCCACCGCCGAAACAACCTCTGGCGCATCTCTCCCACCTGCCCAACATGACGGGCTCCGAACCATTTCCCCTTCTCAATACCGCCAATGACCAGCACTCGTCTTCACGAGACGCCAACGGAAGTGCAGTACGCCGGAGAAAGTCTAGTGGACTTGGGGGCGAACTTCGTGGCGACACCGGCGCTCCGTCCTTGGGCACCTCCTTCGCCCACATGCACGCCGCCAGTGGCCAGCACGTCAGGGTAAGCAAGCGCCTTAGGAGCAGGACTTGACAAGCAGGACTGCCTGCTCTGGACCATCCTGCCCAAAGCCAACTCCGCAGCCAGCTGACTCTGCCTCCCCCACTACACAGAAATCCGACTCCAGAGATGGCATCGGCGGCACCTCGAAACGCCAGTCCAAGCGACGCAAGGCACGTAGCTTGGCGCAGAGGGCGACCAACTATGCCATCAAGCACACCTACGTCCTGCCCGCCGTGCTCCTCGCCATCTTCCTCAGCCTCTACGCCATAAACCCCTCCGAGTCCAACCCGATCCACCACTTCATCTTCCTCAGCTACAAGCTGCCCCTTGCGGCCGACGCCGACCCGGACACCGCTGCGCAATATGGCAAGGGGCCTTGGGATGTCGCCTTTGTCTCCTTCTACATCATCGTCCTGTCCTTCACCCGCGAGTTCATCATGCAGGAGCTTCTCCGACCCCTGGCTCGGTACGGCGGCATCAAGAACAAGGGCAAGCAGGCACGCTTCATGGAACAGATGTACACCGCCGTCTACTTCGCCTTCACCGGCCCCTGGGGCATGTATGTTATGAGCCGCACCCCCGTCTGGTATTTCAACACCGCCGGCATGTACGCCAACTTCCCGCACAAGACGCACGAGGCCATCTTCAAATTCTACTATCTGTTCCAGGCTGCCTACTGGGCCCAGCAGGCTATTGTCCTCGTGCTAGGCATGGAGAAGCCGCGCAAGGACTACAAGGAGCTTGTGGGCCACCACATCGTCAGCCTGGCTCTCATCGCCCTCAGCTACCGCTTCCACTTCACCTACATGGGGCTGGCGGTGTACATCACCCATGATATCAGTGACTTTTTCCTCGCAGTAAGTTGATCCGAGCCCAAGCCCGCTTGTTCCCAACACCCGGAAGCTTCCATAAGAAGACTTGCTGACTGGGGCGTATCCCGCTACAGACCTCCAAGTCTCTGAACTACATTGACCACCCCCTCGTGGCGCCTTACTTCGGGCTCTTCATGATCATGTGGATTTACCTGCGACACTACCTTAACCTTCGCATCCTCTGGTCTATATTTTCCGAGTTCCAGACCGTCGGACCCTTCGTGCTCGACTGGGCCGACGAACAGTACAAGTGCTGGATTAGCCAGTATATCAGCTTCGGCCTGCTTTCGGCCCTCCAGGCTCTCAACCTTTTCTGGCTCTTCTTCATCATCCGTATCGCCTACCGTGTCGTCTTCCTTGATATTGTCGCCGACGATCGCAGCGAAGATGAGGAAGATGAGCCAGACGCCGTGGACGAGAACGAGAAGACGCCACTACTCGCCAATGGAGGAGCCAACGGCCACGCCCTGAACGGCAAGGCCGAGGGTGCCGTCAAGGCCAATGGCTCCTCGAAGAAGAGGTGATGAGGTTGATTTTTGCCCTCATACACGCCGCACCCTTTCGCTTCAATCCTCCTGCTGAATTGTAAATCCCGCCAGCCTTTTAATATCATCCCTTCGCTATATGCCCTTCTTCAGGCTCGCAGCCCACGGAATACGTATTGTACTTTTCCACTCATGACTGGCGTTTGGTCGGGTGTGGTGTTGTCCCACGGGGGGAGAGAACATGGGAAGACCTCGGATTTCATAGAAGACAATGATGATCGGGCGATCGGTCGGGTGCTTGGGCGGCCAGACAGGATCACTGCGACGACGAAAAGAAATTTCCGACAACATGACGACGAGGATATATATGAAAGACCAACAAACAAAAGCATTGCGGTGGTGTAACGGCGTTCGCTTCCACCTTGACTGAGGTTCCGGGTGGGAGGCATTGGCATTCATTCGTTTCCCCCCCCTTTTTTTTTTCTTTTTTTTCTCTCTTTGGTTTTGTACAACTACCGTCGCTACAGCATCATCGCATGGGTGGGTCGTGGGCCCAAAGAGAGGCCGAAGGTTGTATCGGCAAGAGCGAGACCTATTCGCCGATACTTTTTGGAGCGTGGAGGGTGCAAGGACATGTTGCCTAATGACTGGCCGGCTGAATACTGGTTCGGGGACATATGGCTCCAAGCTGGGGCCTCCCAGAGTTTTATGCCACGGTACCCAGGTATGGTACGGTATTCAACGAGCAACGCGAAAGAAAGGAAAGGTGGGCGGAGGCGACGAAGCTGTCACGCTCCTCCCAGTAATAGCCCTGGGTCCTTGTTCTACTTCATTTGACTTCTGTGGTGCATGCGCGCGTGTTTGGGAGGTTTGAGGGGGGAGGGTTGGCGGACGGGAAGGTATGTATGCATGTGTATGTATACGTACATACGTCCGCTTGCCGGTTTAGCATATCGAGTTTAATCACAACTTAACCTTACCCGCGGAGGATTCCTGCGACGCTTCTTACTCCTTCCTATATCCCTTCATCCCTCCGCCTTAAAAGGCCGCGCAGCGGATGGTGGGGGTTCCGTTCTTATGATGGGCGCGCGCTTTGCTTTTCGCGCTCTCCTACAGAAACGCATCGACATGCCCAATTTTGCACTCCCCTGCAAGGAAAAATCTCTCATTTCGACCAAAGAGGAATGACAGCTCCACTTGCTCAGCAATATCTCGGACCTTAAAAACACAGAGATTAGATGTAAAGATGTCTTGGTGGAGCTTGTGGGTCTGAATGCTAAGCCTAGATGGCTAAAGTGAGAGATTTTTCCTTACAGGAGAGTGCAAAATTCGACATCTTGGAAACACATAGTCTACAACCTCCCTCCACCTCCCACTAAATGCGCCCCCCTTCCCACCAGGCAGGAATACACGTTCGGGTTGGATTTATTTGTAAGAACTTAGTTATACGACGGAAGGTTCTACGACGGAAGGTTCTACGACAGAAGGTTCTACGACAGAAGGTTCTACGACGGAAGCTTCTACGACGCAGCCCCTGACACCCACAGGGGATACCGGCACGCACAATTACACACACAAATACCCGCGGCAGTCACGCAGAGGCCCACGGCATAACCCCGGTCCTTCCGCACGTACATAGGGGTGACAGAATTATGTCTCATCCTCTGGCGCGTTGCAGCGGGTCGGTGGTCAGTCATTTAGTTGGCGGTTTAAACTTCGGGGCTATCTGCCGCATATGGTTATGTTTAAGACAATGGAAGCAAGCGCAGTCATCACGTCCCGTCCCACACGTAGCACGCCAACCTGGAATAATGCAGGAAGAAAGTAGATTATAGTTTTCCTTGCTATGTCCATGTGTGCCCGCGATGTCGCCTCATGGCTAGGCACACTGGCAGCAGTCCACTAAGCTAATGCTATGATATGCTGTGCTGCGCCGCGCCGCGCCGTGCTGTGGCCCAATACACACATAAACAGGGTATTCGCAGTGCGATGGTGAGCGTTGAAAAGGAGGAGACGGGGCAGAAGAGCCCAAGTACAACATTAGTGCGTGTGTGTCTGTGTTGCTGTCGAGTAGAAAGAAAAGGGGGAATAATCTTGCACCGTATTGCGATTTCGTCAAAGCCATCATGGTCTCGTAGGGCGGCTGGCTGCTGTCAAATCTCGTTTTCTGGGGTCCTAGCGAATTAATCTATGAGACCCGCAGACTGGGAAAAGAGCAACGGCAACATTTGCCTCTCTGTGTATGAAGGAAAAAACGAGCAAGTGGCCGCAGAAGGCCCCCGTTCCAGTCCCGATACGGAGCGTCGCAATCCGCAGTGAATGGCCCGTCCTTGCCAGGTATTATGAATGGGCGGCGATGCCCTTTCCCTTCCTGGCCTTTGGCCTATTTCGCGTCGTTCAAAAACAAAGAAAACAAAACTCCGTATCGCATGCTGTTTTGAGGACCGTTCGCCTCATAATCCGGTAGTCCGCAAGAGCAACCAAAAAAAAAAAGACCATTAGCAAATCCGTTCCTTTCCCCCTTGTAGTCTCCTTAACTCCACGAGTCTCTATTATAGGACTCTTTTGATGATGTATATGCCGCCAACTCCGCCGATGCATTGAAGATGACAGTCAAAAGGGAAAGTTCAACCGCGTGCCGGATACGAGCTGTGGCGGCGGAGGGTCTATTATGTAGTGTCGTCGTTTGTACAGGCCTAGGTGTTGAAGGTACTGCGCGTCAAATAGTTCAGTCAAGTGTGGTGTGTCGTCATGTGTAGGCCGGCCAACTCAACAGCTGGAGTCGTGGGTGCGGTTGGTATGTGCACGGATGAGACCATGCTGTCGCCACCGTCATCGGAGTGCTCGTCGCTACTGTCCTTCCCTGCAAGGCGAGCCTCTCTCAATGCCTTCTTGGCCTGCTCCTTAGCGAGATTCGCGGCTTTGGCGGCCATCTCGGCTTTGGCTTGCTTATTCCACATGGCAGAGTAGCGACCGTCCCTCTCGAGCAGCTCGGCATGTGTGCCTCGTTCCACGATCCTGCCTCTGTGAAGTACGAGGATCTGTTCCGCATGGGTGATGGTGGACAGGCGGTGTCTACAAGAAAGTTAGTTTGAATCCATACCACCAAGGGTGATGAAATGAGGTACTTACGCGATGATGAGCAAGGTTTTGCCCTCACCGAGCTCCTTATTCTTGAAGAGTTTGTGCTGAATCTGCTGCTCGGTTTCCGAGTCCAGGGCTGAAGTAGCTTCATCAAGCATAATGATCCGAGGCTTCTTGAGGATAGTGCGCGCTATAGCGACACGTTGCTTCTCACCACCACTGAGTCGCATGCCTCGGTCTCCGACCTTGGTTTGATATCCGTCCGAGAACGACATGATCCTGTCGTGTATGCTGGCAGCGCGGCACGCCTCGTAGACTTCCTCGTCAGTGCAGTCCTGGTTCGCGTACTTGAGGTTGTACATGACGGTGTCGTTAAATAGAATCGTATCCTGCGGGACCACTCCTATGGATCGGCGGACAGAATCTATTGTCACGTCCTTGACGTTGTGGCCGTCGATCTCGATGCTGCCTGACTTGCAGTTGTAGTAGCGGAACATGAGACGGAAGATGGTTGATTTTCCACCACCAGATTCACCAACGAACGCTGTCGTGGTGCCAGGCTTACACTCGAATGACAAGTCAGACAAGGCCGGGCTGTTAGCATAGTCGAAATCGACATGGTTCCATCGGATATGGCCCTGGCAATCTTTCAGCGGCGGGGCGCCAGGCTTGTCGACCATGTTCGGCTGGATCTTGAACAACTCCAAGAGCCGCTCTCCAGAGATCATTGCCTGCTGAACCGTGCGATAGAAGGACCCAAAGAAGTTGAGTGGGCCTTGAAGCTGGTTCAGGTACGTCATGATCAGGACGAACTGCGAGATTTTGCGCCGACCTAGTACGACCTCATATGCAGCAATAGCCATAACGATGAGCATACCGCTGATGAAGACCACCGTCTGGCACATGTTCATCAGGTTCATACCGAGTGTGACCCTGGCCTCGGCGTTCTGAAAGGTTGTGATAGCACCTTTGTAACGCTTGAATTCGAAAGCTTCGGCATTGAAATACTTGACGGTCTCGTATGCGGTGATGGAATCGTTCTTCACGGCCTCTTCCTCCCTGTCTGCATTGACCATGTCCCGTCTTTGATCAGCCCTAGTCGATGCCATCCTTATGGTAAGGACCAGGTAGGAGAAAGTGATAATTGTCGCCCAGAGTGCGTACAGGGGTCCAAATTTGATCCAGAAGAACGCGATGGCGATGAACAGATCCATTAGCATCGGCGCCACCTGGAATGTGGTCTGCTCCAGGAATTGGTTCACGGAGCCGCCCTTGTTGAGTGCTGACAAGAGCTCGCCGGTTCGCTTCCCGAGGTGGAAGTCCAGAGAAAGGGCGTGAACGTGCTCAAAAGCTGCAGTCTGCAGAGAGATGTAAGAGTGCTGTGTGACTGGGATCCACAATATCGATCTCAGGGACCCGAGCACGGCTGACGGTCCCTGCATGAACTTGAGCCCAAGGAAAATAAAGAGCTCTTTCCATGGCATGTCGATGGTTCCTTTCTCGGCTGCATCGGTCATCGCCTCAACCAGGACGCCTAGCTGGAGAGGGACGAAGACGTTGACGGCTCTTTGCAAGATGACAAGTATGAAGCAGAGCAGTACCAGGAGCTGCAGCCTCACCTTCTTTGCGGGCCACAAGTATGGGAAGAACACGTGATAGCCTCGAATGTATTCCCACCAGGATCGATGCGGCAGCTTGTCGGGTCGGTAGAAAGCGAACTCGGTCTGCTTCTGGCGGCAACCCTTAGTAATGCCATTAGGACGCCGAGCCTCGCTTGGTCTCCGCCTAGTCGATCGGTACATCGTCCCATTCCCGTTGGCATGTCCGTTGGCAAGGACATTGTCAGCTTCCAGAGCTGTAGCGTGGCCGTTGAGCAGCGGAGTCGTCTCGCCAATAGTTCTGTTGTGGCCGTTGGCATAGCCATTCGCGTGGCCGTTACCATTCTCTAGTATTGTGGCGTGACCGTTTGTGAGTGGGGTCGAGTGAGACTCTTCCTTAGCCGGGGGGGTCCAGTAATTCCAAAGACTTGGGAGGTGGCCGCGGAGAGAACTGTATAAGATGAGCTGCCCCAACAGGAGACAAATGCGAATGACTAGTATAGTGAGGAACCCCGAATCGGCCGGTATTTGAGAGGCGCGTACGGCCAGCTTGGCGGGGGTCTCGGCGTATCGTAGGTCGTCGAGTTTGTTGCGGTACACGACCAGAAGGGCGGCGAGTATTACGAGGTCGAAAGACAGGCCAATGCACCATACCGAGAAGTGGATGGGGTTAGGTGTGTCCTTCTTCTTGCTGACCAGTGAAAACCCAATGTAACCCCAAAAGAAGGCACCGCCTTTGATGTACACCTGCGACGTAAGATTAGTACGAGAAGACCCCGAGGCTCTTGGGGGATGAGCTCACGAGTAGCTCGTCGTTGCAATATTGCTGTACATCCTCCCACTGGGCCGCAATACATTGCAGAACGACGTGGACCGCATGGGCGAGGAATGTGAGGACGACAGCCGCGGTGCCGGCCTTGAAACAGAGATGCGAGATTTTCGAGAACTCCTGGCAGACCGTATTCCGGGGAGCCGACTTTTCAACCTTTATGCGCGTCAGTGGCAGCGGCTTGCCCCCTGGCCCGGTCACTGAAGGCTTCTCGACATCCTCCTGTCTCCGCGACGCGATGACACTATGCAGGGCGAATGCTATTCCGTAAGACAGTAGGAGAAGGAATGGGTAGGCAACTTCGACCTGCACGAGGACATGTTCTGCCACCGTGTAGCCCGAGTGGCCCAATGCGACCTCTCGAGCCATTTTGACTGCGGAGAGAATGGTTAGATCCGAGGAGCATGCTGGTGGGAGGGAGGGAAGGTTTAAGGGCAGCTTACAATTTCGGGGAAACACGTCACCACATGGGAGACCGAGACATGTGGCGATGAGAAGGTCTTTAGGACCCTGATCTCGTGTCAATGGGTGCCCAGGATCCGTCCAAACGCCAGTTGCAGAGTATGGCCGAACGGTGGGGCACGCAAACCGGCAGGTGACAAGACTAGCAACCCGGTGGCAAATACCCGCCTGCTTGGTTGACTCGGGTGACGGGGGACGAGGTAGGAACTGGCTGAGACCGGGTTGGAGGCTCACCGGGGGCAGACAGGAGCTTTATCCACGGACAATGGGGGACGAGGGTAAAGAAATGCCAGAAACAGACCTGCGAGTGGAGGAAAACAACAACAGAAAAAAAGATGGGATCAAAACGAATGATGAAATGGACCTCGAGGTTACCAGGGGAGTCGTGGGTAGGGTGGACGGTCTGGACTCGAGTGGATATCGAGCCGAATGAGGCAAAGGTTTGACGGGCGACAGGGTTTCTCGAAGGTCAATTGTCCCAGAAGGTACAGCGCATGGAAGTTGAGGGTGGGTCGGTGGGCAACATCTGGGAACGCTCGCGGATGTGATCTGTACACTGCCGTCAATCAGGCGATGGAAGCCCGCTAGGTAGCGGTTACAATGGGGACCTTGGGCTGTACCGACCGGCTGATGGTACGGGATGGCTGGACCAAAGTCTCGGTCGACAGGGTTGCCGATTGGCTTCAAGTCTTGCAGCCGTCGTGTTTCTGCAGGTTTGGGGTCCTGCAGCCTGTGGCGGAAGTTGAACTCAGTCGACACGTAAAACTGTGGTGCGGTAGGAGGTACCGTGTGCGTGTCTGTGGGCGTGGAAAAGTTGCATTGTATAGTAACAGGACGAGACAGCTCAGTACAGTGCAGGACGGGCCGGCTTTGGGGTAGAAGTGGTTACAGGTCGATTCGGGATGGCGGATCAAGACAGAATTGTCATGATCCTCTCGGTCCTCTTGGTATCCCTAGGGATCGTTGCAGGGAGGTTGGGGCCAACGGACAATGGGTATTGATAGAGCTGTGCAGTCCGGTCTGAAGTCGAGTGCGTCTCACGGTGTGCATGGGCAAGCTGTGGGTGTCGGACGAAGTGTTCGAAGCAGCCAAACGGCTCGCAGCCCTTGGTCCTCACCGCCTGGGGTGTGATGGGTGAACATGCAGGAAGCTGCCTGCAAGCACAGGATAGGACGGAGCAAGCCTGGCTTCTGCTTGACTCTCGCCGATGCGGGCTACGTGACTCTTTCCCTGCCTTGTTCCTCCTGCTGGATGGGTTTTTGTGTGGTAGGCACCGTGTAAGAAGATGAATGAATGATTGATTGAACGGACGGGTGCGAGCAGTAGCAAGTACACTACAGTGGGATAGGGTACACTGTAATCTGGACGACCCGGTGTGTGGACGGAAAGAACACAAACAACTAACGCTCTGTCTTTGCCTGTTCATCAGTTCATGCACCCAGCGTGCTTGGCCAGCCCGCTTGCCGACAGCTAGAGCAGGACCAGACCGGCGGAAGGGACCCCGATCCACTTGCGCGTTTCTGGCCGTCCTGCCGTCTTGGGCAGTCAAGTATGGAGGGCTACGGCTGCACGGGCAAGCCTCAGGATGGCTGATAAAACCACCGGCGACACCTAGTCGTTGGATAGCCGTTGTGCCGTTGTGGTACTAAGTCTCTAGACGCGGCCCAGCGGACATCTAGGGAGGCAGTTCCCCCCGTGTTGGCACGACGACTGACGTTGGCACCTGGCTGACTCCGGGGTGGGTTGTCATGTGTCGCCCGTCATCCGTCACCCGCTCGTGTGTGCCTGTGTCTCGCTCGCTCGTTCGTTTATGTGTTCGTGAGCGCAAAAGCCTAGGCCGGCGCCTCGCCTTGATCCGTCGCCAGTCGTTGTCGGTGGAGGTATATGCCCTTGGATCCGGCATGCAGTCGAGTGGAGCCGCCGGGTGGGCAAGGAAAGGAGGGCGCAGCTGATGGTGGGGAGGTTTGGGTAGGTTTGGAAGGCCTAGGGCCCGGGCAGGTTGGAAACAAGAGACCTAGCCACGCAGGGGTCGGGGACTAGCTGCCAGACTGCCACACTGCAGGAGGTCTGGACGAGAGAGGAAGAAGGGTGGGCAGGCTGGCGGGGTTTTGGGGGGGGGGGTTGGAGGGGGGCTCCCTCCCGCAGACGCAGACGCAGCAGCGTAACATTCCCACTTGAAGCCAGCCGCTGGGCTGGAGCCCTGGGGGGCCTGGGGTCCCGCTTCTCTCACACACACTCTCTCTCTCTCTCCTCTTGCAGGCGTAGGCGAAGGGCAGGCCTACAATCCCAGCTCCGGCCCAGTCACCCAACAGCCGCTGCGAGGGAGACAGGCCTCGAATCCGGCATAGCGCGTCGCCTCGCCTCGCCGAATCTGCAAGCCACCACCGCGGCCGACGACCACACACATCTTCCCGGCTCACCATGGTGAGGCCGGCTGCATGGGATCCCACTCCCCAAGCCGCATACCCAGTGCTGTTAGACTACTGGACTAATGCCAGTCGCCCCAGCGGCCAGAGGTGGTCATTATTTGCCAGTCAAGTCGACGAGTTAGGGTGCTCCAAACTCCTACACAGTACCCACGGCGGCCATGGCCCGCCCGACCTTAGGCAGATAGACAGGCCACAGTAGTCCAGACGCAGCACTGTACCCGTACCAGACTACCATCCAGTCCTCGGGTCTTGGCAGGGCAGTCGAGAACTAGAGGACAGTACGGAGTACTGTAGCATAGCAGCTAGCTCCGCTGGGTGCTGCTGACTGACTTGTCATTGCTCCCGTAGCCGAGACGGTCGTCCCTCGTGACTGCTCGTTTGCGCAACGACAAGGCCATAGATCTGTCACATTGTCTATGCTCATGCCCATGCCCCTGTGTTGCTGCTGTTATGGAGTCCCCAGGGTTGCTTTCTGTGGTAGTCGAGCGAGACACAAAGACCTTGTAAAATGTGGCCGTGTGGAAACAAGCTGATCGGGTTCGATCCCAAGTAGTAGCCGTGCCGGCTGAGATGGAGGCTCGGGATTCCACACGACTGGCCCGCCTAGCTGCCTCTCCACTTTCTCCCAGGTGCCGCCGGTGCTGAAATGTAGACTACGGCAGTAGTGTTGGATGAAGCTCAATAAGGGGCCACCCTAACACCTGTCCTCTTGAACCGTTTCTCACAGGATCCGAGACACACATCCATCACACATCGGCTGGGCCCCTCACGTCACCGTGGTCCTTGTGACGGGCTGGCATTGATGATCACCCAGTCATCTGCGATCCAGCTGAGACCATCCCAGCCGGTTGTAACAATGGCGACGGCGATGGCAGCAGGGACAGTATCAGCGGTAGCCGCTTCAGCAGCAGCAGCGGGTGGCTGAGCAACCGCGACAACGATAGCCATGCCTCGCCTGTGCCGGCGACAAGCGGGCAGCGGGCGAGCGTGTGTGGTCAATACCTTTGCGGCGCTCTGCGCGCTCTGCCTACGTGGGATTCTGGCCCTGCTTGTTTTGTTGTCTTGCTCGCAGATCCTGTCGGTGGCACCGAGCATCAACCACAACCAAACAAACACGACTTCGCAGAAACCTTCTGCGCGGCCCGGCCGGTCTCTTACCCGCTCCAAGGAGCTGGAGAGCGCCGCGATCGAGGCACGACAAGTGGACGGAGCTAAAAGACCGGTGAAGGCGGTGGGGACTTTCCTCGAGCCAACGCCGCGGTGCATTCCCTAGAACTACCGATGTGCTGGCCGCCGTTGCAGACGACCTGAGCCCATCGTCTCCGGATGGCCAAGACCCCACCCGTGCCTATCGATGGCCGCTGGATACCCCAGAGGTATGTAAGCCGCCATGTAAGCACGAGACTACGCAGTAGAGCCTCTTGTATCCGACCTTCGTTTTCCTGCTTGCACTGCAGCTTAGTCCGGCACCTCTGTGTCACGCTCTGGCAGCAACTGGGAAACGGCATCGCATGACACGCTTTTCGACGGCATTCTGCTATATTGGCCGTTGAAGGGCTAATATCGACCCAGCGCAGTCGATGAGCGCTCTAGCTTCGTCGACTGCCAACGACCGCTCTGCTGGGTTGGACTGAAGCTGCCATCGGCGGCCTTGGTTAGCTGCAGCCCTCTTCACCGAGTCTCGATTGCCACCTCGGTATGCTGCCGCCATGTATACGACATGACCCATGATCTTATCATCGCCTCTCTCCCACATAAGCTCTTGCCTGCCGGCTGAAACTCGACTTTGGATCCAGCCCAATGTGCCACGGCATGTCGAGATCCTGGCTCCGTACATAGAGTTTGCGATCGGCTACAACAGCCACATGCGAGACGGGCTATTCGCTTGTCGTCGTTCCACAAAAGGCTGATGGCAGACATTGGTACGCCACCGGGAAGCTGCTGCTTGTCGTCCGGGGAAAACCTGGGGCTACCGATCACGCCGGGACAGCCGCGGGTCTGGCCACGAAGCCCCCCACGTCCTGAGCCTACGATGCGGTCCTTTTGCTCGTAGTCCGCGCTTGCGGGCCTCGGGAGTATCAGCCTCTCCCGCAACCGACCCTGTGGTGCCTTTTCTAGTTGTCATGGCGTCCTCGGTGTCTCATTCGACATGGCGGTGACTGCGGTGTATCGAGCCTTCCGGTCGGGCCACGACTGCTGCAGCGGATACACCCGTTCCAAATACAGGCCAGGACGATGCCGAAATGGGCGTTCCATCTGCATTGGTTCGCGGTCAGCATCATCGATTACGGCGACGGCGCCGGCGCCCCCTGGCCAAGGACAAAGCTGACCTGGAGCGGACGATCAAATCTAGCGACACGTGCATTGCTAGGCCTGGCTCTGCGCAGCGCCCGTACTGGATTGGCCCGTTCGACGCGGTGGCCAGACAGGAAGCAGTCATCCATGCCTGTCGCCATGTAGCCTCACCTGCTTTTGTGGCTGCTGTTTGCTTTGCTTTTTTGCCAATGACGGGGCTCGCGGTCCTCGGATGGGATGCCGCCGGTCCCCCAAGGCGTCGAGCCTGTTGTCTGCCTCCATTCCCCTTCCGTGGATGGAAGTCAGCCTTGCAGGCAAAACTTCTCGGGTTAGAAACGTGGTTGACAAGCTGATGTGCAGCATGGCAGAGACGTGTCTGGCTCTGAGAGACTATGGCTCGCAGCAGCAAGAGCCCGAAGCTGGTAAGAGGGAAGGTGCCGAGACTAGAGAGCTTGCCCATGCAATAACAGGGGAGACAAGCAGGCCGTGTGGAAGGGGAGCCGAAGTTTTAAGGCTGCCCGGGTGTGGATGAGGGCCGTCCCATTCAGCAGTGGTCCTGAACAGTTCGTCCTCGGCATGTCTCCTGACGTGCCTGTGCCTAACGTGCCTAACGTGCCTACCGTTGGGTGTATGGCTTCCAGTGCTGCAACGGCCAGTGAAGTCCGGGTGATTACGGCTCGGCTCCAGTGCAGCAATCTTAAGAATCAGCAGTACCAAGGCTGGTGTGAGAGGGCACAGAAGATTCCACAAGTGATTGGCCACGTAAATTCTGGGTGTCCCAGGAGTGGTGGCGGATGACTGGCTGCTCATCATGTTGTTTGCTCTCGGGCGAACGAAGTCGAGGGGTGGGTGTGCGTGTGTGGTTGTGTGCGTGTCTGCATGTGTTTTCGCTGGTGCTGACCAAGTTCAGTGTCAAGTCATACTCTATCCAGCGGGCTATTGGTACATCACAGGCACTACAGAGCATTGGGCAGCAAGGAGGCTTTCTCGTCATGGAGAAGGACTGGTTGAAGACATAATGGACGACCCAACCAACGCTGCTTGGTGACATAAAGCACTAAGCCCGGGAAAGATGGGACTGCCTCCTACTGCCTCCGGGACGACAAGGAGCAAACCACTACCAATGCTTCCAAGATGCCTTCTTTTGGTGCCAGACTCGACTAAAGCAGGCACTCGTCATTGTCACTTTACACATCCTGGCCTGTTCGAAGTTGGCATTGGCACATGGGATCGCGATGCTCTGGGCCCATCTAGAATTATGCCAGGCACTCATCCTGCGGATAGATTCTGATCCGTACAAGGGTTTTGACAATACGAGGAGTTCAAATCTATAATACCTGCTGATGGCCGCATCCAGCCAGACCTGTAGAAGAAACCTCTCAACTAGCACCCAACAGGAGCGAGGACAAAAGCTCCCAAAAGCAACAGCCACACAGCCTTGGTACGATGCTGACCAACAAGAGTCATCTATCACCATGACCTGTCGTCTTAGATCTGGCCTCGAGCCTCCTCAACCACACACCTTCTCTTAGAAAATGACGACACCAATTACTTACATGGAAATCCCATGTATGTTCTGCATCTACTTCCACGCACAATCGGACCACGCAAGCCACAATCCACAGACCATCACGGGACAGCTCACATATTACGATTGGGCCCCTCTACAGTACATTGTCGAATCTGACATACATACGGAGGGACCAGAAAATGGTGTCAAGAGTGTGTGCTATCACATCAAGCATCTAACGGGCCCGGCGCCTGGGTTTGGTCGCACAGCATGGCATGGCGCTACGATCCAAGCCTGAACCGCACCTCCACGATCGATCCCATCCCGCGTGCCCGCCTGTTCTTGCCCACACACACATACACACACCAAGCCACGGGTGAAGAAGGGGGGGAGGGGAAGGGGGAGAACTAAAAAAAAAAAAAAAAGAAGCCAGGCACGGTATGGTACAGCTCTGAGTGACACCCACCATCACCATCACGACCACCAATACCGCACACCACTGCACTTCTCGCGAGATGCTGCCCATGCCGGCCGTGTCTTGCCCTACCCTCCCCCTGCCCTACCGTCCTCTGGATAATGCCGTCCTGCGCCGCATCGGCTACACGTGTCTCGCCTGTCCTGCCCCGGCTATGCTTGTTGACGTAAGACCCAGGCCCTCCGTGTGGTAGATGCCTCCTCCCGTCAACCTGGTACGTGGCACTACCGGGGGATGGCGTCAAAGGGGCGCTGCAGTAGGCTCCGGTGGAGCTCTCTGTGCGAGGGGGGACACAAGGCGTGGAAGTCGCTCCGGGTGGCCTATACAACCAGATACCTCGGGCGCTTGTGCGACACGAGAGGGACAACGGAGGTGGTGGGCCGGCCATGCGGCAGCGGCACGCTGCATCCAGTACTCTGTACAAGCATCCTGCCTCTGCGTGGGTGGGTAGCTTGTGACTTTGATGGCAGGACATATGCATTTGTGCTTTTACCCACAGCGTACCTATGGATATGGGGGGTCCCCCCTCCTTCTTCTTGTTCCCACTCGGCCATGACAGGCAACTAGTGGCTGCAGCTCGCCTGAAAGGGGGTCCATATCTCACCCGTGGTGGGTGCGAAATGTAAGCTGCCCGTGGGATGCTGCAAGACAGAGCGCATACATCACCGCGGCTCAGCGGCTCGAGCAGAAAAGGTCTGGACTTTTGTTTTTTCTTCTTTCTCCACCCCTGCCCAGCACAGAGCAAAATGTGGGGAGGGGGGCAGACAAAGAGGGCATGACGATACCCAGCTCCTATACATAGATACGAAGCGTGTGTTCCCCGTCCACTCAACACCGTAATCTTACTTTGTCGTGGCCCCGGGGAACACTATGCGGAACACCGGTCCCTGGCCGCCCGCCTTTTGGGGGGCCCCGGGGATGCACCGGCAAGCGTGACAGAAGTATCCCTGGCCGACCAATGGAGCCCGCCGTCGAGGCCCGTTGGCGAACGGTGTCCACACGGATTTATGGATGCGGTCTCCACTCCCGCCTTTGATGCGCAGGCGTTTGCCGCTGCAAGTCATACTGCTGCATTCGCGCTCACCAAATGCAGCCTGGCTCGCTATTAGACCGGAGGCGGCTCATGGTTTGATCGACGCGGCGACGGGACGTTGAACGATGACGGCCTTGGTGATGCGCCTCTCGCAATGTACGTACATGCGATGCCATGCGATGCCATGCCCATGCTATGTTGTGCCAGGCAGCAACGTTCTACTTGCTGCTGCTGCTGCGCATTGCGTCTTTATCCTCGTGAGATTTTTCCTTTGTCTTCTCTCTCGCTGTCGTACAACAGCGCAAGCTGCTGTCCGGGCTATACCCGTGATCACGAGGAATTTGCCATTTCCACGGCCAGCACCTATCAATGCCAATGGGAACCACCTGCTCTAGCCCATGCACGGCGCTCTTCACCGCAAAAGATCGCAGGACATCGAGGACTGAATGACGGCAGTACGCAGCGGCATTGTCTCGGATTCCCGCCTCTGTGTCCAGATTGTCTCCCCTGGGGGAACTTGACCCGGATTCCCCGCCCGCGGACAAGACCCCTTCTACGACGCGATAGCAAGGGGGCACGAGGCCGCGATCCTTCGTGAGCGAGAAAAGCTGTGCTCCAATGTGGCTTGCCGGGCTTCCATGCTTCTCAGTCACAAGACGTCTGGCTCAAGCAAGCCTGGGGTACACAGCGTCCCCTTCTGGCAAATTCTCGACGCCTTCGAGCGCACATGGGGTACAGCATAATGGATCCCTGCGTCTTGAGGCGACACAGATGCTGATCCGCGGCAGGGAGAGACAATCTCCCTGGCTAAATCGGCTGAGCTTCAAAAATTTCCTGCCTGGAAGGGTGGGCATGTTTCGATTCCAACCCGGGATCTGAGGTAAAGGACCGAGGCCGTCGGTATAGCGTGGAAAGCTGTCTCGGCCTCTCCCGCCGACTGCAGGCATCGTCGCCTTTGGTAATGGGGAATCATCAGACTGTCAAGGGCACCTGATCAGACGGGAAACATGCAGGCTGGTGTCGAGCGCCATCGGACATCCATAGTGGAGCCAGAGTCCCTGGCAGTAGAGCCCGGATATCTCAGGCCGCAGTGTCGGAAGTCTGGCTCACTCTTCCTCGTGACGAGGTCAAATTTGCGAGTAGTGGCGCTTCTGTCGCTCGTCGCCAGCAGCTCGAGCAGCACCGACATGCGAGGCGGGCCCGTCAGTGATCTTCTGTTATGTCAAGTCCGTCTTTGCGGATGTCGTCAGCGCAAAGGCGCCGCCACAGCCGCAAGTGTGCCAAACTCTTGACCTTTGCTCCTGTACCTTGTAAGCCAAGGCCGGGGTGGTACCGCGAATTTGGACTTCGCGCCATTGTGTCTTCGCATAGACGCGGAAAGTAGAGAACACTGACATGTGCTGAAGGGATAGCCGAGCGTGCTGCATGATACTTCTCATTTCCAAATCTCTGCCTGAATGAGACTGTGGCGTCGGATTATTGGAAGACGAGCTCCTTTCTGCATTGGAATAATGCTCTTGATCAAATCGTCTCCAGAACCCATGTGACATGCTTCTTCTAGCACAGTCCGCTTCGCTCGACTGCGGTGCAGCCGTCGTCGCGTTGATAGAGCGAAGCCACTTCGCTGACCTCAGAAAACCCATATTCATCAAGAGTCATACTCATTTTACGACCATTTGTTTCAACATCAACTTGAAAAGTCTATGGTTCCATGGTCGCATACCTTCAAAAATTGGTTGGCATCCTGCGCACATCACAAGCGTGACTCTGGCGCATCTTTGCTGGTAGCCTAAGTGCTGTGATCCTGTGGAGTGAAAGCGATGAGGATGCGAAAACAAGCAGCCGGCTCCTTCCCCCATAGGAATGATTGCAGCGTTAAATCATGCAAGTAATAGACTCCAACTTTGGAAGCGCAATCAATCCTGCATTCGACAGCCCTGGAATCACGCTGCCATGTTGCCACTTCTTCTCGAGATTGCGAATCAGAATGAAACCTCGCCTAGACACTCGTCTAGGTCGTATATTGAGATATCAATCCGATGTCAATTGAGGGATTGATGCTGATGGATGTATCTGGCAGGACGTCGTCCAGTCAAACCAATTAGGAAAGAGAGGCAACAAGGACATCACCATGCAAAGGGGAAAAAGGCCCAATTTTCCCAGTGCTACCGCCCACCATCACCACAACGGAATGTACAGCGAAGAACCACGGCAAAAGCAAATAGCAAAAGAACACTCTGGCCACAATCAGCTCTGTAGCCGAGACGACTGGCGATTCAATCGTGTCCCGCACATCCGTTTCCCAATTGCCTATGCAGCGAATGCTGCCCACACGGGGCTGGGAACGGTGGACACTGTGTCGGTAGAATGATGACGTGCAAGATTCAGTCCATCGCGGGTTGCTACCGACTCGAACCGGCCCTTGCCAGCGCCCTTGATGGGTGAAGACATGTCATTGTCGCGACGATACGAAACCAGTGCCGATAAGAGTATAAGGCAACACGGGGATGGATGACAGCATGCGCGCCCACGCCTCAGTAACAGCCGGCCTTCAGACCTTGTCTCTAGCTCGTCGAACTTGGCAAGATGCTGTAGAATGATGTTTCTCAGTCATCCCTTCCCAGAAGGCTGGCAAGCACACATTGCAATGGCGAAGTCTTCGCGTTTGTCACAAATGTTGAAGGTCAATACACGAAAAGGAATCGCTGCCAACCTCCGAGGAGCTTCAGACATAGCACTCTCCTTTCTTCCAGGTAGTTTGGCTCAAATGACCACTCAAACCGTGAAGGATGAAGCCGACAGGTTCGAGGTAAGGGTTAGAGGTTATGTAGAAGAAGGCCTGTGGCAGGACGCAACATCCCACCGTAGCGTAATGAAATGACTACCGGACTTGCCTTGTGGGGGAGAGCACCTCAGCTTGGATGCCAGCGTGATGCTTGATCTGACGGCGGCCAATCTAGTTGGACAGGTTCAATGTTCGTCAATAGTCCACTCTGGAGCTCTGTTGACCCCAGGGCTACCGGGCGTCCGTGTCTCTGAGCTTGAGCAGACTGTATATCCTGGGAAGGGGCTGTCTCAGAAGGACTAAGATTGTGTTTAGTCCCTGTCACACTGCGACGGCCCAAAAATGGACTACATACGTGTTGGTGATTTGTGATCATGATTTGTCTCAGAAAACAGCCGTCTAATCGATGCGCCCCCATTGATGCCTGTCAAAATGTCGCCGCAGCCTCAACGTCGGTGGTCTCTATCGCGGTGTCGATAGTTATCGCGATCCCGGTCCCGGTCCCGATCGCGGTCGCGGTGTCTGTCCCTTAGGCGGTCCCTGTCCCTGTCTCGTTCATGATCTCGCTCGCGATCTCGTTCATTCTTGTAGCTGTCGCGGTACCTGTCCTCCCGCCTGCTGCGCTCCTTGTCCCTCTCGCTTCGATACTGATCAAGCCGGGGTCGTTTCTCGGACGGCTTCCACTTGCTGTCCCACCCGCCAAGGTCCTCTTCTACTGTCATCTTCTTGGCTCCGAGGCCGATACCATTAGGGCGCTTCTTGATTTCCTTTGCCTTTGGACCTCGCATCTGGCCGTCCCAGCCCTGGCCTTTCAGTAGCGCCTCACCGAAGCCTTCAACGGGAAAGGCATCGTACGTAGCCTCGTCGTCCACCTCGGGGGCATCAGCTGCAGCGTCTCGATAGGCTTCATCTTCTGTGCGATGTGACGCGCGTTTCTCCCCCGAGTCTATCAGCGCCGCAATAGCTTCCTCGTCGGCATTCTTGGGCACTACAGTCTTGTCTGCGCCGTTCTTGTCGCCGTCGTCCTTCACCGCGTCCCTCTTGGGCTTTTTGGACAGGACGAGCCCGTACTGCAACGGCTCCTCTTCTTCAAAGTGGTCCTGTTTCGACTGAGATGGGTCCTGACGACTTGCTTTATCTGTTGAATCCCTGCCTCGACTCCTGCGACGTCGTCCACCCGGCGTGGATCGTTCTCGGCGACTTCGTTCGTCGTCATCGTCGTCATTTTCAGCGCCATTTACCCCGAAGTGAGTGATGGTCTCATGCCGCTCTTCTTCAGACTCATCGCCCTCTGAATCATGGTCGAAACCGCTTCGTGACCGCTTGCCCAAGGCGGTCGGTGGTGTGGGGCGCGATGCATTCTTGGGTGCATTCTTGGGGCCGTTTGAACTTGCGGCACCGAATCGGATGGCGATTCGGGAACCATTTTGGTCGGCCATCAGGGGAGATTGAAGGGCCAGCTATGCTTGGATATCCAGCAAGTGGGCGGTTGTGACGCGGCGATATGAATGGTGGAACTGCAGATGAGGCGAAGTTGGGAAAAGGTCGGATGTTTTCTGCGGCGGACTAAGTGCGGGCTAGGTGCGCTGGTGACGGTGAGCACGGCGGGCCCGTGCTTTTTGTAAAGAAGTGGCAGCGCAACCTCTGACGTTATGGTGTACGGCTCCTACGTCTTTGCTGCAAGCTTCACTACCTGAGTTCTTGCGTTGTGATCAACTCACAAGATTATCGGCATCGCATGCTCAACCTTCACGATGACAGCGTCGGAAGTTGCCTTTCTTCGATTTGACGACCTTCCTTCGAAGATTAGTTTTGTTGTATGGTGTTATTAGTGCCTCTCTTAGCGCATTCTGTTTGGCCTCCTAGGCGAGACACTAGTGCAGCTTATCGACGCAAGCAACAAGACGAGGATAGGTAAGTTTCTCAGGCTTGGTAATAGGTTCCGAATTTGAGCTAGATAAAGCTGGTCCATGCCAAACAAGAGCTGCGGGATGTGGTTGACGTGATTTGGAGTACTCGTGTTCCGGCTGTGCACGCAAGAACGCGCCTAAGATGCGCGAAGTCTTCACCGTTGAAAGCTAAGTGGAGCGTACCTAGAGAGCAAGTATCCGGTTCTAGGGAGGAACAACTAAAATACTCCAATGAACACCAAGAAAGCAATGGAATTCGCGACTTTTCTATTGGGGTCGTCCGTCAGTCTACATCAGGGGCCGGGGTTTCGCCGCCCAGGTAAGTTTTGGTGCCGACTCGTTGGGCCACATGCTTTCAAGGTCCGGCTACCATAGTACGAGCAGCTAGCAGAGACGGGCACCTTGACGGCAGATTCCTTTCTTTCCCCGTGGGGTGGACTTCTTCATCAGATGGTAGTTATAAAGGGCAATGCCGCTCGCTGGTCATAGGATTCCCATCACAAGCGACTCCAAAAGCAACTGCGTCTCCCGTCCCACTCGACCGACACGGTAAATGCTCAACCAACATTCAATGTGCATTTATTCATCATCATTGCATTTTGAACAGTCATCGACGAAGCGAAGCCTGCGCTAGGAAAGCACAGGAGAAAATTGCACCACCACTAGATTAGTACAACTCTGGCAACCACCGCAAATCAGACACGCTGATAAGGTCCCGATCTTGTCTTCATCTGGGAAGCTGGCATCTCATTTTGTGCAGTACCGCCGGGTAGTGTCCCTTGGTGATGAATCCATCCTCCAGGATGCCTCCCGTTCCAACAGATCGCCCCCAACCGATCCATCCCCAGGTTCCCCGGCACAGAAAAGCACAAGTTGGAGGACCCAGCAATACCTGGGTGGCCAGCAATAACAGCAGCAGCAGCAGGCTTTGGAGGTCTGCACCCTGCAGCCAAAACAGGCTGGCAGGCAGACAGAGGGTGCGGGCAGGCCAATTCCAAAATTGCCCTCTTTCAAGCCAAGTCAGGTCAACCCCAAGGTTCCAAGGTTGTTAGCAGCTCTTAGCGGAAAACGGGCAAGTGCCTCTCTTTGGCCTTTTGCATTCCTTTCTCTCCGCCTTTATCAATCACCCATTTTCACTTACACTAAAATCCGACCGCACTGAAGAACCCAACCAGTGTCGCCCCCCTCGCACACCAGTCTCAACCACTGAACCCACTAGCCTAGGTACTCGCTCACCTGAATCCAAGGTCGCAGCACCCCCCAACGCATCACACTGAAAAACTCAGGTCCCCAAGGACACGACAACTTCATCATATCGCGATCAATCGGAACAGCACCACCTTGCTGTTTCCATCCATTTTGACCGCTCGGCACATCTCACTGCATCCCATTAAGGTTGTTCGACCTCCGTTTTGCATCAAAAACGGATGTCGCCGCCGCCGATGCTATGACTGAGGTCGAGCGTACCGACTTCTCCGCGCTGATCCAGTCAAAGAGAGCAAAATGCAGGTAAGTCACACCCAGTCTTACAGAGCAAATCCGTGCGATCATTTTGGTGTCAATTTTGTGTTTCTAACCGCGTGCAGTTCAATTAGAGCGTCGAAGAAGAGGAAGCTTCGCGAGGTCTACTGTGTCGCGACACAGCGGGACGCCCTGCCGCTCCTCGACCCTGCTGCCAATGATGCAGAGACACCCGCATCGGAGGAATGGCGGTTCCTTAATGACAATGCCGTCTTGAAGTATGTTCTCTGCATCCATTTCAGGCCACACAATACGCGTTTCTAGGCTGAAGCCGGGCATATATGCTAATCAATTGCACCAGAGGGCCATTCCTCAACGAGCGCAACCTGCCCCCGCGACAGATACCGCCATTCTGCCTGCCCAAGTCTCGAGCAACGAGCCCAAGACCTACAGGTCAAGACGCATCTCTGGACTCCTCGAATCATGTCAAGGAAAACGGCATCGGGCCAGCGCAGTCGACTGCGGAACTTCACGATGCGCAGACACGACCAGAATCCGACGAGTCGCGCGCTGCGACCACGAAGCCGCCTGCAGCTACTTCAGGAGGGACCAAGCTGCCGATTGTCGAGCCATCACGGGTAGATCATGAGAGCTCCGCCCCGGCTCTGCCTACTGTTAAAACTACGGCCCTCGATCTACCGAACGGGGAGTCGAACAACGGAAGCATCGCCGCCACCAGTACCGACTTGGCTGGGACGTCCACTGCAAACCGATCGGGTGCAGCTGGGAGAGAGGTCGCATTTGTTGAACCGGAAAAGCAGCGGATGGAGTTGGCCGCGCAACGATGGCAGAACGTGGAGAGTGCCAGCCGCGTACCAGGCTCTGATGCGATGGATGTGGACGAGACACCCGGTCGCTCCGACGAGCAGTCGAGATTGACTTCCCTCAGGAAACCACCACCACTTGATGCTTCCAGGCCATTGGATGTTTTGTCTTCTCCAGGTTCTACCACACAGACGGCCACGACCCCCGCCGTGCAAGATGCATCTCCCGACACCAGCCCCGACAATGAAGGCCCACCGTACCCTGGGGATGACGACGATTCTGTGCGCCGGAAAGTTGACGACGAAAATCTCGATTTCCCAGGACCTGGACAGGCGCCGGACCACAATCAAGATGGAGAAGCAGTTGATGTGGGCGCCGCACAGCCGGCGTCTGCGCCTCCACCAACTGATGCGGTCGAAGCAACCACATCGGGCAGTGGTCTTCAAAGCAGTACACCGATTGTGGAAACAGCGAATGCCACTCATCCCGCCGCACCCGCAGGCTCCGCACCACCATCTGGCCGTCTTTCCGACTCTGATGCTGCAGTCGCAGTCGCAGGCTCTGATGAAGCACCCACAACTCGACCTGCGTCAAGTAGTCAACCCACGGCCTCACTCACCCAAGACGAGGTTCATCAGAAGACCCGACGACCGTCCCCACTTCAAATTCCTGGTAGCGCCAAGGGCCATGATAACACTGGGCCGGGGCCGGCAGATGTGGTCAGTCAGGAGCCGGGCGCATCGTTTTCTGCATCAGTATCAACCCCCTTGACCAGTGGAACTGGATTTGACCTGAAGACTCAGGTATCTCAGGCTTCACTAGCCGACCAGATTCCGGACTCGCAAATCGAAGAGACGGTCGAGCATGAGAATGACCAGCCTCCAACCAGTTCTGTTCTTCGGGCAAGATCTTTAGCCGAGAAGCACGGGCACAAGCACAGGCGGACTCCGACTGTGGTTTTTGAGAAGAAGAAGAAGAAACCGGGTGAAACGATAGTTGCCAGTCGGTCCCAGTCTCGGCCTGACCGTATACCAACCGATGACTATTTTGTTCCACTGTTCTTTGATGGCTTCACGAGACAATCTCAATGGATGAGGAGTCCCGAACAACTACTCGTCACTTCGCACAAGACGATCTCCACGCCAGACTGTGGTATCGCGCTCCACGAGAACCAAGCCTGCAAGGTTTTACGCAGGATCTACCACCTACAGCAACATGACAAGTGGTCCTTGAGACAACCGAAGAGGTGCCCAGAGCCAACGCGGCCCCCCTCGCATTGGGACCTGTTGTTGCAGGAAATGAAGTGGATGAGGACTGATTTTCGAGAGGAGCGGAAGTGGAAGAGGGCGGTCGCACGCAATCTGGCCGAGGCGTGTGCCGAATGGGTGGCATCTAGTGAAGAGGACAGGAAGATTCTGCAGGTAAACGTGAGAACTCCAATTTACGGCGAACATTCATCTAGCAAGATTGGGACATCTTCACCGGAAGAAGAATCTTTGCCAACGCCGATGCCCGACCTTGTTCCCTCGGGAGATGCTGACTCTCCGATGGACATCGATGACGAGCCTCGGGACTGGAACGCTCAGACAGTTGCTCCATCTGCGATTTTTGCGCTGCAGGATGACGAGGTCGTATTTGGTCTTCAACAATCGTCGACATCCGAGCAACTCTTGGAGGAGCTACCCCTGTACGGCGCGCCGCTAAAGTTGCCTCAGTTTGACGTCGCTGGTCCTGCGTACGATCCAGATGGTCAATGGCGCAGGCCAGCCCTACCACTCAGCAAATATGTTGAAGGCGAAATGACGCTCATATCAGCTGGTCCTCGACCGAAGCGGAGTCGATATCAGTACGCAGTAGAGGACGAGGACGATGATGACGAAGTGGTATTCAGTGCCGACCAAGCCCAAATTTCGGACTTGCCTCCAGAGAACACGGATGTGGCCCTGTTCCGCCCGGAGATGAAGCTTGTGCGAGACCGGCTTCATGCAGGTCACCAATTTAGGCCACCTACTGAATCATTGATGCCCCTGCAGAGCTTCTTCGAGTCCAGGATCGCTTCGCAGTGGACGGCGGCGGAGGATGAGGAGCTCAGAAAACAAGTACGAGAGTACTCGTACAACTGGTCCTTGATCTCTAAAAACATCTCGTCGAAATCTCTTTTCATTTCGGGTGAAGAGAGACGGACCCCATGGGAGTGTTTTGAGCGTTGGGTCCAACTGGAGGGTTATCCGAATGATGTGGCCAGGACCCAGTACTTCCAGACGTACCAGAGACGGATTGACCAAGCGCAGAGGGCCATCGCATTGGCCAACCATAATGCGTCGCAGCAAGCTGCTCCAAACGGTGCGGTGGTGCCTCGGCGACGACCGACTTTGCCTGTGCGGGTCGAGAGACGGACTCCTAGACGACATTTGGCCTTGATCGATGCCATGAAGAAACAAGCCAAGAAACGCGAGGCAGCGGCCGCCAAGCAGCAACAAAGCACAAATAACCAGAGCAGGAGGACCTCGACAGAGGCGCCGCAGCAAAAGCTGAACATCAAGACGCCAGAAGACTACGCCCGAGCCAGGCACGAACGCGACAAGCAGATGACTGAAAAGATTGCGAGGACACTTGCCGCGCAACAGCAAGAGGCCCAGAGAAGAGTAAGTAGCCCCAGCCTGCTGCTTGGGCAGGAATGCGCTGACCAGATCTTCTCCGCAGGCTGCCATGCAAGGCAGATCTCAGACTCAAATGGCTCAGGTGGCAGGTGCTCCGGGAGCCTCACAGGCCGCCCGTACGGCCGCGACACATGCCGCTGTCGCAGCAAATCCGTTGTTGGCTCGCACGCTTGGGGTCGCGCAACAGAGGCCGGGCATGCCAATGCCACAACAAAACGCCATTGCCGCACAGATGGCAGCAGCAGGTGGTCTCGTCCCGCAGATGCCTGTCAATGGCATGGCCCAGCCCACACAGCAACAGCTGGCTGCCTACCAGGCACAGCAACAGATCCAGAGGGCAGCAATGGAGTCAAGAAGGATAGCGGACCAGCAGCGGCGACAACAGTTGGCTAATAATCAGGCCCAGAATCAGGGCCAGATGCCGCAGGCCCACGGCCACACTCCTCAGCCGCAGCCGCAGCCGCAGCAGCAACAACAGCACCAGCCGCAGCAGCAGCCCCAACAACAACAGCAAGGTCAGCCGCAGCAACAACAAATGGCACCGCAGCATTCACCTCCACCAGCTCAAGCACAACCGGCTCAACAACCTCAGCAAGGCCCGCAATCCCACCCTATGCCCAATGGCTCGGTAGCGCAACAGGGTTCTCCTATGATCCGCAATACGATGAATGGCATCAATCAGAACAACTACATGATCAATTCCATGACTCCATACACGCCCAACGGCATGGGCATGGCTACCTCACCTGGGGCCGTTGGGATGGGGATGCCGAACGTGCCAGCTGGGTCACCACCGGCGCCCAATTTCAACCGGCAGCAACAGCAGTTACCGCCGCAAATTCAAGCGCAGATCATGGAAATTGAGAACCAAATCAGGGCTAAGTATCCAAACATGAGCCAACAACAGGCCCACGGGCAGGCGCTCCACATCATGCAGCAGCGCCTGATGCAGAATCAAGTAGCAAGAAACAACGTCGCTCAGAATGCAATGGACGCTGCGGCCGGGAGTCCCCAGCAGCAACAGCAGGGCATGGTAAATGGGATGCCAGCGGCTGCGAGCCCTCACCAGTATGCGCAGATGCTTAGGCAACATCAACAGCAGCAGGCTGCCCAGGCACAGGCAGCTAATCAGGCCAGCCAGCAGCAGCAGCAGCAGCGTCAGCCCAGCGCCGGAGCAACTCCAATGGCAGGCAGATAGTAATTTGGGACTCGCTGAGGACTTATATTGAACCCAATTCACAGCCACCCAGGCGTAGCGCCTGCTCTCAACGCCCGAGTTCGGCCTCCAAGTAGCTGAGGATGCAACAGCATAGCGGAGGAACGCCGGATTCAGCATCAAGAATCTGAGAAGTCAGACCCAACCCCACCACATGTGCTGGGTATGATGACAGTCAGTTCTTGGCATGAGAAAATGATGGGCAGAGCAACAAAAGTCTGCCAGACGCAGATAGAACCTTCTCGGGGCCAGCTGGCTGCTCGCAAGGGGCGAGGAGAGCAGGCAAGGGGAGACGAGAAGGGGACCAACCTGAACAGTGACCGTGGGTCAACACATAGAAAGGTTGGAGAGCCAATATTAAGGCGACGGAGAGGTGACACCTTGACTGCGGCCAGGACATAGACAACCCCCACACATACTTAGGTGGTCTTCCACGGAATCGCGCCGGGCAAGTCCCAACCGAGTTAGTCAGCGACCCACCTCTGATTCGCCCACACCTCACCAGTGATCAGTGATGCTCAGTATTAAAACATCACAAACACCCCTCCAGGCCCAAGCCTTTCGAAATCGATCAACTTTACGCGACTGTCACCACGCCATGTGTCAGGAATCGGGCCACCGCCGCCAGAACAATGGCCATTCGCGGGCGGTGTAAGAGGCCCGGTTCATAGCAGCCTGCCGGCAGCCTCTGGCCCGGTTCCTGGCAGCGTGATATGTCGTTATATGTCTTGTTCCGAGGTCGTGGCTGGAACTCCTCTCAAGGAAACCAAAGTATAATATAGCGCGATCTCTGCAATGCATAGCCGGGCTTTATATGCGACTACTTGATTGACTTGAGCATTCCAAATACCTACGCGTTGGTTGCTTGGATGTTGATAGCCATGAGTCGGTACCGTGACAAGGGCAGTGATAGCAAAAGTCCTACCAAAGATAGCCACCAGTCAGCCTTCTATCAATATTCCCGTGTTCGTGGGCATCCAAATAATTAACCTTCCCTTCGTAGATGGTAGCAGCCGCATCAACTCTTTCATGTCTGCTCATTCGCGAGTAGTCCTTTCTGCTTATCTCATCAAGTCCTGAAAACACTTTCCCATGCTTTAAACTTTATACCCAAGGGTAGTCCCTTCCTATCTATCTTATCTTTAATCTAAGACACCAAGGAAGAAACCTCTAGTCTTCAAGATAGAGTACTTATTCTTAACTTATTTCTTATCTATATCTCCTCTTCTACTAATAATAATAACAACAATAATAATAATAGTAGTATCAGCAGTAGTAGTAATAGCAATAGCAACAGCAGTAGTAGCAGTAGATATAAGTTTGCTGTCGTCCTCAGCATCATCATCTCCTCCCATAACGAGATCCAGGTCTGCCTCCATGGTGTTATCATCCACCTCGTCGTCTTCACCCTCGGCTCCGTCAGCTTCTATAGGATCTACAGTATCAAAGCCCTTTATTCCTTATCACCCAGCACTACTAAGTCACAATTCCTGGCCTAGCTACAACTTAAGAGACATCCTGTTAACATTAGACATAAAGGCGGATATTCGCACCTTGCAAAACGGATGGCACACCGGTGGGCTGATAACTAATTAGTAACTACAAGGCTACAGCCAATTAGATTACACCACTTAACTATACTTAACTACCTAACTTGATACAATTATACTAATTAATAAATTACCTAGCTAGCTACTACTACTACTAGTCTACTACCTAACTTAACTTAATAACTCTTTTTATAAGTAATAAAAAAATTATTAACTAGTTATTATAAGTAGATCTAAAAGCTAATAATATTATTACTAATAGTAATAGTAAAGGTAAGATTAAGATTAAGATTAATATCTTAAAGGTTTAAAATAAATATAGAAATATTATTATTATAACTAATTAAGTAGCTAAAAAGTAAAGTAATAACTTTAATATATAATAATAGTAATATATAATAAGGATATATAATTATAAGAGCTAGTATAAAAAAAATAGGTATACTATATAAATTTAGTGGGTTAGCTCTTTTATAGGTACTACTAGTAAGGGGTATATTACACTTATACCGGTGTGCTATCCGTTTTACAAGGTGCGAATATCCGCCTTCTTATTAGACATTATCCTATCTACTAAATATCATTATTAACATCCATCTTGCGGGATATCCCCTCTAACCATTTCCCAGAGCAACACTTCCATATATTCTAGGAAGTTTTCTGTCATAACGTGCCTCTCTGGATCCCGCTTTGTGTCAGGCATGGCTGATTATTGAAACTTGCAGGGACCCTGCCCCCTCCCGCGTCGTCCTCGCCCTCGCCCGTGCCCACACCGCCCGCGCTACCCGCGTCGCCGCCGTCGCCGCCGTCGCCGCCGTCGTCGCCCGTGCCGCCTGATCCGGTAAGTAACGTACACAGCACAGCAGCATGTAAGCACATGTACTTAAAAAGGCCTGAGAAGTTCTCTCAAGTGACTTTAGTGGAGGCCCCGCTATTTAGTGAGTGCTGATTGCGGCCTAGAACGTATAGTTGGGCACCTTTTCGTGGTGTTCTAGATAAGTAAGTCTGTTCCTTTGAACAGTCTGAAACTAAGACCCAACTACCTCTCTATCTCTTGTGATCTTATTTTCTTGTATCTGCAGCGTATTTTGGCGATGCCGTATTAGTGATGAGCCCCAGATAGGATCGCCGTTGCCGTCTTTACTGATTATATTAGTTTAGAATGAGACACAAGAATTAGTTTCTCAAAGACTTACACAAATAGCTAATGCAGCTGTAAACCCAGATGACTTTTCCTCGAGTTGATCTTCCTTAGCCTTCACCTCGTTCATTCCGCCCTCAGTTCTGTCTCTCTGACACTCATTCTCCAAGGCTTCCATCCTTCCATTCTGGTCTGTCTCTCCTTCTTCGTTGTCCCCAATTTTGAGTTTTGTCTTGATCTTCTCACGCCCACTTGCTGCCTCCTGCCTCGTTACTGCTCGTGGCCTCATCATTCTTGATCAGGATGTTGTGTCGGGTTAGATGATAATAGCCTCAGCTATTCCCGGCCCGCTGTAATATATGGCTGGGTATTAAGTGCTCTACTATAAAGGATGCCAAATGCCCTCTAGACGCTGGGACAACCGCGCCGCAGTTTCTTGTTGTTCTCGTAGCAGCACGCGACGCAGATTGAAATTAAGAGGGGTGGTTTCGTTCTTAATCCGTATACCTAGGTATGTGATCTTCTAAAGCCGTAGGCGGTCCCTTTATGCAGTGGTAAACGCTTAAAGACCGAGCATTAAATAAATATATCATGCTTGTTGCGATAGCAGTAGGAGCGTTGCTCGCCAGCCGGCGGCCAGCCGGCACTAGCTGCAGATAGCTTAGTCAGCAGCAGACTACACTTACACCTTTAACACTTCGGCGCCCATGGTATAGTTAATATAAAGCAACTAATATATAACCTACTAACTTTTATAATAATAAAGTAAACCTACTAATAATACTACTAATAATAAAAATATAAATATAATTATTAAAATAATCTTTATATTAAATAGTAATAAAAATATAAGCTAATTATAAAGAATTATTAATTTATATTTATAATTACCTAATTAAAAAAAGGAAAAAAGGTAAAAAGCTATAATTTAGCCTTATTAAAGTTTTAAAAGCTAGTTAAGCTAATAAGATAAGCTAAGTAACTAGACTTAAAGGGTCTTTATATATATTTAACTTTATAGCTTTAATAATTATTAACTTTAAAAGCCTCGTAATATTATATATATAAGGCTAGTTAAAACTAGGAATAAATTAAATCTATTAATATAAATAGCCTATTACTAGCTTATACTAACTTTAGGTAATAAGTTATATGGTGAGTAATCTAGTGTTTTAGGGTGTAGTGTAGTATGTTTGTTAAGCCCACAGCCCGGTTATAAAAGGGTGCTCTATTGCATTACATTTTGAAATTCCTAGCTAGAAAAACTATCTACTCTTTTCCCTTACATATTTGCTGTCTGATCAGAACCGTATTTTGTGAAAGATTTTCTTTAAATACACCTCCGTCTCCTCGTTTGCTGATCTTCTGTTCCCCTCGATATCCTCTTTCGTGTCGGAGGCTCCTCTTCTTTCTAGAGGGCTCTGGCAGAACCGGCCGTCTCACTCGAAAAAGATTATCTAAAGAAATTACAAGATCACACAAGCAATCTCCTAAAGAAGCCCTTACTACAGTTAGCCTAAAGAGACCACAGCTATAATATAACTATAAATATAACAAGATACCCAACTAGATAGCTGCAAGTCACGTGACTTCTTTCACGTGACTTCTTTTACTACAGTCTTACTTCGGCTATAAGGCTAAGTGGTACCTTTAGCTACCACACCTTCCATAGCAAGCAATATAACTAACTTACACCCAACTAATATGTATATATATATAACCCAGCCAATACTAATTAGTAGTTACAAGGGTAACCACAAACCAGTAAGGTTAAAGAGATAGTTTATTACTTTAAGGCTTTATAATAACCCTTAGAAGTAACTATATTAATCCTATAAGATATTACTAAACTTACTTGTATTATATTTATTTAATATTAACTTTAATAACTATTATCACAGTATTACCGGTATTAATACCTGTACTTTAGCCTTATTACAAGTATTTATCATACCTTAAATAAATAAGTAACTTTCTTAAGCCCGGAACTTATTATTTACTCTTACTAATAAGACTATTTATATTTTAAATAATACTATAAATATAAAAGGAGAATTTAATTATACTTATAACCTTATAACTTTAACTACCCTTTAATATCTTTATATAATAAAGATTTTATTATAGTAATAAAATCTAAATAACTTTTAATACAAAACATCCTTACTAGTAGTAAATTAGCTGTAAATCCGCTAATAATTTACTTTTACGGTAAATTTACCACAAATTTACTGTAAATTTACGGTAAACAGGTAAATTCACGGTAAATTTACTATAAATTCACCCATTTACCGGTAATTTACCGGTAATTTACCGTGTATATATATAGTTAGGTAGTTTTCCTATAAATTCCTGGTAAATTTATAGGATATTAATCTATATAGTTAAGAAGTTTCCACCAAAATAATAGCTATAACTATATACCTTAGCTATAAGGTAATAACTATTTAATCCGGATTACTATAAGAGCCCCTTATAGATTACTATAAGTATCCCTTATAAAACTAATTACGGTTTACTATAATTATCAGGTTAAGGGATTTTAACTATAAAGTTAAGTACCTTTTAATTTACCTCTTTCTACTTATACAGTAAGATATTACTAAACTTTACTATTAAAAATATATCCCTAAAGTCTTATATCCTTAATTCTTGATTTTCTCTAATATTTCTACTATTATTACCTGATTTTTAACCAGTAAAGAATTAGGTAAGGCTTTTTTATCTTTAAGCTATCTTGATAAAAAAACCAGATTTATTTCTACTACTTATATTAAAAGAAGATTAGAATTTATTAGATATAGTTATTTTTTTTACTATATAGTAATTACTCTATAATTATTATATTAAAAACTATAACCCCGTTAAATTATTAAATATCTAGCTTAAGTATACTAACTATTGGTAACTTTAAAGTAATTAAAAATATTTATATAAGAAAGCTAGTAAATTTATCCTATTTTTAAAAGAATAACGGTTAGTAAAATTATCTAAAAATATATAAACCAGGTAGCTATTAATAATACCTAATAGATTAAAAGTATACCTTTATTTAATAATATTATAATAGAGTAATATAATATAATATAACTAATTAAGTAACTAATAGGGTTTAAGTTTAATTTATAAAATAATTATATTTAAGATTTAGTTTTTAAAGGAATACTTGTAAAATAAAAGATTACCAGTATAGCAAGATACCCAACTAAATAGCTACAAGTTACGTGACTTCTTTTATATAACCTTTTTTACTATAACCTTACTTCGGCTATAAGGCCAAGTGGCACCTTTAGCTACTATACCTTTTATAGTAAGCAATATAACTAACCTACACCCAACTAATATGTATATATATATAACCCAGCCAATAATAAACTTTGATTAAAATAAGTAACTAATCTCTACCCTAACTATTATTAAGAGGTAGTAATATTCTTTCTAATATAAAAACCTTATTTAAGGGTCTTAAATACTAACTATAAACCTAAATAATATAAATAACTTTTAACTTTATATTAGCTATTATAGCTAAGAAATTAGGTAATATATCTTAAGAGGTTATATATAATGCTGCTAATATTATATTAGAGTACTTAAAGGATAAGGATCTTAAGAATTTTAAGAAGAAGGAAGAAATTAATAATGTTCTTAGAGCCTGTTTAAGTTTAAAAGAATTTAATAAGCTGGTTAATCTTGGTAAGAAAATCACGGATTATGATGTAGAGGATGAGGCTATTATACCCTAGTTAGTTTTGTTTTCAATCCAATCATAGTGCCTGTTAGTTTGGCTCTGTACGTACGTACGGTTTGGTTGTGTAGATCTTCTTCGTTGGTGTTGAGGGGAAGGTTGCAGCCGAAGCTTGCAGCTGTCCCCTCTGCCCAGCCACGCTCACTGACGCTCACCTATAGGCCCCACCCACCTCAACTTCAGCTCAGTCTTGAGACTGTTCCAGGTCCAGGAGCTGCTCAGCGCAAGAGATGAATATAGAGGTAGCAGCCGCCTCACGCTCAATTCGAGTGGCGCAGGTGCAGATACAAAAAGAAATACGGCAAAATCAGCGTCGTGCAGCCAAGCCTTTTAGGAAGTTGGGGGTAGTGGCGCAACCAGCCACTAACCTCTCTCGCCTCTGTGATAAGTCATCATGAGGAGAAGCAGGCCATGCCAACCCTTCTCCCCGTGGAGCGCCGCATCCGGACGCGAATTACCCCGGCCGGTGCTGCCATCCCCTGGCAGTAGTCTCATCGGACCGACGAGCACCTGTCGGCCGGCGGGCTAGCTAAGAAGCTACGAACTGTTCCGAGGTAGTTTTGGACAGTTACCCCAGGTTGCGGACGAGAGAGTTGCAGCGAGCGTTTTGGCGACTCAATCACTCCTCACGATCGTCTCTTCACATGGAACGTCATTATTAGCCGGTTGCTTGCGGGCGCCGTGATACCTTGTGAACCCGGAAAGTATTTAAGTAAGGTCACGATGCCAGGAGAAGTGCAAAAGAAAAGCATGTGTAGATAGACATCATCACGCAGTTTGCTTACTCACTTTTAAGGCGCGACTGCCTTGCTGCTGTCTCTCCTTACACCACCTCACTGGCTTTGCATCATCGCCGACCTGTGGCTTATCAGTAAGTAGTGCAAGACTCGGACGATACTGTGAGGTTGCCTTATAAATCCAGCAGCCAGGAGAGATCGCGATGGTATCACCAAAGATTTGAGTTTCATTATCAGCCATCGTCTTGAGGCCGCACACGAAAACATCACCGCAAACATGACAGGGGAGAAGCTTTGGTGGAAGGAAGGGGTGGCATAGTAAGTCCGCGTCAAGTGGTCCTTAGGATCACCTTCTATCATCCCATGCTCTAGCACCACGTCAGATATTGAATTCAGAACAAAGATGCTGATGATGGTACAATCTCGCCCGGAAATAGTCAGATATATCCAGCCAGCTTCAAGGATAGCAATGGAGATGGCTTGGGAGATATCCCCGGTATCATCAGCAAGGTGGACTATCTGAAGGACCTGGGCATAGACATCGTCTGGGTATCCCCAATGTTTGAGAGGTGAGCCCCGCCGAGACGGATCAACTGGTGTTACCATGGCGCTGACGTCGCATAGTCCACAGATTGATATGGTAAGGTTGCCCTCTCGCGAGGGCTGTATGGTGGATTGATGCCTACGAAGCATTTCTGACCACTCGAAGGGCTACGACATATCGAACTACGAAGCCGTGCACACACCTTACGGGACCGTCCAGGACATGGAGGTCCTCATCGACGAGTGCCACAAGCGAGGGATGCGTCTCATCCTGGACCTGGTCGTGAACCACACGTCGGACCAGCACGCGTGGTTCAAGGAGTCCCGCTCCTCTAGGGACAACCCCAAGCGCGACTGGTACATCTGGAGGCCGCCCAGGTACGCCGAGGACGGAACGCGGATGCCGCCGACCAACTGGCGCAGCTACTTCAGCGGGACGGCGTGGGAGTGGGACGAGCACACGCAGGAGTACTTCCTGCACCTGTTCGCCAAGGAGCAGCCGGACCTGAACTGGGAGAGCGAGGCCTGCCGCAGGGCCATCTACGACAGCGCGATGCGGTTCTGGCTGGACAAGGGCGTCGACGGGTTCCGCATCGACACTGTCAACATGTGGTCCAAGGGCCCCGTCCCGGAGCTGAGGGACGCCCCCGTCATCAACCCGGACACGTTCGACCAGCCCGCCTGGTGCCTGTACGCCAACGGGCCGCGGATGCACGAGTTCCTCCGGGAGATGAACCGCGATGTGCTCGACAGGTACGACACCATGACGGTCGGGGAGCTGCCGCACACGCCGGACCCGGCGCGCGTGCTGGACTACGTGGGGCTGGGCGACAAGCAGCTCAGCATGGTGTTCCAGTTCGACATCGTCGACCTCGGCCAGGGGTCGCCGTACAAGTACCAGTTCCAGAAGTGGACGCTGCCGCAGCTCAAGTCCATCGTGGCCAAGTGGCAGCAGTTCATCGAGGGCACGGACGGGTGGACGACGGCCTTCTGCGAGAACCACGACCAGGGCCGCTCCGTGTCGCGCTTCGCGTCCGACGAGCCGGAGCACAGGGAGAGGTCGGCCAAGCTGCTGGCGCTCATGATGTGCTCCCTGACGGGGACGCTGTTCATCTACCAGGGCCAGGAGATCGGCATGGTCAACATCCCGCGCTCGTGGCCCGTGGACGAGTACAAGGACATCGAGGCGCTGGGGTACTACGAGGAGGTGAAGCGGGCGACGGGCGGCGACCGTGCCGCGCTCGACGCCGTGCTCGCCAACATGTCGGTGCTGGGCCGCGACAACGCCCGCACGCCGATGCAGTGGGACGCCTCGCCGCACGGGGGGTTCACGACCTCGCCCCAGGGCCCCTGGATGCGCGCCAACGACTCGTATGCCCAGATCAACGTCGCCGACCAGCTGGCGAGGCCCGGCTCCTCCGTTCTGGGCTTCTGGCGCGACATGATCCGCTTCCGCAAGCGCCACGCCGACCTGCTCGTCCACGGCACGTTCGAGGTCGTCGGCGCCGACGAGGAGAAGACGTTTGTGTTTGTCAAGAAGAGGGGCGGCCGCGACGAGGAGATGGCGCTCGTGGCGCTCAACTTCTCGGGTGAGCAGCAGCGGGCTGGGTTCCCTTCGTATGAGGGGGGCCGTTGGGCGTTTCAGCTTGGTAACTATGCCGAGGACGAGGGCCCGCGGGCAACTGAGAAGGGGGTTGTCTTGAGGCCTTGGGAGGCGCAGTTATATCTATTTGAGAGAGGGCGAGCGTGCAACGGTCATGTGAATGGTCGCATTTGATTGCATGGTGATAGCTGATGAGAAACATGATTTGGTATTTCTGTGCCGATGTACTAAACAGTGATAAATACGAAGACTGTGAAAGCCTCGTGGGCTGTCGAACTTGCACTTCTCAGCGTTGCCGACTTATGATGGCGTGTACATGTGCTAGACTGTCTTAGATTCATCTGCACGGCCCATCCGTTGTCAGCACTGCTCAAGCATTTCGCGCCAATGTCCGTCTGCTCCACCTGACATGCTGGCAGACCAGTTCAGAAGGCCGTTGGCGTGCCGTATTCTCGCGACACGGCACAGAGCTGGCTAACGTTTGCACAAGGATGGGCTTTGGGCCCTCAACAAGATCACAGATGGAAGAGCACATATCCAAAATAGCGAGAGGCAGCCCGTCAGTATCAAATTTCGCAGGTTTGGTCATACTGCTCATCGACGGAACCAGTCCTTCTTCTCCCTTGCTACCGGCTTCGAGGGAATGGGCCAATTGTTGACACCCCACCACCACCTCCGGACCTGTGCACCTATCGAGTTCCCGCTCATCTGTGCGTTCCTGTTCCAGTACTGCCAGCCGCACCAGGCCAGGTTGTAGACGACACCCTGCAACATGGGCATCACTAGCTGCGAAGGGAGGTATATAGTTAGCATCCGCCACCCATGATCTAGATCTATAACCCGCATGGGCCGTCTGAAACGCACCTGGTCCCGCGTGGTGATCCAGGCGACCATCCACCACGACTTGGCATCCTGTATGCTATGCAGATAGCTCTGCTCGAAGCGCAGATCGGGGATGGGCGGCAGGTGCGAGAAGCGCCTGGCCGGCCTCAGCACGCTGACGGGGATGTCATCTTCGTCTTCGTCGCCGGCGTCCTTTTCCAAGTGGACAGGCTCCCTCGCGTCGGCGGCGGTGGACGGGTTGAGGTCGTGCTGGGCCGAGGGCGCCCGGTTGATGTGGGCAGTCTGGATCGTCTCTGCCACCTGCATTGGGATTTCGGTTGATGCCATGCTGGGCTAGAGGAGTCGGCCTCGTAGGCGACTTGGGCTGCTTTATGGGGGGAGGTGGTGGTTCCTGTGGCGCCTGAGCAGTTGGATCCACTTTGTTGTGGGAGGGGCCCCTTTCAGCCTTTCTGGAGCCGATTCACGGTGAGCAGGCTGGCCAACGTGACGTCAGGTGGACTTTGGGTACCTAGAGGGCTTTGCCTGGTGGCTGCCCCCGTATGACTGTCCTCGAAGGAATGATGTTTGTGACTCAGGGAGGGAATTCGCCCCTGAATCTCGGTATTGATTGCTTGTAGCAGCAGTGGCTTTGTTGGAGGATCAATGGGTGAGGTGTGAATGCCTGCTCTATAGCTTGCTTGGGATGTGCCTCAACTGGTGGAGGGCTCGAGGCACAGCCCGTGTACTATAGCACCTGGGTACCTAGGTGGCCTAGAGGTACAGTAACTTGCAGCTTGGGGCCTAAGCAACAGGCTGTGGCCAATGACATGTGCAGCGAGGGTGGGTCCTTGACTCGGACAGGCGTCCAACTTGACACCAAAAGAAAAGAAGAAAAGGGCCATCTCCCATTTCAGCCGATTCTGGTCAGTCCCCCCCCCCTCCATAAAATCTTACGAAACCCCGCCACGGAGACACCACACACACCTGGCGCGAGTTTCTTCTTTTTCCTTTGTCTTCATAAGGGACTTGCCTCAACACCTGCACCCCTGGGACATTGCTCGGCTGCCGTCTTCCACACAGATCGAGAAAGTCGCTCCGGCGTTCACCCCATCCTCAACATGAGTGACGCACAGGCTAACGTATGTCGCTGCTGTACCCGCACTTAATTCCCGCTCCCAGCCAATGCCTCGCGTTTTCAGACAACAAGTGCTGTCTCGTGGCCACTGTGCTCTCTAGACGTGGGGCATTCTGGTGTTCCGATGCATTTGCTAATATACGACTCTTAACAGGAGGCCGAGAAGAACGTTGGTCCACCCCTCCCTACCGCCTGACAATGCACGCTGCATGGCCCAGCGCGTGCATGTGTTGTTGTGTTGCGCATCCAGGCTGACTGAAGCCCTCAGATCGAGATATGGAAGGTCAAGAAGCTCATTAAGAGGCTCGAGGCCGCTCGTGGCAACGGCACATCCATGATCTCCCTCATCATTCGTACGTGTCGCCCCGTGCCGAAACGCGCCGGTATCAGCACGGCTGACTGACCCCCCACCAGCTCCCAAGGATCAGGTCTCTCGTGCTGCAAAGATGTTGGCTGAAGAATACGTACGTACTGATGGCCTGAAATGCGCTTGGCTTCCAGAGTCCGCACGCTGACACCACCAAAACAGGGCACGGCGTCCAACATCAAGTCTCGTGTTAACCGGCAGTCTGTCCTGTCCGCCATCACCTCTACACAGCAGCGTCTCAAGCTGTACAACAAGGTTCCTCCCAATGGCCTGGTCGTCTACTGTGGTGAAATCTTGACCTCCGAGGGAAAGGAACGCAAGGTCAACATCGATTTCGAGCCCTTCAAGCCCATCAACACCTCGCTCTACCTCTGTGACAACAAGTTCCACACCGAGGCCCTCGCAGAGCTCCTCGAGTCCGACCAGAAGTTTGGCTTCATCATCATGGACGGTAACGGTGCGCTCTTCGGAACCCTCAGCGGCAACACCCGAGAGATCGTCCACAAGTTCTCGGTCGACTTGCCCAAGAAGCACGGCCGTGGTGGTCAGTCTGCCCTCCGTTTTGCCCGTCTGCGAGAGGAGAAGCGCCACAACTATGTGCGCAAGGTCGCAGAGTTGGCAGTCCAGAACTTCATCACCAACGACAAGGTCAACGTCGCCGGACTCATTCTCGCCGGTTCCGCCGATTTCAAGAACGACTTGAACGCATCCGACATGTTCGACAACCGACTCGCCTCCAAGGTCATCAAGGTCGTCGACGTGTCGTACGGTGGTGAGAACGGCTTCAACCAGGCCATCGAGCTGGCCTCCGAGACTCTTGGCAACGTCAAGTTCATCCAGGAGAAGAAGCTGATCGGGAAATACTTCGAGGAGATCAGCCAGGACACCGGCCGGGTCTGCTATGGTATCGAGGACACGCTCAAGGCGCTGGAGCTCGGAGCTGTCGAGACCCTGATCGTCTTTGAGAACCTCGAGATCACCCGCTGGACCCTCAAGAACAGCGAAGGGGCCGAGTACCTTGTCCACACCACCAAGCAGCAGGAGACCTCGGGCGACCGCTCCATGTTCTTGGACAAGACCGCGGCGTCTGCGGGCCAGGAGATGGAAGTCGCGAACCAGGAGTCCTTCCTCGAGTGGATTGCGGAGCACTACAAGGACTTTGGTACTACCCTGGAGTTTGTGTCTGACCGATCGACCGAGGGCAACCAGTTCGTCAAGGGCTTCGGTGGAATCGGAGGCCTTCTGCGCTACAAGGTCAACTTTGAGCAGTTGCAAGATATCGATGACGACGATGATGACTACTACGACGATTGACAGTTTGAATCCCTCGTGAATAACGAGGGCTCTTCAACTCAAGCAATCCCGTCCGAGCCAACGACGGCTGCCGAACCTCAGAAGCCGGCGCCCAAGACAGCGTCCGGCAAAGTCTCACCTGCGCAGCGGCGCTTGATGAAGGGCTTCGGTGGCAATCCCGGCCAGTCGCCTCACCAGGCCGTGCGGCCGTCACCGCTCCGCTCTGTCATGACGACTTAAGGGCTTCTTGAGTTAGAGAAACACGGTGGTACGTTTGAATCTTGACACTCCAAGCCCAACCCGTGATCCCTCCAGTCGCTGAGACAAAGTATCAGAACCGTTTACCTGTGGTGTCCTGTACGCCGAGAAGTTGAAGAGTCCAAAAAGACGCCTTCGTTGCAGGGCTGCCAAAGACAGGGCAGATGGGGAAGGATGGAGGCAAGGGAGACCGGTATTGGCATCGGCGTGGACCTGATTATTACTGCTCTATCGTCGGGGAAAGTCCAAAGCAAGACAACAACTTGTCCAATCGGAAGGGCACACAGCTGTAGTCCCTCTTCCTCCTTGCTTTGAGTCGCTCTTTTCAATTGGTAGTGCTACACAAAATCCAACTTGATACGCTCTTTCAGGCATCTTGTGTCACGTGCTACAACAGCGTCCGCTGCCACCCATGCGAATCCAAGGCTGGCAGGCTGGTCGACTTGATGCATTTAGTGAGTTGATGATGGTCGTGCGAATGAATCGGCCAACCGCAGGGCGTTCACTGCGGACTCCAGCTTTCAATGCCGACGGGGCATTCCGGTGCCCGTTTAAGCCGCATCCCGCACCTGCGCACCACCACTTCGGAGCCTAGCCCGACCTCAGAAGCAAAAACGGAACTTATGTACATAAAGCCATTCGTACATCCCAAGAAAGACATGTATGACAGCGCATTCTGTGAGCCTCAATTGAGTACTTAATTCTTGCCAACCTTTTTATGACCATGTAAACCGGTTCACACCGACAATCCCAGCGCTTCAATTTTTTATTTTTTTCTCTCTCGCCTTCTCGGATTCGTGCCCGCTCTCATCGAGCCCCAGGGCTTTCAACATAAACAAGACCCAAAAGGCAGAGCAGACATGGATCAGACAACGCAACAAAGGGAGGGCAAAACTTCCTCATCGAAGCCGCTGGTCGCCTTCCTAGGCCCTCCGTCCTCCTTCACACACCAGGTAAGAGTCCTCGCCTAGATACACCTATTTGCCCACCCTCAGTCTCCTGCCCACTCATACGCCCTCAGTCGAGCGGTGCTTCCCGATCGAAATATAAACAAAACACACATTCATGCAGAGCGGCTAACCCCGCCGGCCAACCTCGCCCCCGCCCACCAAAAAGGCAACCAAGTCAGCCTTCTCAGAAGATGGCCACACCCTCAACCCCGTGGCGACGATCAAGGACGTCTTCGACACCGTGGCAGCCGGCACAGCGGACTACGGCGTCGTGCCCTTTGAGAACTCGACCCACGGCGTCGTGACCTTCACGCTGGGCTACCTGGCCGACCGCGGGGGCGACTACGCGGACCTGAGCGTGTGCGGCGAGGTGTACATCGATGTGCACCACTTCCTGCTCGGCCGGGGGCGGCGCGGGGGGGCCACGAAGACGGCGGAGGAGGAGGAGGAGGAGGGTCCTCAGCAGCAGGCGGGGGTGGTGTCAGCGAAAAGGCCACAGCACGACCTCTCGCACGTGCGGCGCGTGTACAGCCACCCGCAGGCCTTCGGGCAGACGCAGGCCTTCCTGTCGGCTTACCTGCCCGGCGCCGAGACCATCGACGTCAGCTCGACGAGCAAGGCGGCCGAGATGGCCGGGTTGGACGCCTCGGGCGAGACGGCCGCCATCTCCAACGAGAGCGCGGCGGCCGCGTTCGGGCTCGACGTGCTGGCGCGGTGCATCGAGGACCGCGACGACAACACGACGCGGTTCTTTGTCCTGCGGCGCGGGAAGGCAGGGGGGGAGGAGGTAGCAGCAAGGGCACAGGCACAGGCACAGGCACAGGCACAGGCCGGGGCCCACAAGAGCCTCGTCTCCTTCACGGTGCCGCACCGGGCCCCAGGCGCGCTGGCCGCCGTGCTGGACGTGTTCAGGAAGGTCGGGCTGAACCTCACGAGCATCAACAGCCTGCCCAGCCTGATCCAGCCCTTCCAGTACCTCTTTCTCGTCGAGTTCGACGGTAGCAGGTACCACGACCCGGAGGGCAAGGTTGAGGCGGCGCTGGGCGAGGTTGCAAAGGTGGCCGAGAGCTCGAGGTGGCTGGGTAGCTGGGAGAACCGGCGGTAGGGGGGGGGGGGGCGTTGTCCTATATCACTCGGTCACATGCCATCCATCATGAGAATGGAGCAAAAGTCTTGCTTGATATGTTTTACTTGTGATGCTCGTCGGCAAGCTCTGTACTAGCAGTTACCATGACCACAACTGCCCTCATTCGGGGCACCAAAAGACGCGGACTTCGTTTTACCCTCCTTCTATGGGTCACTGCCCGCTCTGACACGCAAACTGCCGCTGTTACAATATCCATCTATTGTGAGACGACGCCTTGCGCAGAACCGTGTAACAAACCATGTCTCTCTCTTTTTCCGCCCATCGCCGGAACTCCCAAACAACTAGAACAACACTTTTGGTCCGTCAGTAGCCAGGTGACCAGACACCTACTCCTGGTTTGCCGGGGCCATGACTGCACGGGGTTTCTCAGGGCTGCCTCTGAAGGCCAGTGCGGCCGGCGCAGCGCCTGCCTGTAGCTTCAGACTACCACTGGCACTGGCAGCCGGAAATTCCTCGGCGCTGGGTGCCTCTGGCTTCGGAGCAACATTCTCCGAGTTCTCGGATGACTTGGCAGCGCTCGTCGGCGCTGAACTCACAGGAGCGGGCGTCGAGACGGCGGCGTCAGAAGCCTGGGTCGGAGCAGCACTGGTTGCTTCAGACGCGGGGGCCGAGGCAACGACTGGCTCTGCGCGCTTTAGTGGCGCGGCCTGAATAACATCTCCAGTATGCTCAGGCTCATGTGTGGGAATGTCACTGGGGCTACCCTCAGAGGCCGACTCGGGGGCTTCAGGCGATGACGCGATGTTTGACGGCGTCGACGCCGACTCTGATGAGCCGTCGCGTTTCTTTGGCAGACGCTTTGCCTTGCCGTCCTTGTCGAAGTTGACCTTGATGTGCAGCTTGACCATGCGACTATCGGTCGAGTCAGGGCTCTCGGGGGCGACTTCATCGTCATCTTCATCCATGGCATCGTTCTCGAACTCTTCCTCGTCTTCCGTCTCATCTTGGGGGATATGGTCGTCGCCCTCATCACCGTAATCTTGCTCAGACTCGTCGTCCTCGTCGTCAGACACATAACGTCTATTCCGCTTCCGGGAGGTTGACCAGCCATTTGTGGTATGTTGTGCTGCTGCGGTTCTCCTGGGCCTTCCAGTTGGTCCAATCTCTGGTGCTTCGCTCATCTCGGTATCCAGATTGCCACCGGCCGCATCGTCGCCCTGGACGCTAGGCGCAGCGCTTGCATCACCGTTGCTCATGTTGTCAACGTTGAGCCGAGGAGGGGGGCGCGACTGGCGACCACTAGCTGTGATAACGGGGCCGGCCTCAACAGGAGTGTGGTTTCGAGTGTTTCGCGTTGATCGGCGGTTGTTCGTCGAGTCCGTGTAGAAGTCTTCGTCATCGGAGTACGTGTACTTGACACGCTTTCCTCTGGTCCGGCCCTCGTAGAGAGAGAAACCTGGCTCAGGTCGGCGGAAGCGTTCCTTCTGCGTGCGTCTATACTCGCGTCGCTTGCGTTTCTATGAATATACAAGTTAGTTCGTCGCCTCCAAGGATGTGGTAGCGATTGTGGGAGGTTGGGAGGGGAAAGGCTGCACCCCGGGAGTAAGCCGCGGGGCCTTTGTGGTGATGCGCATACCTCCTCCTTCTCCTCGAAGTTTGCAATATTGTTCAAGATGCTCCTGCTGAGCTTGCGTGCGTTCTGGCCGTTGTCCCTTCCCAGCTTCTCCGCAAGAGATTTGGCTTCGTCGATGCTACCAGCAACGCTTATCCATTGTCGGTTGTACAAAGCGGCCGGGTTTCCCTCCCTGTATATCCGGAATGAGCAGTTGTCGTCTCCTTCCACTAGGTAGTATCGACGCTTGTCGCTGTCATGGCCCCACGGCTGGACGGACAGGGGTTGGTTGAGGTCGTCGGTGGTGCGCTTCTGATTGTAGCTGGAGTTTATCAGGGCCTTGAGCGCGTCAGAGTATCCCAGAGCCCAGAGAGTCAGGGTTTTGAGTAGAAGGACCTGTGGTGATCTTGCCATCAGTATGATTACCAGGTCGAAGTGCTGGGAGGGCGTGCTACTTACTCGTTGCTCGGGCGTGATGGACTGAAAAGTTGCACCGCCTGCAAGAGGGCTCCGATCGTTCCATTCACGAGGCCATTGAGGCTTGAAATCTTTGCCGTTGATGGCATCCTCATTCAGTGCCTTGTGGTAGTGTCCGAGCCTAAATGACAATGTAAGCCAGGCACGCGTTTGGTGGGGCATCTGGGAAGACCGCGTACTTGAGGTCTTGTTTGCGATTCAGAAGGAGGCCCAGAAGGACACAGAGAAATTGCTCGACTCGTTCGGCTGGGGGTTCTTGCTTGATGTCCTGCTCAAGCTCGAGAGGGCCGAAATGTGCCAGAGACCTGGGCATGATGCTGTCGAATCGCTTCCGGAACATGACAATGAACTGCGAAATTGGTGAGCCTGGGGTTTCGGTGACGCGACCGCGCACTTTCGCGTCTTTTCGCAGATGTGACGCGACAAATTAGCTTCACAACTTACTGCAATGTCTGGATTGTCTGCAAAAACATATTCGTGGGGAGGGGAGGGCTCCCTCTTGCGCGGCGGAGGCGACATCTCCTTCTTTCTTGCCTCGGCGACTTCGTCCTTGGAGACGCGGTGGAAGAACTTCAAGATGCCATTCTGGGGCTTCAATTCGATTTCAGACTCATCACCCGATGGAGCAGGGGACAAGGAAGAGATGGAGGATAGATCAGACGAGTCGTCGGCCATTCTTGCCTTGTCTGCAGGCAACTTCGTTGCGGTTGCAGTTTGCAGTGTGGTGCTGGTGCTAGGCGCAGTAGTGGAGGGAAAGTTCCAATGAGTAAGGTTAAGTGACGGAATGGAGGCAGGCGGTCCCGCTAAAGATCCAGGAGCCGCACGACGACCACAGGCAATGTGATTCGCCCAATCGGATTAACATAGATATATCAATGCTTCCATTATGTCCATCCACCAACATCACGCCGCCTACTACACATTCACCTGCCGTCTGCTGCCTGACCCAACGTCCTTGTTCTCCAGTTTTCCTTCCAACATGGACCGAGGGGCCACCAGGTCACCAGCCAAGTTCGTATATGTAGCTAGCATGATAACACACCCTTGATCCATCCTTTGTCGAGTCGCCTCCTCTTGAACCTTCAGACCTAGGATCCTCACGTGCTGCGTGACCTTGTCTTGGACCCCCTCACAATGGGGGCACGATTGTCGTAGCAGCTGGTGATCTTTCCAGCGCTTGTCTGCTGTCCTTGCTCGATTCCGCCCTTCGATTCTCGATCCATCAAGGAATCTGTGGGTGTACAGTGTGGAGATGTTCCCTGCTCAGCCCAGGTATTTGCCCTTGGCCCCCGCAGATCAACGAATAACGGCTGCTGCCCGCACCGAGACCTTGCAACCATTCAGAAGTCTTGGCCGGCCGCAGCCTCGCCGCCGCCATAGATAAGCATGCAGTTCCCACATTCTTTGTGTTCCCTGTGCCGCAAAATCCCAACAAGCGCCCAGCCAACTTTGACAGGCAGTCATTTGCGGCCCGTGCATCCCACTTGTCAAGCGAAATAAGGCAGAAATCATGGGTAAGGGTCACTTGGTCCCTAAAAAACCAGCAACTTACCTAAAGTGGTGGATAGGCCGGTGGTGCTGTCCTAGGTGGGTTGTCCTAGGCAGGCTATCCCCATAGATAGAATATCCCAGGTAGAGTAGCCCAGAGAGGTAATCCCAGGAGGATCATCACAGAAAAGATGTGTCCTGCTGCCTCTCTCTCTCCCCCCCGCCTCTCTCTCTCGGGTAGTTGTGGCTCATGTTTGCCTGAGGCCGCTGATATAGCGCTGATTCATGCCGAGCGCTTCCCTTGCGCTGCGACGGGGACCCAATGAGTCCCGCGAGAAAATCGCGCAACTCAAGCAGCGTCAGCACAACACTGACGGGATCACGAATGAAGGCATCGTGAAAGTCCTGCACCTGCCACTCATGCCAATTGTCGATTCACAGTGACTTGGAGCAGTTGGCATCAGCCGGGGGTAGTAACTGATGTGCCGGCAATGCGCGTTCTGAGCCGCAAACGCCTCGAAAACTGACCGCGAAAGACTGCACTTGCAACTTTGCTGCACAATGGAAGTAGATGATGCTTCGGTGGGTTTCGCAGCTTATCTGGCGATGTTGCAGCATGTTTAGGGCCAGGTAGCCGGCTGCAGTGCGAGTTTCACACTCCCAGCTGCGCACCTGGATTCCGGATGCCGGCCTATTTAGCCAAGTTGAATCCACACCACGACAATCGAAAATCGATCAAATATGAGAGCTTTCTCACATGATTTCCGGTCATTCGGCTAGGAAACAGGCCGGAGCAGTGATGCACCTCGCCAGAGCGACCGAGACCTCTGTATAGTCAATCATGGCTATAAAAACACGGAATCTGTTAAAACAGTCAGCACTTGATAAATGACATGATTGGGAGGATGCGAGGACCCGCCTGTGGATGAAGCTGGTGGTGATGATGAGTTGTATTGATCTTAGGCCGAGGTGTGAGGTTCCTTCGGGAAGGCTGACATGCTGCCCAGCGCACGGGCCCATAAAATCGAATTTTGCGCCACTCCCAAAGCGGCTTAGTGCGGCCACAAAATTGAGATGTTGCTCCTGCCCTCCTGCCTTCTAAAATTCAGCGGTAGGAATTCGGCCTCATTGACAAACCATCACAACAACCCCATCAAACTGCCCGTAAGTCCACCACTCACCCACCCTCCTGGAACCTGTCGCTCGGTCGAGAGGAGCGTGTTCTTCGAACGGTCAATCCTGCTCGACGGACCTGCGCCGCCTTTCCTCCGCTTTCCCGCTGCAATTCACACAGGTCCGACCAGAGAAACTTACGTTTACCTCCTCAAGCAGGTGACGCCTCCGAGCCAGCAGCCAAGATGGGAAGAGTTATTAGGAACCAGCGTAAGGGTTCGTCGACCATCTTCAAGGCGATCACCCGATTGAACAAGGCCCCCGCCAAGTTCAGGGTCCTCGACTACGCCGAGCGACATGGATACATCCGAGGTGTCGTGAAGCAGATCGTCCACGACGCCGGCCGTGGCGCTCCCCTGGCCAAGGTTGTCTTCCGCGACCCCTACAAGTTCAAGCTGCACACCGAGACCTTCATCGCCAACGAGGGCATGTACACCGGCCAGTTCATCTACGCGGGCAAGAACGCCGCCCTGACCGTCGGCAACGTCCTGCCCCTGGGCTCCATGCCTGAGGGTACCGTCGTCTCCAACGTCGAGGAGAAGATTGGCGACCGTGGCTCCCTGGGCCGTACCTCCGGCAACTACATCACCATCATCGGCCACAACCCCGATGAGGGCAAGACCCGTGTCAAGCTGCCCTCCGGAGCCAAGAAGATTGTCCACAGCACCTCCCGTGGCATGATCGGAATTGTTGCTGGTGGTGGCCGAACGGACAAGCCTCTCCTGAGTATGTCAATCCCGGGGTTTTGGGTGACAGGGGCCTGGGGCGTGCGACCAGCCTGAAGCACGGGCTTAGGCGCCGCCGCCGGTTCCCACAGGTCTACATGTTGTGATGGCAAAATGAAGGAATGCTAACCACTCGAACAGAGGCTTCTCGTGCCAAGCACAAGTTCGCTGTCAAGCGCAACTGCTGGCCCAAGACTCGTGGTGTTGCCATGAACCCCGTGGACCACCCTCACGGTGGTGTAAGTAAAATTCAAATCCGTTGCCATGGCTTGCATCTGACACACCATCATAGGGTAACCACCAACATATCGGTAAAGCCTCCACCATCAACCGCTACGCTGTCTCTGGTCAAAAGGCTGGTCTCATCGCTGCCAGACGGACTGGTCTGCTGCGTGGTACCCAGAAGACGAAGGACTAAGGCTGTCGCTGATTTCATGGGTTGGGGTTTACGGGTTGCTTTGATATCTTCGGTCTTGCGTGTTCTGGTACTAAGGGCGGTTCATGATGAAACCACCGCTTATGGGTAGTACCTCGGCATCCACGGAATACAAAAGAAAAATGATTCCAATACCAATATTGGCCGTCTGGCGTCCTGGCGGGCTCGATGTCTTGTTATCTGAAGACCAGTTATTAACCAGAACCACGATGCTGGGGATGAGAATCTGGGGGAAATGTGTATCATGCAACCCTGTCTGGGTCCTTCCGACAGCACGAGAGCATGAGCGCAGAGTGGAATCATATGCTAAGCTAGTACACGTTGATCACCCAACCTGACTCTCCCCACGCCCACCTCGCAGTAAACCCAGCGGGGCCGTAAAATATAAGTTCTCATTTTACCAGCTTTGACGAGCTTGCAACAATCAGCCGCGGACATACACACAAGTGCCCACGTGTATCTGCGTCCTGGTAGAGTTACCCGAACTGACTCGGGAGGATCCAACAATGTCTGGCACGCCATTTGCCCATGGGCTACCCCGAGTAGTCTCCCTGCCGGGGGCCGTAACCCGGGCTTACAGGGGAATCTTTTCACCCCGCTGTCCCTCTTCGAAGCACTTCTTCAACCCCACCTTCGCTGTCCCAAGAGTCTCTCCGGCACAAAGACCGAGACAATTCCACGCAACCACCGCCGCAGCAAGTCAATTGAACAGAATGGCCGCCTCCAAGCAATACCGTCTCTTGTGTCTGGAGAACCCTCTCCTCGGTAAGCATACCTCAGAGGCTGTTCCACGGGGAGCTCCAAGCTCCCTTGCCCCTCCTAGCTTGCCGCCCGTCAGCCCTCCAGGGCATGGCTTCGGGTTAAGAAAAACCCCCGCTGACACAGCACACAAACAACAGACATCCAGGCCTACGGCAACGATGAGCTCCTCGCCAAGTATGGCCTCAAGGCCAACGACGCCATCCTGGCCGAGGACAAGCACAAGGGCATCTACGAGGACCTGCTGAACAACTTCGAGGCCAAGCTCATCGCCGGCGGTGCCGCCCAGAACACCGCTCGTGGCGCCCAGTACATCCTCCCTGACAACAGCGTCGTCTACCTGGGCGGTGTCGGCGACGATAAGTACGCCGCCATCCTGAAGGATGCCGTCAAGCAGGCCGGCCTCCGCGTCGAGTACCGCGTCGAGCCCACCCAGCCCACCGGCCGCTGCGGTGTCGTCATCACCGGCCACAACAGGAGTCTCTGCACCGACCTGGGCGCCGCGAACCACTACGACCTGGACCACCTGAAGAAGCCCGAGATCTGGAGCCTCGTCGAGGGCGCCGAGGTCTACTACGTCGGCGGTTACCACTTCACCGGTAAGCATGAAGCCACCCCCTTGATAACTCACCTGTGGGACTGTTTGATCCTGACCGCCATTGCCCTCCACAGTCTCCCCCCCAGCCATCATGGAGCTCGCCAAGGAGGCCGCGACCAAGAACAAGATCTTCGTCGTCTCCCTGTCCGCTCCCTTCATCCCGCAGTTCTTCAAGGACGCCGTCGACGCCAGCGCGCCCTACTGGGACTACGTCATCGGCAACGAGACCGAGGCGGCGACCTGGGCCGAGGTCCACGGCCACGAGACCAAGGACCTCAAGGAGATCGCCAAGCTGATGGCGAACCTGCCCAAGGAGAACGCCAAGCGCAAGCGCGTCGCCATCATCACCCACGGCACCGAGCCCACCATCGTGGCCACCCAGGGCGAGGACGCCGTCAAGGAGTACCCCGTCCACTCGATCGACAAGGCCAAGATCGTCGACACCAACGGCGCCGGCGACGCCTTCGCCGGCGGTCTCACCGCGGGCATCGTCGAGGGCAAGTCCCTCGAGGAGTCCATCCACCTGGGCCAGTGGCTGGCCAAGCTCAGCATCCAGGAGCTGGGTCCATCGTAAGTTTGCAGCTGCGAAAAGATTTTCCTATTCATACTGTTGTATCGAGTACTTCGAGTACCGCTCTTTTAAAAAGAGCGCTCCAGAGACTGCCTCCCAAACTCGTTACTTAACCTCCCCTCCCCTCGAATTACACGCTCTCCAAGCTCCCATGTTCTGACCTCGTTCCCAATCCACAGGTACCCCTTCCCCAAGCAGACTTACTCAGCCTAAGCCTGAACTAAAGTGGCTTGGAACTCGAAATTAATCTTCCGTTCTTCCAACACATTCCGGTTCTCATCTTGGCGTCTCAGGGGGGGGGGCATTTTTGACGGGTAGAAAAGCCTGGTTTCAACAACGGTGATTTGCATCCATGGGCGGGAAGCGAAAAACAAAGAAAGGATTCGCTTTGTCTCAGAATTCAACTTATGATTCCCCATCTGCCAGATCATAAAACAATGATCTAGAAGTAGAACGCTCCATCATCTTTTCAGATAGGAAAACAATCGATTCGGAAGCGACAGGCTCCGGGCGACACTCCTCGAAAAAGAGTCCAGTATATCCAACACAAATCCGTCTGCTGTGAGGCTGCGACGGCCTCGCGGAGATCTGAACTGTTCGGATGCCCTCACGGGTGTGCACGTGGTGATAGCATGCCTGGAGTGACATAACCTCTTCCGGGTCAGGTCGCCCTCATAAATCGAGGCTGGCCGGACTGGCACGTTCCCAGGAACATGCGCCCTGTCCAAGAGTGGTACAACAAACTAACAGACGTACTCATTCATCCCTTGGGCTTCGGGCGGTCCTCGGCCAGAGCGTTCTCCAAAATCGCCCGGTCAAACGCGTCAGCTTCGGCAGCGGCCGTTGCCATGTGCGTCTTTTTGACTAAATTCCTGAAGTGAGAAGGGTCGTCCTTGGCCGCCATGACACCCCGGCCGTACGCGGTGGTGGCGTTGTAGACGTTTCCATTGCAGACCGTGGTCAAGTCGTTGGGCTGCGTGTAGGCAGGGTAAGAGCCCGCAAACTGGTGGTTGTACGAGTACATGTCACCCTGAGCGAAGCCCCCGTTTATCTGTCCTGTTGGCAGGCCGAAGGGGCTGTTGACGGGGGGAAGTCCAGATGCAGTCTGCGAGAAGTCTGTGGAGAAAGGGTTGCTACCCACGCTGAATCCCAAGGGGGACGACACTGTCTTTGCCCGAGTATTGTTGATCTGTCCAGATACATGGCCTCCAGAAGCAATCTCATAAGCACCAGCGTTGTCCTTGGGCGAGAAAAATGACGAGGCTCCACTGCTCCCCGTAGATCCGCCGAGCCGCTGTCTGGTATGACCGAAACCACCGCGATTTCCTTGCAGTGCTCCAGACAGGCCAGAGGATGGGCGACCAGAAGTGCCAAAGTTTGTTTGGCCAAATTGGCTCCCGGGCGCTTGAATGTTGCTTGGAGGAAACAAAGCAAAATGGTCCGAGCCTCGTTGCATACCCGGGGCGGGAGTGAACTCTGGGACGGTCGGCTGCAACGAGGACGTGCTTGAAGCTCTCTGTGTCTGATTCGGGGAGCCGGTGCTGAAGTGTGCTCCATCATTATATTGAGGACCGGCCGTTTCCCCACGCCCTTGACCTGTCTGTGGGGGAGTCACAAACGAGCCCCAAGGGTTCGCCTTTCCAAAGATAACACTAGAGTTGTGACCAGGAGTCTGGATTCCACCAAAAATTTGCTCAGCTGTTGAAGAGTGCATGCCGTACGAAGATGTCTTGGGCTGAGCGGGGCCTCGGCCCGGGCGAGCTCCCATCAGATCCGAACCATCATCCTCAAGGAGGTCATCCACCATATCATGCATCTTCGCGTCGATGTTCAGATCAGATTCAGTGTCCAAAGGGTCAATGTCGTTCGTCGGGGGTTTGGGGCTTCCTTCAATCGCAGCTGAGCCAGACGGTACTCTGGTGTGCTCGCGGCCGAGGCTGCCCACCGCCTGCATCGCATTAAGTGCAGTAAGACCGGTCCTGCTTGCTGGACGAAGGTTGCGAAGCTGTCCTTCAAGCTGATCAACCTGAGCGTCGGCCGGTAGAGGCTGAGTTCTGACGGGATCTTGCTGGGCGCTTTGTGCGGGTTTACCTCCCTCGACGTAGGAGATCGTGATAGTTCCATCCGAGCCCTTTGCAGGCGGATTCGCAGCCAGCGGGAACGTATCGTCTAGAGCAAGGGAGAACCCACAATTCATCAGATCATAGACACGAGCCCTCATCTCCACATCAGGCTTATTCCTTGGAAGTCCGGTATCCTCCCAATGCGGCTTGAACGCATCTTTGCCGAACGCGAGATGGAGTCGGCAGACCGAAGCCATGTCAGGTTCATCGAATGGCTTCATACCCAACGCCACGACGTCCTCAGGAAGGAGGTATGGCGATGCTACCATTTGTTGGCCCTTGAACTCTTTTGTAATGGTAGTCAGGGCTTGGGCAAGGATCCTGTACATGTCAAAGACATGTCCCCCTAGGTGCTCTTGGTACTTCACAATGTCTGCTCGGTAGATGTAAAGCCAGGCCATGTAGATGCGCATCAACGGTAGGAGGTTCTCTGTGAACGGGCTGAACTTCTCAGTGCTCTTGAGTGATTCGCCGTCCTTGGTATTGCCAGTGTCTTTCGCAGGAGCCGCAGCTTTTGAGAATTCTTGGAGCTCCGATTGGAGAAGGCGAGATAGTGCTACGATCCACCTAACGTTCATCCCTAACACAAATTGGCATGAGTTGGAAGCCTCTACACTCCAATCCTCTGGAGGCTAGTTAGCATTGAAATAGGTCACAGAGTCCCAGCGAGGGAGGAAAGGCGGACAGAGCAGGAAACAGAAGAGCAAAGGAAATGCAAGTTAAAATAAAGGGCGCTTACTCTCAACCCTGGACCGTGCGACGTAATAGGCTGCAATGTTGGTAAGTACCATCTTCAATACAACAGTTAGTGTCTCTGGCTTTTTCAAAATTGCCTCGAGGCGGTGGAGCACGGTCTCTTCCAGCTCGGATTGTTGAGAAAACGGGTCACCCTTGTAGAAGTGAGCATGAAGCCTCACGAACCAGTTGGAGAAGGCCTCGTTCGGATCCGGAGTACCTGTTCGTCTAGTGGGCGTGGAGGACTGCAGAACCTGCTTGAATTCGATCTCTAAATTTGTCGTCGAGTTTCCGTGAGGAAGCTCAATCGCCAGCGAGCGATAGAGGTGGTAGACAACGAGCAAATGATTGTGCTCTTCCGTGTAAATCATTCCCATCTGGTGATGGGCATCGCCAGAGTTTGGCTTTAGGTCGTGCGCGAGAGCATAGTAGAGCAGAGCCATCTTTGAGCCATCTTGCTTGGGCCGTGCTTTGTGTCTCCAGCGAGATAGATCACCGAGATGAAGCAGAGTCGAGTGGAATGACTTTTGGGCGGCTTCAGCGGTCACAGTCTGGACCTGGCGGCCGTCCACATCTGGTGCTTGCAGTTTCAGGACGCTATTTATCCTGGGGATCTGCGGCATGCCATGCAGCGCTTGAAGGCGTTGGAAGTAGATCTTGTAAAAGTCGTGGGCAGTCTTCAGGTAGTTGATGTAGAGCTTCTCCACCTTGCGCTTGGTTACGACGTGTGGTTGGCCTCGGAGGCGCTCGTTGAACAGATCTCGGTAGCCCTTGTTGATGTATATGTGAAGCTGCCACATCGCTTCCTCTGCTTCCAGCTGGTAGATGTATTTGGGGTCCTCGGCAAGCGTGCAGACGAACCGCAGCCGGAATCTAAGACTGTGTCAGGAACAGTTGCGCAAGCCAACACGACACTATCAACGAGAGATGCCACACGCGAATCCAGCTTTCCCACGGTCAAGTCCAATCAAACAGCACTCGCTTGTAGGAGACTACCCATGGACAGACCCAAAATCTCATGGTCGTGCAACACATCACAATGCTCGCTTGCGCATATCATCCGCGGGGTCGATGTGCCCTGCTCCCTTTTGCGTGTGTCATCTCTTGTCGGCGTGCTAATAACGGTCTGACATACTGGGCCATGTTCTCCTCCAGCGATTTCAACTGCTCTTCTTCAGTCTTGCCGCTAGAACCCTTCTTCAGCTGTTCGATATCACGGAGGATCTTGTGTCGGATTTTCTTGGCTTCTCTGGAAATTCACGCTTTTGTTAGCATCCTTGAAAGTCGGAGGGTACGCTTCTGGTGCAGCCATGATTGGGACCAAACACGGCGTCTCGCAGCGAGCATGATGCGAATCGCCCTGAGGCGCCTTCAAAAGATATAAGAAACAGTATGACTTACTGCCAGTAGGCTTCCGCCCGGGCTGCTGGAGTCGGTAACGAGTCCATGTTGTCGGGCACACTGGGCAGCAAGCAGCGGGCGCTGCGGTAAGCGGGAGGTTTGTGTGGTAAAAGATTTGAAGAGTATGTGCAAAGTAACGAAAGTTGATTGAAATATCAAAACAAGCCCATAGTTAGAGACCGGTCTCACACGAAGACGGGGACAGCGCAGCACAGGATTGGCGATCCATCACTGATGGGGAGCGGGCAGTGGTGGGATGTTTTGGGCGCGGAACCTGGTTGGTTTGCTTTGTGGAGGTCGCGGTCGCTGTCGCTGGCGTGGGCAACATCGGTCACCAAGATGGTCTCTGGCCAGGATCTTTCTGAGGCGAAACGAGGAACTTTGCAATCCTGTGTTGGTGGGAACGATGGTGGTGATCGAAAAAACCACGAGGCATGAAAGAAGTCAATTGACTCTTGGATGTAAGCCGCGTTCAGAGTAGTCGCAGATCCGCTGCTGCTTGACTGGACCGTGCACTGCGCTCCCGGCAAATCTAGCACCTGCCCAAGGGTACCCGGATACCAGCCGTCATGTACCTACTACATAGCTACAATTAAAGGTAAGTGTCTAGGTTGTAGTCAAACCGTGGTACGGCTAGCAGGTTTCTGCTCTGATCAGATTTACAATGTTTAAGCCATAGACTTCACTTTGATACCTAATTAACCCTTTTACAATGATCCTCCGGTATGAGGAAGCAGATGGCAGGACTTTCACACGAGGGTGTCTTTCGAGCAAGGGCATTAGCTAGTCGAAATACATGACCATGACCCTGCAAGATGTACCTACTCAGGGTGCCTATTTACAGTACGTTTTGTTGAAGCAGTTGGTCTTGACTACGGCACCAAAGTGACAGTCACGTCACTGTGAACGGAGCTTTGCGGTCTAAACAACCCACATGTCAAAACAATGGGAAAACATCCCCAACCAGCGGATCTCGATGGGGCCAGACGCTTTTGAAGCCTTAGGCGAGCGCAAAGGCTAACACAAAAGTACTTCCCCCTGTTCTCTCGACCAAGCAGAATGAAGCGCTCACGCGAGCCCGAGGAGGACTGCGGTCCGTCCTCGACCATCGAGCAAGATGGCGCAGTCGTACCCGTTTCTAAGATCGTGGGCCTCGACGTCGACGATTCACAATCCAGCTTCATTGCCGACTTCACGTGCTCCCTTCCTGGACACGGGCCCGGCCTGCGCTTCGCTACCTACGAAGAATACGAGTCGCACTACCACAAGGCACACGAAAATCGCTGCATCGATTGCAGGAAGAACTTTCCTTCTTCGCACATGCTCAACCTACACATCAGGGAGTTCCACGATGCCCTGGCTGAACTGCAGAAAGAGAAGGGGGACAGCATCGTAAACAGTTGCTTTTCCATGCAATTTTACATAGAGACACTAATGGCTACCTAGTACTCTTGCTTCGTTGAGACATGCGCCGAAAAGCGTAAGACGCCGGCTGAGAGGCGTGCCCACCTGATCGAGACGCACAAGTACCCCACCAACTACTTCTTCGCAGTCACAAAGGCTGGCGTCGACCGCCGCCAGTCCATGCTCGTCCAGCGTAATGAAGGCAAGCCACGCACAAACCAGCGCGGAAATGCTCACCATCAAGGGCACAAGGGTGGCAAAAAGCGAACTGGCAAAGACACCACGCCAGGTACCGCAAAAGGCGGTGACGTTCAGAAGAACGCAGCCACCGATGACGGCACCGCTGAGCCAGTTGATGTTGCGATGGGTGAATCAGACAACCCAGTCTCTCAAGATCAGCTGAGCGACGAGTACACTAGCAAGAATCACATAACGGGCGACATCAAGGGCAGCGATGTTGCGGCGCTTGGGCGCATCTCGGATACTCTCTCAGATCACCAGGCAGTCAAGGACCGCAAGGCAGCGGCCCAAGACACGGAGATGGAGCAGCTGGCAGGAGCCATGTCGTCCTTGAAGTTTGTCCCTAGGAATGTTCGACTCAGCTCCAAGAAATCTGGCTTGCCTCCGCGGTAGGATAGGCAGTAGATTCGGTGGCCTTCGGCGGACTGAAAAGACCACGCATCACTCGGCGTTTAGGGCGTAAAGATACCCAGGGAAGCGTCTTTAAGAAATGATCTGCTTTCACAAAATGAATCTCTATTGGTATGCCAGGGAAATCTGGTCCCACGTGGTGATGCCATACCTTCTCAAATCAAGACCCCAACTCCAGCCTGCCTTTCTTATCACACGATGTGCGATTTCGCCCATTGTCTCGTGTTCGGTACGGTGATCAGTCACTCGACGCGCATCCCCTGCATCCGCAACTGACACATTGTATGTCTTGATCTTCCTTAAGCTGTGCTCGCGGCACTCGACAAATGCAAGTCGATGCAAAATTGGTCTCTTTTGTCTGGACGCATCGCAAGCAGCATAGCTATAGTGACGTTAGCACAACGAGCGGAGAGTTGTCGCATTGTAGACTAGCACGTACCTTCTCGTAACCCTGCTTCTTCCACTTTGCGATCAGCATGGCGTCTGCATAGCCGTTCTTCAGCAGCCAGTCGTAGAGTTTCTTGCTGATCGCCTCCTTCTCGTAGTAGAGCTCGTAAATGTACCGACTCCGCTGGTGGGATATCTCGAATATGGGCCACTGCGCCTGGTGCTTTGGGATGTTGTCGGTTGGGGTGTTCTGTGCGTCCTTCATCTTGTTGCTGAAGATAAGCAGGTCGTCCTCGATGTCGCTGAAGCCGTCCGGTGGCGGCTTGCGCTTGGAGGCGTGTCTGATGGCGGGCATGTCGATCTGTCGCTTGTGATTTGAGAGAAAAGTACTGCTTTCGGTCAGACGGGCAGTTCAAGTACAGAACTCCAGAAGCAGAGGTTTGGTATGTTTCGAACAAATGTAGAGCAAGACGCGTCACGAATATTTGAGGGGCAAGTTGTTTCTGTAATAATTACCAGGCTGAAAAGGCGGGATGTTGTCGCGGGCAGGCAGTAGCGCGACGGCCGGCTGCTTATCTAATCGCCGCCTGTGAGTGGTCAATCTGCCACAGCTTCCCCTGGCCTTGCGCTGGAAACCGGACGTCAGAGCACTTTGGAACCGATCGAAGGTCTACGAGAACGACAGCCCTTCACAAGCAATCTCTAGCCGACATGGCCTATATCTCGCCAACGCAATTCGCACGCAAGACGCGCCAGTGTCAGTATCTTCGAGACCGAACCTCCGATCGCTGTCACTGACCACCAAGCAGCTATCAACTGGGCCGATGCGCAGAAGCGAGTGCTAGGGACATACCGGCAGTGGATTCGAGCTGTACGTTCATGCGATACCTCCGTCTGGCGGCTGCCGGATCTCCGCGGCTGGAATGGTTGCGGATGGTCGGTAGACTGACAATTCGTATTGCAGGCACCCGAGATCCAGACCATGTACAACATTCCCTTCCCCGTGTCGGTCATCCGGACGCGAATCAGGGAGGAATTCGAGCGAAACCGATTCGTCAGCAAGCTGCCGGTCGTCGATGTGCTGCTCTTCAAGAGCAATGCGGAATACCAGGTAAAAGGGCACCAATGTTGGCGGGGTGAGAGCAGCGAGGACGGGAACAATCGGGCTGACCGTCAACAGGAAACCATGAACTTCTGGAAGCAGTCGAACCACGTCATGTCATTTTTCAAGGAGGAGAACTTCAGAGGAGACCACAGGTTACCATCGAGCTTCATGTCGGGCTTCATGGAGGTGAGATCCACGCGAGACTACCTGGTCCAGAGAAGGACATGTACTGACTTGTTGCCAGGGCCGCAACTGAAGACGGGATATCAAGAAAAGATGCCCTGTAGATACCAAAATAGAATTTCCTGAGCCGAGACCTTCCTTCAAATGTGCCATTTCTACCTGCACGCCATTAACGCCGACCCATGCCTATGTCCAGAAGACACTCTCCAAGTAGGATGCAGATGCGCCACACGAGATCGAAACTAATCGAACAGTCGAGGCTCGCCGTTGGGCTGCAACTGTTTCTTGGAGGGAGCCGGAATCTGGGGAACAGACTCCCTTGCGTCCCAGAACTTCTCGGCGACAACATCACACATCTCTTGGAGATCCTTGAGTCCCTTCTTCAACGCGTCAATGGCAGTAGTGCCCTCTGCAAGGAATTGTTAGCTAGGATTTGGATTGCTGCAGCACCGAGTTGCAAACATACCGTAGGTCTGGATTCTCATGTTCATCTTGGCCTCTGAAGGGTGGGGGATGGCGTAGGCACAGAACTCGACGTCGGGGCTTTGAAAATGTCAGTCTCAGCTGAGTGGGCATGAGCGGGTTGTGAAGCAACCTACTTCTTCATGATGATGTACCTCAGGGCGTTGCCCAGGGTGTGACCCTCGTCGCGGAACTCAAATGAAGCTGCTGTAGGCGTGGAGCCAGGGAGCTGCACATATATCACGTCAGGATTCCGCTCATTCCGCAACCGACTCCAGGGCTGTTGCTCATACCAGGAATAACTTGGTCTCCTCCAGTTCAGCCTCATCTGCGGCCTGCTCGCCGTTTTGCGACTCCTGCGCGTCGTCCATGACGGTGTCGTCTACGTTCTCGTTTGACATCTTTGCTATGGTGACGCAGAGTTGGAGTGGATGTAGTCACGGGCGTATATCAATCAATGTTGCAGTATTATGCTGTAAACCAGTGGACCAATATGCCTATGTGCGTTTGGATCACAAGGCTACGGCAGTGAGCCTCAGCAAGATTTTGCGATAAGAGGCTCAAGCTTATCGCACCGCGGGCACTAAAAGCCAAGCCCCACCTACCTACCTAGGGACAATGTAATAGGGCCTGGTTCCCCAGGTAGGTAGGTAGGTACTTTGCGTCTACACAGTATGCACCCAACCACGCCAGAACTTCATCTCGTCCTAAGCTTTGCTAGCTCTTGACGGTAGCCCACGTACCGCAGCAGATCACGCTGGCACCGTTTGGTATGTCTTGGTTGGTGATGGCATATGTAGTGTGCTCATTCTTGTCGGTGCACACAGAAGCGGTCGCGTCTTGAAAGAGATGTTGGACCAGCCTCGTTACTTGAGACATGCAGTTCCGACCGAATTCGGAAAACCTGCGAATGTCTGAAATCCCCTTCAAGTCCGATTTACAAGAGAGACAGCCTAGGCTTGGACAGGTACCTTCCGCCGCATGTAAAACTCACCGCTCGGGGCGGTGCGGCGATCATCACATCCACTTGTTCGAGAACAACATTCTGCGCACATCGGCATTGTCCGCCACGGTCTGGCTCATGAGTCGGAGGACCAAGGAGTTCTTGATCCACGGTTCCCGCTGCGAGTTCCCATCGATCGCATGGAACGGTCTGGGTCATCAATTACTCAGGGAGGAGTTCGCCTTCACTGCATCGCTGCATCCCCAACATCCTGCAGGAATGTCACAATGCAGCCTTGCGGATGCGAATTGTGACAAGGTTGGTTAGACCTTAATGCGGGTCAACAGCGACATACGGCGGGACGGCGGGGGCATCAGCGGAAACAACTATAGCATCATCGGTCTATTGATCATCAGGATCGCAATTGCGATCGCTGCTTGACCGCACCTCGTCGTGGGATGAGGTGAAACTCGATATGACGTCCTATGGGTCGGCAATGCGGACACGAGGGTGGTCGTCCCGTCGCGACCTCGCCCCGGCCGTTGTCAGCAGCCTCGAGTGTGGTACCAGACCAACGGGGGACATGTGACGGTCCGCCAGGCATGCACCGCCCAACTCTTTGACAACCAACTCCAAGGACGCTACCAGCTCGGCTCATCGCCAACGGTGGCGCTCGAGGATCTTCAGCGGTGCAGAGACAAAGACACAATGCTTTGCCTGGCGCGCGGCAAGCCGCATGAAGGCGGCACCACGCCAGCTTCTTGCCTGCTTGTCACGGGCAGAGGTTGTATCCGTGTGCGACCAACAAATTGACTGCCGAGACCTCGATGACAAAGCTTTCTCCCAGACCGCACCTCTGTCACCTGGGCCGATGCTAACTCAGACCTGAAGCCGCGAAGGAGCCGGTCGGGGGCCACCATCGCAGGCCCACACCGCGGCTCAGTCTTTTCCGTACACGCAGGTGGTTGTGCGTCTATGTCTGGGGGCACTATATCTGCGGTCGAGAACTCGAGCATGACCGCTCTTTCCCCTCAAAGTGAAACAGTATCAGAGGTTGTCGGCCCTCTTATCGGCGAGGCGCACTCGCAAACCTGGGGGAGATGGGGAATTCCTCAGAGAGGGGTCCGAGGCCACCGCCGCCGCTTATTGTTACTCACCGTCCACCGCCTTGTCAGTGACCGAAGAGGCAGGCGAGGTGGTCGGGCAGACGGGATGGGCAGAGTTTCTCTCCTCGGTGCCACATGATTGGGTGCTTCTCGTTTCAGAGCGCTGTCAGTTTAATTGGTGGAGAGCCACCTGAGGCAACGGTGCCTAAGAGATGCACTGGTTCGTGCAGCGACGGGCAAGGTTGGGGCCCACCAGGGCACTTCCATGGGGGCGAAGATCGCCCAGGGGGGCCCAGCTCTGTGCGTGAAATCCTCCGAACTGACAGTGACATATGGGAGAAGTCACCCACAACGCCTGAACGCCTGGACGCACCACGGCACGTCGGCCCAGAACCTGCGCGTTCACGAGAAAGGAGATTATTGACTGGCCCGCCTCCCATCAATAGTCTATATTGATGTGACCCCATCTGATGCACTTGCAGCAAACAAATATATGGCGGGTCGATGTGGCGCCAATCACTATCGAACTGCCCCAGCTCCTGACATAGGCAATGTCCATCTCCAGATTTCAATTCGACCCTTTCGGGCATGTACCGACAGGAGGGTTCTTTTGGGTCCAGTGTTCGATACGCGAACGAGGACGGGCCTCGTTGTGCACCATCCGGAGTTTCCCAGTCCAGAGGGCCTAGGCGGCTGCACTCCGACTACCTACCTACCAAGCTACCAGCCTGGCAGCCTGGGTGGTAAGGAACAAGTACGGCGGAGCAAAAAGAACCTATCGGTGCTTTCTTTAAACCGTCTGATCTTGGGGGAAATGCAAGCGCCGGTGCTGTTATCCCATTGTGTTCCTCCAAGGCCGCAATTGATGTTGCACCAAGTATCTACTCTATCGATTGCAGCGGTGCTCACCCAGGGGGGCCCAATTATAAAAACTCGTATTCTTCGAATACAGCAATGCCGTGCATTGTTCGTCATACGGCAACTGCCACGGCCAAAAACTCATTGGTCGTCAGGCCAGCAGTTTCTGACATATTGTGCCATGGAGAGACAAGGATTACGATAAGATGGAACCGGGCTCGACTGGATGAAGAAAGAAGCTGACAGCCGCATCGATGCAACCCCTGGAGAACCCCGACAACAGGGCTGGGAGCGGGACGTAGTCTACGTACATAGGACTATTTCGGCGACGGCAGCGCAAACAACAACACATGCATGGTCAGTGCCCCAGAGACATGCGGCACGGCCTCGCCGCCTCGTTGGCCACTCAGATCGACATGTCGAGTCTGGCATTGATTTGCGGTACTGCAGAGACGCATCTCAAAGGGAACGCAAGAACCGTGGCTGCTGCTGGGCGGCCTCAGGATGTAGGGAGAAGATATTAATTAAGGGGAGCAGCATGAAAGGGGTCCTACCCAAACAGCACAGCCTCGTGGTTTTGCTGGGTGGTGCTGCCGCGTAGGCATCTGACGCTGCTGGGCCACCGACAACAGACAACGGACAACAATGCCGGGTTACCTGGTTGATAGTTCAGCCAAGTAAAACCGGGCAAGGCTGCGCAGCACGCCTGCCACACCCTGAGTGATACTCCTGGCTTCGGGCAAGCCAGCCCCCGCCCTAGGCTTTCTCTGGAGGTTATTTCGGTCCGTGTCCAAAACATCGATACCAAGATTCATGGAAGTTGGACAGAGCCAACCTAATGGCAGCAGCAGGTGGTGAGCCAAGTACCGAAAGGGGAAGCTTGCACTGAATCGCCGTCCGACCGAAAGGCCAAAGCACCGGCACGCTCGTGGATATTCCGAGGCGTGCAACATGTATGTATATGGAGGCAGATATGTACTGTAGCAGCCGGGCGTTCGCTGCGGTGGACAGGCTGGCAGCTAGCTTACTGTAGGTAAGTGCATCGCGTGAAGGAGAGAGACAGACATAGAGAGGGACGGACTGACAAGGAGTGTGCTGAGTTGCGGCCCGTAGTGACTTGGCAGCAAGTCGCAATCGAAAAGGAAACGGGACGAGCAGGGGTCTAGTGCGGGCGAGTGTGGGTAAGCCAGCATTAATGAAACAACGACGGAGCTTAAGGTAGCGTGAGCCCCGCCAGGCCCCGTCCCCATGAATGGTCCTGAGATGTCTTGGGAGCAACTCCGTGCAGAGTGGGACACCTCGACCCCCGGTCCCCCCCCTCCCAGATCTTGGTGCGGCGGCGTCGTTGCGTGGTAGCCAGTCGCAGGGCCAGGACGGGAGTCTGCGGTGACTGGCTCGTAGTGGACTGGCGTCGAGTAGGCGGGCTTCAGAAGGATTGCCAGACGTCCAGAGACAGCAGAGACAGAGAGACGAGGTTTCCCAACCGACAGGGCGACAGGGAATAGCCACAGATCTCTCACCCTCACTGTATCACTGACAGTGCAGCCCCCCTCACCCCTTTCATAGACCAACAGGCCTACCCTGTCGCGGCCAGTCGTGGCCGTATCATGACCCAGCAGCTGGTGTTGTTCGCTTCGTAGCAGCCGTGGAGTATCTCGAGGCCAACCTTGGAACTCGGGGCGTTCTGAAGCAGCGCGTCGTCTCCTAAAAAGGGCCCCTCTCCCAGCCAGCGGATTGCTGCGACAGCTCCTTCTGGCTCCCCCTTCCTCTTCCCCTTCGCGAACGAACGTTTCGTTGTCACGGCCTGCAGTCTGTCGCTTCATCCTCACGTTGCTGCTTGCCTGCTCAAAACAAGCCCTGTGTATGATCGTGAGTCCGCTTTGCTGCTGCTGCGACGGGTATTTTGTCTGAAGTCGGGTCCATCTCAAAAAGTCACCCTTACCATTTTATCCCACCCCACACGCACCACACCCATACAAATGCATTACAGCTTTGATTGATCGATTTGCGAAATACGACTTTCAGCTGGTACACATTCGTCAGCATTAACGCGCAACAAAATCTGTCGACCGAAATTATTAGGCGATCTACAGGAGATCACACACAAGAAGACCATATCCTTTTCTGGACTTCTTTTTTGGAAAGGAGGCACCCGTTGGAGAAAGAACCGAAATCAGAGGTCTCTTCTCTCTTTCTCTCTCACTCGCTCACACGCTCACACGCCCACGCTCTCGGCTACTCCACACCTCGCGCGCCAGAACTCGGCATCCTTCGAGAAAGGAACAAAAAAAAGGGGGAAGCCAAGAAAAAGCTGCAGCGCGCACACCTGCTGCCTCTTGGGGGTTGCATCGGCTGACAGCTAACTTTGCTCCTTGGGGCCCAATCCCGCCGAATCAGAGCCAATTCAGCACAGGTCTCACCCAAACGCGGCGGCTTGAAACCCTAAACCGAACGGAGGCACACGAGAGGGCGAGAAAAGGTACTCCTCGAGGGGACTCGACCACCTTCTTTCCTGTCCAGCCCGCGGACCCGCCGACGGCACTTTTTTCCTGCCCTGCACCTGTCCTGTCCAGTCCAGTCGACGATCAGCGTTCGACATTCTTTCCCAGCTTTCACCCACACATCCACACACACACACCACATCACGGACGCACAACGCACACAACAGCCTCTTGTGCATAGTCGCATTCCCGCCCCTCGATCATCTGGGCCGCTCTCGACCCCTGGGGCTCTAGAACCGAATTTGGCGTGGTCCGGGGCAAATCGTCCAGTTCTGCAGTGTTCCTTACTGCGGGTAGCAGCCACCGGTCCTGCACAAGTACTTGGGCTTATCTTACGCGAGCAAGTCGCTTCATAGGTTGTCTCTCTGTGCCAGGCGACCTCGTGGTGCAGACTTCTTCGCTTTCCGTCAAACAGTTTCAGTCATTTTTATCTCGTTTCTCAGCACACGCTCACCTCACCATGAGCGCAGCCATCGCAATGGCTCCTTCGCCAGCTCCTCACGACCGAACAAGCTTCGGCGGCTCTCCGTCAGCCGCCGTCACATCCTCCAATGCCGCGGGCCCCGCCCCTGCATCTGTTTCCCCATCCGCGCAGCGAACTGCCATTTCAGCAACTCCCAGTGCGCCCGCACCACCAGCGCCGCAACAATCCTCCAACAGGTCTGGCAGCCGCAGCCCTAAGGGTCAGGCTCAAGGAGCCGCAAAGTCGTCTCCTCCCAGCGCGTAGGTTTAAACCCTCTTGCATGCCCTCCCCAGGCTTAATCGCATACGGTGCAGCCGTTCGCTGACCGCTTCTCAACCATTACAGATCTCGAACCGGTGGAGGCCCACCCAGGATCATCGTTAAGAAGGAGCCCGGCTCCCCCGACCTCGCAACAGCTCGCCACCGCCCTCGCAGGCTAGATTTGTCCCGGGGCGGCCAGGTTGGCTCCGGCGCCGCAACTGCCCGGCCGCTGGGGTCTCGAGAGAGCGGATTGGGTATCCAGGAGATGGGGCTGGCCTGCCTGTCCCCCGGGTTCGTCACTCAAGATCCTGTTATGAAGGAGCAGGTGCAACGGAGTCTGTCCGTCCGCGAGCAGCAGAGACACCTCATCGAGGCAAGACTGCAGCAGCAATCGGCAAAGGGAGACGGCCCGACGGACAAGGACAAGGAGCCACAGAGCGGATTCGCAGCCAAAACACCGGGCATGTCGCGCAGGAACAAGGCCCCACCAGGGCTGTCCATTGTGGCGCCGTCGCACGAGAACTTTGCCAACGAGAGGGTCATACAGTCAGCACCCCTCGGTCAGACGTTTACTGGGATGAACAACCCGCATCCTCTCACCCGGCACATCGAGAACCGCCCCTCCAAGCTCTCAAACACATCACACATTCACCATGTGCCTGCCACACAAACAAACAACAGGCTGCCACCAATCTCCGACGTCTTCGGGCACAACCTTCATTCGGGTCACCCCGAGTCTACCGGGCATGCCATGTACGCACAGCACCAGAACGGGCCTCAGCCAGCTCGCTCGCCCGGCCACACCCACAACCCCCACCCGCCACCCACTGCTACAAGGCCGAGGGAATACAAGTCGGCTGAGGAAGCCCAGCACGAGCTCGCTGGGGGACGTCCCGAACTCCTGCCAAAGTTAGTCCACTATGGCGGCCACCAGCCACCAACCCCGCCATCGCCCCTGCCAGGCGCACAGAGAGTTGACGCCAGCCGAAGTACCAGCACCACGAAGCGCCGCCGCGACGAGTACGAGGCTGGAGTCTCGCCCCCGCTGGGCAACGGCCGGCCATCGGTCAGACGAGGTCCCTTCGGTGAGGGACGAGACAGCCCTGAAACACAGCGTGCCAAGAGGGAGGAATTCCTGCGGATCTGCGAAAGAGCTTGGGATCTCTTCCACTCTTGAGCGACATCCCAGGGAACCCCTGACAACCACGTTCAGGGCCAAGAACAAGAAAGATTACGCATTTTTGCATACCTCGATATGCGTGTGACAACAGTGGTGTGTACATTTTGCAGCATCTACGTACGGCCTGTTCCGACCAAAGAACTCCAAAAGTCCTTATAATGCGGGGGAGCCAGTGAGAAGCGGACGCTCCGTTGGAATATGGAGAATAGGTTGGGAATGAGATACAATAATGTCTTGTGTGTGTGTGTGTATTTGTACACCTCAGGCTGCTCGGGAAAGGGTGACGGCGCGGTGGGCTTCCATAAAATCGGTCGACATGGACGCCAGAGATACCAATATAGGACCCGTTCCGGGCGGGGTTTTCTGCACGACTTGGGACTTTCATTTATACAACAAAGCTTCTCTACTTTTCAACACTCTCCCTCGACAAACTTCTCCTACGTCAGCTTCGATTCTCGATACAACGCGACCAACACAGTCCTTGGCCAAAAACCTCGGAATAATGGGTCACGGGAACGGGTGCAATATTATATGGGCTCGGCTTTTTACTATCACTGTCAGAGGCGTTCCTTGTCTATGATTTATCAGGCCGGGGTACAGTTGGCCGATACAAAACTGTTGTTGGCTTCGTGTGTTGGTCTTGGTTAACCCTTTTTTTTTCCCCTATGCGATCAATGAGAGAGGCCTTTGTTCGGTTCTGGTTTGGGCGGGAATCATGGAGGGGGAAGGGGTTCAGGTTCATTGGACGGACGAAATCCGGAAAGGGCGTCCCGGATGGGCATTCTTCTAATAGCTGAACAGCTTAGAACAAACCGACAGATTTTCACCCCGACTTTTTCTGATATCTGCGTGACGACTGAAGGTGGTGGGCGACTGAAAAGCAAGGGACCGTCAACCGAACCCATACTCGGCCATCTATTTGCCCCATCAGATGGCTGGTATCTGCCAATGCTCTATATGAAGAATAATTCTCTTTTATCTCAATCAGGACATGTTCTCATCCGTGACTTGAATTTTTCCATGTCTTGTCCCACGGTGGTCGAATATACGCTATGCCGTCAGATTCCAATCGGACTGAATCTACCAAAATGTGAAGGGCCAGCAAGGGTTTCGTTGCATTTTCCTCTTCGGGCCCACCCTTCCCTGCTCCACTTGGACAGCAACTCTCTCTGGCTTCATCAGCACTTACTTCTCCACCCGTGTCACTGCTCCGCCCGGACAGATACGTGCTGTTTCTACTCAGCAGGACTGAAACCCCGCCGCCAGCGCCACAATATCCAGCAATGGACACGATGTGTCTCGCTTTCTCATTTTGAGACGGGAATTGCCGTCTGACGCGCAGGCAGAGAGAAGCAGAGGGATCTCAGATCCGATATTGCCAAGGCTGTATCTGCAAAGGCGGAAAAGCAGAGAGAGGCGCGCCTCCTGCCAGCCCTGCCTCGCTTGCGTTGGAAAGGAAGGATGGGGGTGGAGTGGGCCGGCCCGGACGGCCAAAGGGGGCCGCAGAATCGGGCCCCCGTCTCGGTGCCTTGTTCGCTCAACTTGGTCACGTTTTCCATTTCTTTAGGCCGTCTGTTGCGGCCCCGGCCTGGTCGAGTGGTCCGGCCTGGGCGGGTTGGTTTGAGAGGTCTGTGTTGGGACGAGTCTGCCTATGGGAAGGGGTGTTCATCAGACGTTGTCCTAGGACGTGGGGAGAGAGAGCGAGCGAGCGCCGCCCCCTCCCACAAGTGTGTTGGGCGGTCGGCCGGCCTGTCTGAGGCAAGACGGGCCTATTTTCTGTCTCTCTCTCTCTTCCCGCTCTCCCACCCCAGCAGCAACGTTGCGCCGCACACTCCCAGACGCTGTGCCACCGTTCCGTGGGTCGCTTGCCCTGACTGTTTGCCCTGAGGGCCCATTGAAACGCCCGAGTCGAGTGACTAGGTAACACGTGCGGTTTCCTGGTAGTCATAAGGATGCTGCCATGTCGATTGACCGATTTGTGTAAGTGTGTGTTTGATAGACATGCGTGTATCATCAGCCTTCTCCTGTGACCGCCAACCATTTACACGTGCTTCGAATCGACATACTTGACTTACAGAACTAGCTGCCTTCCAACCACCGTGGCATTATAATGGCGATTCCCTTAGAAGGCAACGCCATATCATATGCTACCTATGAACAGAAGGTGAGAAACAACAGCCTCTGCAACAATGCTCAGACGGTGGGGGAGAAAACACCCAATGCGGCGAGCCAGGCTGAAGTTGAAGCAGCAGCCAATGACACAAAACATCAGTCCTGTTCGCGAAGCCTCGGGCCAGGAGGGTCGTCCTGATCCCACAACAACCCCAGAACATCACCATCCACAACGGCCAGAGAGAGATGATGAGCCCTACCGGAGAGACCACACAGCGGATCTGCTCTCCATACACGGCCAGGTAACCCAGGCGGTCGCCGAGCTCGAAGGGCTCTCCCTGAAAATCGACGCCTTTACGACGGGCAACAGCGAGGCCCTTAAAGCCAAAAGCGACGAGGTCGAGAGGGACACGAAAGCCGACCCACAGCCGCCGGCATCACCCCTCGAAGACCCGGAGGAAGGATCACAGACGTCGAGCGAGGAGTCATGGGCGTCCTTCCCATCCAGCGGCTCTTGCTGCACAGAAAGCAGCTCCAGCGCCGGCGAAGAGGCGGGAGAGGAGGAGTCTGAGCCCGGCAGCGGGCCGCTTGTGTCCACCGCGCCGGACGCGAACACGACCTTCAAGTTCCACGAGGAGTTTAGCCGCGGCGAAAGCAGCCACGGCGATGTCGACGACGACAACGACGGATCTGGGCCACCACCGCGGACTCTTCCTCCTCTTCCTCCCCCTCCCCCTCTGATGGAGGACGACGAAGAGGAGGAGGTGATCTACTCCCCGCCGCCGCCGCCGCCGGGCCCCTGGTCGTCGAGTGCCGTGCCCAGGTGGGCGTTCCTGGAGTCCAGCGACTCACTGCCGACCCTCGGCCTGGGCCCCGAGGACTTCTACCACGGCGGATCCTCGCTGAGACACGAGGTTTCGGCGGACGAGGACGAGGACGTGGACGACGGCTCAGATGACGACGCCGAGAGCAGATTGTCGCAGGATATCTCGAGTGTTGGCGTAGTGCACTTGTAGCAGTATATGTAGAAAATAAAGCATGGTCATTTACTTACCTACCGTACCTACTCAGCACACAATCTAGTGTGATCTCGTTAGCCACTCGCCAGTTCACATCTCGCCATTCACCCTTCGCCCCACTCTCATAAGCTATCACATTCCAATACCTGCAACGACAAGGCGAGGGACTTGGAAGACCAGATAAGACCCACCACACCTCCCACTGCAAAGCCAGTACACACACAGGTAGGTGGGAACACACAAAGGCCGCACGTTCAGATACAGTACAAACCGCAACGCCAATAAATACACAGGCAGGTGGGGCACAAGACACTGCAAATGAGTATCCGGAAGCTCCTGCAAAAGGAAGTACCGAAAGGAGGGACGCGCTGTAGCCCTCATCGGGGTGGCAGGGCGTGATGAGGATGCTTTTCGGTCAGTTCTCTCTCGTTGCTGTTTTGTCTGAGATATTTCGTCGTATCTGTGTTCTACGAATGTTGACTCGGTGATGTTCCCATGACGGTGTTTAGGAGTACAGACCATGTCTGTCATGCTTTCCTTTCGTGATGTGCCCTCCTGTGTTGTTTGTAAAGTTGTAACGATGTTATTATCGCCTGATTGTTCATTTGCCCTCAAACTCCCCACCTCATCTCGTCAGCGACTCTATCAAATCCCTAAGCGGGACAACACGCAAGACCTTCACAACCCCTCGTACGCATGCTGCGAATTGATGTATTGAGGATGGCAATCCATATGATCGAAGCTTGACCTCGCCTATTCAAGTTGAGACGGACTCCTTGGCCGCCTTTCCAGACTGCTCGCCAGACTGATGTTCAGCGGGCTCTTCGGCGGGCTCATCAGTCGGCTCTCCAGCGGCTCCCTCGTTTGCCTCTTCCTTGTTTCGCTCAACATCAAGCTCCTTAGACGATGAAGCCAGTGGGGACCTGCGCCTATTGCCATCGCCAAAGATGAGGCCTGGGTGGCCGACAGCCAAGAAGAATGCGGCGAGGATGATGGGGCTAGAACAAAGCAAATGACGTTAGTAGAATGTATAAATTGGGGGACGAGAGGACAGGGCAGCTACTATGACTTACACTCCCTCAAGGCCGATGAAGAGTCCTTCTCGCTGGAGCATTTCGTTCGACGGATTGTACCCCTTTTTAAGCTCATGCACCCTGAAGGCACATCTCACCAACATCGCGACGACTGCCAGAGCCTCAGAAGCATAGAAAACCTTCAGGCGCAGCCCAAATGACCCCTGCGTGCTGGCGCGGGCGTTGAACTCCTCCGACTTGAAGTATCGCCACAGATAGTCACCGTACAAACCGCAGAAGATAACCAGTGTAATCACCTGCAAAGCGAGCCCTGCGAGGGCGAGGTGGACGCCTTTGTCGTTCTTGCCCGATGAGACGGACGATAGGGCACCGCCGGCCGCCTGGAGCGCCAGGGATATAAGGTCGCACGGGATGAATATCCAGTAGAACAGGGCAGGGTTGAAACGCGAGAATGACGGACCGAAGCTCAAGATTCTATTGTGAATGGACCCATGTTAGTCCATTTTCTAAGGGCCATGGCCTTGAAGAGGTGTGGGAGGTGGTCACTTGCGTTTTCGCGAGTAGGACGTAGATGGCAGCGCAGAAGAAGACGGGAGCAGTGGTGACGCAGACTGTTCGAACAGCATGTTAGAGGCAGTTTCTGAGACCTTCATAGTGAATCCGGGAAATCAAAGATTTATCAACTCACCAACTTGGATCATGAAGGCGTTGAAGTTCCAGAGATCCTGATTCATCCATACACGTCCAGCGTAGCCCAGGATCTCATCGAGACAGCCGGCGACCATGCAGCACATAAACCACCACTGGTTCCATACCAGGCCTATCAAGACATGGACGAGCATAGCCACCGCGAAGGTGGCTAGGAAGGTGGCATTGCCAGCCAATGAAGGGATATATGCATAGACGCTGTACTCGGGACAGCAGAGTTCGAGTGTGCAGCTTGCATTTGGGCCGAAGGGGGTTTGGTTACAGTAGTCGGGGTAACTGGCGAGGTTGCAGACGGGATAAGCTATCTTGGAGCAGTCTTGGATGGCCATGGCTGCTGATAAGTCACACTCGTCAATATCACACAGCGTCTTGCCCAGCCTGGGGGTTCTCTGTTCGAAGTAAGATGCTTGGCGATGGTCATTAAGACCTGATGGATGCATTCAAGCTGGTTTATTGAATAAGTGGACAGTCGTATAGTCGCCCTGTGCCGGGCAGACTGGTGGTGCTGAGGTCGCCGGGCTACTTTTAAGACGACGACGGCGTGTAGCGCGAGAGCAGGGACTAAGACCAAAAGTGGTAGACGATGATTCTGCAACGAGTTGCAGGCTGGTACAGAGACTGGCACAGAGACGGCGCAGAACCTTGACGGTCCTTTGCGGCTAAGACGTCAACAAAAATAACGAGATGCTTTGAAGAATCTGCTGATCCGATGTGATGCTGTTGGGTGAGTTCGTACCAAGAGCGTATGGCATGTTGAACAGACGGGCCCAAGAGGGAACCAGCGAGTAAAATTGTCCAAGAAGTTCAGGATCAAAGCTAGGCTGGAGCATATATTGGACACCAAGATCGGGAGAGGCCCTTTCCTCAGGCAGCCCTGCCAAGATGAAGAGATAGAGGAGGCTCACACAATGACACAGCATCTGCCCCCATGATGCGCACCTTCCGTGTGTCGAGCTCACGGCCGAGTTCGAACGTTGTGGCACCTGCGCAACTCTGTGTCTGTCGAGGAAGGAGCGACTCCGAGACACCCACGCGGCCCGCCCGACAATTCAACACGCTCTCGACATCTTCTCCATGACGTAATTTGACACTATGTACCTTTCTGACGAAGATATCCTCTTCCATGGCATATAATAGTTGGTTGCACAACTCTGAATTGACTGACATGCCTGGCACGCTCAGAAATAACAGGATGATTTTGCTCATATTCTCAAGCACTGTCGACAATATACGCCTGCACGCAAACCAACTCGAGTCCAAGTGCCAGAGACGTGGCATCGACACTACCGTGATGACTTTGTGGTGCGTCGTAACTCGAGTGATGGCGAGGGCGGTGGCATCATCGACATAGGCTGTCGTGCCCTGTTCTGAGCGAGCGCACACCAGATCTACAGGCAGTTCTGGTCACATCGCACGGACGGGTGAATGCCTTCTCGGAAGGTAATACGAATGTCGAAGCTGTGTCCAGAAACAGAGACTGCGCATCCGGCGACGATGTATCTGGTGAGCCGATGTACCGACGAGCCGCCGACGAGAAAGGGGCCCAGGCCACGGCAACGTGAACACAAAAGAAGCTCACTGGTTGGCCTTGCCTGGTGTGATGCCCCTAACATGACACAAGGCTGCACGCGAGCTCACCCAAGGCGAAGCAGTGCCATCCGATCTTGGTTACAGACGAGCTGTGCTCCAGGGAGCCGCATCCAGTTCAGTTGTCGGTCAGTTCCTACTTCTCCTCCCTTGCCAGTGAAACTTCACCGCCACGGTCGCTTGACCGCCACAGCAAGCAAGAAACAGCCTTGACTTTGCTTGATTGAGCATATATTCCATCATCAACACCACCACGGGGCCCGAGTTCCGAGACGACTGGGAGCGGCGAACATGGGAAATTGACTTCGTCAATGCCGCATATAGCGCCATCTCCCTCACCCGGGCTCCCTCCAGAATGCTCAGCAGCAGCACTTGCTTGCCTCACCAGTGGGCCAAGCTCGGCGTCTCATACGTCTCTCTTCCATCCGCGTCGAACGTGGCACTTCTCACATTGCCCATAAGATTAACTGCATATGCTGGAGTCGAGATCCAGACCCACAGCGCCTCCCTTCGTCGTGGGACTTGGGCCTGCATTCACATGTGTTGCACGTCGCATGCAACCACGGACGGGCCCAGGCGGATTCGAGTTCCCCAGAGGACGGGAGAGGATGCAGCATGGATGAACAGAGAAATGCGTGTCCCACCCCGCCCGTCCGTCGGTCGGGATGCAGACAGGGCGTTGCACTTGCACGAGTCCCCATGACTGCGGTCACACACGCTCAGTCCTTTCATGATAACATCCAGGGAAGACGTCTGAGCTCCGCTTGTAAAGATCCGACCCATGATGAGATAACATGCCCGATAATTCTCCCAAATAACAATCAACACAAAGATACATGGCCAAAATCAATAAATAGCAGCCATTTTGTCACCGTTCCCCATAAAGTGGGACGAACCCGTCCCGCACAAATAAAATAGTATCTACTATGTACAAAGTAGAAAAAAAGCCGAACCTGTGTCATGAAACATGCATGTCCCCGGCTTCCCTGCTTTTTTAGAGTTGGGAAAGGATGAAACAGCTAAAGAGGCCGGGGGTTGGTTGAGCTGTCGAGCTATGCTCCCCAATGGGCGCCCGGCGTCGATCTGCCATCCCGTCTCTCATAATCTCCTCCACCAGGGGGGTCCCCTACCGCCCACAAGGACCGACTCACTTGCAATTCGACGTCAACTGATCATCCGGGAAATGAGACACCACGCGCTTGCTCAAGGACGATCTCTATTGCTGAGGCGGTCTGCGACTGACTTGCCATGGCCGGCACGCGGGGTAAAGACAACGGGCACTCGTTTGCACAGGCACACATTCACACATACACACACACACGTTCATAACATCGTTTAATTATGTACATGCGAAAATTAAGGTTGGTATCAAGGTAGAAGAATATGGTGTTTAAATGGTTTAAAGTGAGAGCTCCGGTTCTCCCCATGGGTTTAGGGTTTCTCCAGGGTGGCTCGGTACGTTTTCAAGAATGATAACATAGATACATCGCGGCAACATGTCCACCAGAGGATGCTGAACAGCCCGTCGTGACGTGCCACCCAGGCGCCCGAGCCATCATGAGAATGCCGATGCTGATGCCGTTCAGACCCAGGCGGGTTTGAGCTTAGGCCAGGAAGGCGACGAGACCGGCAACACCGGCCAGGGCGGCAGAGACGCCGAAGGTGCGGCCAGCGCCAGCAGTGACGACGGAGGTGGGGGTGGGGACGGAGCCAGTGACGCTGGAGGATAGGAGTCAGTATTCTTGTTTCTCTCAGGTGACGAATGTGGGCAGAAAGGGCTATCGACTTACGTTCCGTTGCCACCAGCCGGGGGAGGAACGCCGAATCCGGTGGAGGGGGAGGGGGGAACACCGGTGGCGCAAGGCACCTGGACGGTCTCGTAGATCACAGTCGGGATGACGGTGGTCGTGGAGATGGTCTTGACGGAGTGGGTGGGGGTGCAGACGCCACCAGCACCGCCGCCGGGCAGACCGGGGACACCGGTCGTCACGGGGGAGTTGGAGGAGACGCCGCTAGGATAGCCGGGAACGCCGCCGGAGGGGACAGGCACAGCGCCGGAGGAGGCGACCGGGGGAACACCAGAGCCCTGGGGGGGAGGAGGCTGCTGGCCGCCAGTGGGGGCGGGGGTCTCCTCAGCAGGCGGGACGGAGACCAGGGTGCTGCTGACGATGTAGCTGGAGGAGGACACAACGGTGGACTCGGCCGGGCAGTTGGTGACCTCAGGGGCGCAGCTGGTGATGGTCTCGTAGTCGGTGCTGTAGACGGTGCTCTGGGTGAAGGAGTGGACGCTGGAGGTCACGCCGGTGGATCTGGCAGGGCAGTCCGTGACGGTAGGGGCGCACGAGGTGATGGTGATCTGCTCAGTGGCGTAGACGGTGGACTGAACCTCAGTGGCGACGGCCGAGGCCAGGAGACCAGCGAAGACTGCGGACTTCATCTTGACGGTTTTGGGGGTTTTAAGATCTCGTTCGAAACGGAGTGATTATGGTTCTGGACGTAAAGACCGGACTGAAGCTCGGGGCTTGTATGTGTTTGTTGTGAATGAATGGACGACCGAAGTCAAGTTGAGTCAAAGGCTCTTGGAGATGAATATCGTGGAGCTGTTTGGTAGGCTGAAGGAGAGGAAGGACTACGAAGACGTCGGAAAAGAGGGCAGACTTGTTAAATAGGCTCTTGAGCGCAGGTAGTCTACAGGGTGAACCCCTAATCATTGTCAGTCAGCGACTTCTAACCACACGATGTAACCCTATTTCCAACCAATCAAATCTTCTTATTTAGTGTTTAGAAAATACTTTTTACCTACTAACTTAATCTCTGTACTACTAATGTAGCGTTACAGAGAAAGACCTTTCTCTTCTCCTTATCTTTGCCTAATATAACTGTACTCTTCTGTGGTCTAGACAGACAGCCAGATATAGCAGGGCTCCCATTACTAACACCTCAGAAGTCACGAAATGACACGAATTAGGGATTCACCCTGTACATACACAGCAGACCCCGCGGGTTTCCTCCGGGGGGGTGAGGATGTGGGATCTTGTGGGAAATTGCATCGGACATGGGTTGTGCAGGGGCAGTGCGCTAATCCAGGGGGCCTCGGTGGAGGAGAGGTTCAGGAAGAATCATTACACAGTAACATCACCAGGGATATCCTCCACCGACGTATCCACAGCGCCTGGGTGCCCGGCCGGGCATGTGCTCTGACAGCCCTTGTTGGAGCCATCAGCGTAGAAAGTTGCCATCTGATGCCGCTGTCCAGAGGGCTCAGATGTCGGGAGGCATATGCTCAGTTGCTGCGTCGTCTGGGCAGCTGGGCTGGCAGCCGCAGGGGAGGGCTGATCGACGATTTGATCTCGAGGCTAGCCGGATGAGTGGACAGAGACGCTCAGAAGGGCGGTAGGGTTGCAAATTGTGGAGTTAGCGCAACCTCCATCTTGGACTGTCGGGTCTCTGTCCTGCGATGCTATTGCATGCTGACAAGCGCTTAGAGCAAAGCCTACTTGTTACTATTCTGCACCGATTCGTCGACGAACATCATGAGGACAATAACTGATGCTGGAAGAGTTGTTGATCAACACTCGTTGCGATACAGCCGCGCGTTACCTGGTCTATTCAAGCGAGCCATGGGCAAGAACCCTTCATGGGCGTATATTCGCTTGGCCTGATCATCGATGGCTGCCTCCAACCATCTGCAGGATAGTTCGGCCTTGAACGGCCAATTACACGTGGATATTGCCCATGCTTTTGGAGGCGGGTCGGCGGCGATAGCAGTAGTCGGCCACGAGATTGCGAGCCTCGCTCTGTCGCCCACGACGAGGCGTGTGCAGAAGCCAATATCCCTCGTCCCAGGGTTGGCCTCCGCCGACAGCCGGGACGAGGTCGAGGCAGAGGGTGTTTGTTTGTGGTGCTGCCCCAGATTCCCAACGTCGACGATGCCAAATTGGGATTGACCAGGGGCCACTTCCGGACCCTGCGTGCTTGTGGTACCAATAGAGAGATAGCCTTGTCACTAGGTGATATTTGGGAATTGTCAGTGCCACCCAAGGAAGATCTTTAAAGCCGCGAGATCCCGGACCATGCTTGAGGGAACGCCAGGCCCCGTCCTGAAACGAAACGTAATGGCAAGACCGAGCTCAACTGTCATTGACCGACAGGTTTTTCGATAGCACGAAGCCACAGCGCTGTGTGCCTGTAAGCTTACTGTCAGACTGTATGGCATCCACCTGTTTTGACCTGTGCGACTGGATGGATGGTGGACAAGGCATCGAAATCTGCCAACCGACAATGAGGATTGCGGAGGTGGGAAATTTGCTTCCGCTGAGCCTCGCACCAGCAGTAGGAAGAGCAGCACTTGGCCGCCAGGTCGACCCCAAAAGGATCCAAACATTTTCATCCGAGTGCCCAGTGGTCGGTCTTTTTGCTACCGGCAACCTTCTCCAGACGCTAATGCAGGTACGCCTTCCTCGCTTCCTCTCCCGGCAATATGGCGGGTGTGGGCGAGCGGCCTGGCGGGGCTGGACCTTCCCAAGGAATTGCCAACTGCTACTGCCAATGGTAATGACGACAGTAGGTAAATAGCAATGGCAATTAGAGAAATACGAATGTCAGCCTACCACAGTAAAACGTCTTTGGTCGATAGTGCAGTTCGCCAGGTGCCTGCTTTGGTTCCCTCGAATCTGGATGCGTGAACCACAGAACCTCCCTGCTCAGCAACTGCTTACCTGGCAGCCCTGGATAGGTACTGTGTGTACGGTGGGGCAGCGCTGCACCAGTATCTGTCCCCTGTCGGGACTGGGTGGAAAAGGCTCCAGCAACTCGAAACATAGAGCCACTGATATGCGTCGCACAACCTTGGAAGACTGATGATCTGCCCCTTCGTCGTAGGCCATACGACCCTTGAACTCTCCCCTCCTCACAGCCTAGACAGTGTGACTTTTGGCCATGCTGTTGGTTCCAATGTACCAACCAACTCATTCCATCCATCTCACCCACCAGGTTCAGGTCTTTCGAGGTAATCTCGCGAGTTTTTTCCGGCCCAGATCCAACGGCTCCTCATCAAACTATTCCTTTCCAAATCCGTCCTGATCGTCCCTCTAACCTTCTTCATTCAAGTCTGCACCCATACCACGGTAGTGTCGCCTGTGCCCACACATACCCAAAGGAGCCGAGTGTCACGGAAGGACCGTGCAGCCTGACTCCAGAAATAGGTGGAGGAAGCCGGAAGTAAGCCATGCTGGGCCACCTCACCTTGCGCAGTCTGTGAGCTGCCTATGGGTACATAGGTGGGTAGACTATCGCATCTCATGTCCCAAAGCTCAGCTCAGCCTGCTTCTTCGGAGCTGCGTCACTGCCAATACTCTACTGTGGTTCCCCCTGGAATTTTAATACGCCTGTAAAGTCACTCGGAGGCCCACTCTGCTGATTACTACCCAATTTATATATAGCGTAAAGAGCCAAGTTCCGCTAGCCCTTTTAAGTAGTATTAACTATCTAATACCCTTATTACCCTTACTATTACTAGCTTAAAGCTATTACTACCAGGTAAATTACTATCTAGGCTGATTTTTATAGTAATTACTTACTACTATATAAAATACCCTTTAGCTATAATTATATCTTTATACCTCTTAGATATACTAGTAAGTAAGTCTTTAATAAGAGTATTATTAATCTAGTCCCAAGCTTTCTTTATATACCCTTAAAGCTGGGTATATAATAGCTTATTAATAAGGCTATATTTATCCTTTATAAAGTCTTTTATCTAGTATTAGACTATTTTAATTAGGTTAAGGTTAGGGCTAAATAATAGCTACTTAATTATAGTAACTCTTTATTTATTAAGATCTTAAATTATACTAATAGTACTATAAGTATTAGTATTATCTTATATAAAGATAAGGTTTTTATAAAGTTAGTTCTAGTAAAGCTAAATCTAGCTATTAATAAGAGAGATTATATACTTATAATATAAAAAACTCTTCCCCAGACTTACTGTTCCTCCTCCAAAAAGGGGGCCCAAACCTACTGTTTAAAGGTCGCAAGTTCGACTCCCACTATCGTGAAACTTAGTAGCCTCACGTTAATATCTAAAAGACTTTTTAGTCCATATACTTATAATATATATTCTTAGTAATTATACTCTATTCCTTCTCCCAGAAGAATAAAAAACCCTTTTTATAACCGGGTATACTATTAAAATATACCTAAAATATCTAGCTACTCTTTTACTAGTATTTAGTAATTATATAATTTAAATCCTAAATCTTATCGGCTTTTCTTATAATATACTACTTATAATAATATCTACTAGTTACCTATATCTTATTAGTTTAAAAGATTTTAGCCTACTAATTAATAGTCTAGTTTTTATAATTAAGAGCCTACTAAAAATAAAGCTTATAGTTTTTCTTAGAAATAAACAGCTTATAGTAAGTAATATAGTATTTATAGCTAACCTAATAAAGTATTAATTAAATATAATAGAGGCTAACTTTAATACTAATAGTAATAAAGAAGATAAGGGTAAGCTAGGCCTATATAGCCTAACAGCTTATCTTTAAGCTTAAAATATACTAAATTAGGTATTAGACTTACTTATTATTAAGGATTAGGTACCTACTACAGGCTTCCCAGTAAGTATTATTATTATTAGAGTAAATTACACGGTTAATTTATACCTAAGTAATATCTTTTCCCTTTTCTTTAAAGTACTAAAGGATCTCCTTTTAAGTTAAGTTACCCTTATAATAAAGGTTTTAGATTATCTTCTTCTTATTAGATATAATCTAGTATGTAAAAATACCCTTTAGGCACGCTATTATAAGTATAGGAAGGTTGGTAATAGCTTTAAGTTACGTGTTTTTTTAAATACCAAAGAGAAATTTTATTTATCGGGTTTATAGAGAACAGAGTTTATACTACACCCAAATTAGTATGGTGGTTAGAACAGGGGCCCCCGGGCGGTACAAAGCAGGGGAGTTTTAATTACGCCTGCAACTATAGTAGTGTACAGTTCGAACGCCCTGGGCAGCCGACGATCAGGTCAGTACTCCATTACGCAGATCGCGGCGAGTCCTGTCAGGCGTACGGCGTCTTTCGCTGTTACCGATCAGAGTGCGGTGGGCCTGTTCTGATTGACAATGGCTTGGCATCATCACCGTCGAAAGAGCACCCACGCCTAGTGCAGCCCCCTTTCCCCAAGCGAGGTAGATCTCGCAGCCGGCTTGCCCTCGAGAACGGGGTGCAACAGGAACGCTGGCACATGAAGAGATGACCATATTTGCCCACCAAGAGCACGCAATGTGCAGCTGGGCAACGAACAAGCTCTTCGGATACGATGAGCCGGGGGTCGAAAGCCCCGATGGTTTTGGTTTCCCCGAGAGTTGCAGCTTGGCTAGCTAAGCCAGTTGGTGCGCGTTGGGTCTTGATCATCCTATCTAGCCTTATATCCAGCAGTGCAACGCTCCATGCAGGATGCCGGCCATTTTCCTTTCTTTTTGCATTTTTTTCTCTTTTTTGCTGAGGGTGCTGTTGTTGCTCAATGGTACAGTAGCATGTCTTCATTATGCTTCTCACACTCTGCTTGTGCCAGGTGACTAGAAGACTCCTGACTGGACAATACCTGCTAGTGCAAAGCCTATACTCCGTATAGACTTGCATTGGAACACTGCAGCATGCATGTATCTGTTGGTATGATATGTGTACGAATAGCACTGGCTCCTGTGTCTGAGGCATATTCCGGCCCCCTTCCTCACTTTCCTCCACTGAAATGTCGGATGTCACCTTACTTGGGATGTGATACACAGATGCATCCAGGCTCCATTTCAAGGTCTGGATGGCCAGACAGTGAAATATTGCGTGAAGAAATATGTGCACTGGCCATCTGAAAACCATTGTGATGGCAGCTGTATAGGCTATTGCCAGATTTGAACATTGTTCATGTCTATACAGATAAGTCTCCCTCAAATGGAACTGCATGGAAACAAAAGTCACCACTTGCAGTTCCTCACAAAGTGTTGTGGTGTTATAAACGAGCTACGATCAACGCACAACTGGTCCAAGGGTATGTCCTCATACATAGTAACACCGATGACTTGCTTTCCACAAGTAGCACGTCACCAAATAGCTACGAAGGCAGTTTCCATTCTGCCCTTTGAATTCATTTTGGTCTTTCAGCCTCGTAAAGGGGTTTCCAGACTGCAGCACAACTCCCGCTACCCAGATTATGACCGAGCATTTGAAGCTCCCACTTCAGCAACACAGAGCGAAAGGAACACGTGGAGCACATTATAGCTCATCATTTTCAACCTATCAAGGTATGAGGCGGCCTCCGTATACTCATAATAACCACAAGCTCAATTCCGCAGGCTCAAGTGCTTTCTGTATGTCACGTCACCTATGTTCACTAGCTGCAAGCAATTAAGCTTTTCGACTGGCAACCTGCATGTCCTCACTCATACGCCAGCGACGCGGAAAAGGAACATGGGGTAACAGTAGCCAATACTTCTTGGCTTCCTAAATGGACGCGTACGTGACCATATATTGTCGCTGACACCGAAAAACCTCTGCAGCTTGGGCTCAACTCGGCTAGTTCAGGCTGAGAGCCTGCCATGGCTAGTGGTGGCGATCAGAACAGTAAAGACAGAGCAGGGCTTCCACATTCTCTAAACATCCAACGAAACTTCAGTCTGGGGGCAGCCATGCTCCTCCTTTACAGGAGGATAGTCTCTTTCAAAGTACACTATCTCAAATCGTCTGCTCAGATGAGCCTGAGACCTTAAGGAGCGAGCGCCACGTCGACAGCCGGTCTTTGCGATGGTCTAGTGGGCATGTTGTTGAAATTGACCACACCGCTGGGATCAGGAAAGCAAGGTCTCTAAATCTGTGTGTCTTTCAAGTGAATATTCTGGGCACCTGACAAAGTCGTGATTGCTCCGAGTCTCTTTTCACCAATGTCGTGGGAGCAATGAGAGGTCCCATATGTCTTTTTCAATGCTGTCTTCTGAGACCTCCAGTCTGCGGTCAAATACTGACCTTCAACGACCACTCTGAATACAAACGTAATGCATTTCGCCAGATCCATCCATCCATCCCACGCTTGTTGTATCTAATCATTCCCTTGGCTCGTCGCCGTGACTTGGTAAGACGTTCGGGCACTAATGGGAAGAGACCCGCATGGACATTAGCCCCGGCCGACTTCTTTGTCTTACTCGTTTAGGAATATGCGTGCGTCGCAGCGCAATCTTGGCACGGTTGAGCGACGAGTCTAGTCTTCCGTCTCGGGACGGGCGCTCGACATATCCCGAATCATGGGCTAGTCCAGGGCTTCGAAGGTGTTGATGGGAAGTGAGGGTGGCTGTCGAGGCACCGTGGACGGCCGCGAAGAGAAGCTTATTCGCATCTGTATAGTGCCAAATAAAGACGAGAACGCATCGCGGGGATTGATTGGCCTGTCGAATGATTGATCATTTTAGTTCACGAGAGTTCACCGGGGGTAGGCCGAAGGGTGCCAGTCCACAACATCGACCAGTCAGCGTATCATCGACGAGGAAGCCGATTTTGTTGATGGACCTGGGACTGCTGTTACCGCCTTTATATCATGTACATATCGACACAAAATTACTCTGTTTGGCCCATTTCATTACTGTGTTGTTGCTAGGGCACACATGGGCGAGAGCTTGTGTATATATCATATGCTTACACAAGGAGGTGAAGGCCAGCAACATGGGCCTGTGAATCAAAACATGAATATTGCTCTGCTGACTTTACCGTCCCTCATGAGTACTCAAGGGCTTCAGCGTTGCGATACCCGAGACTCATAGCTGGTGATCTCATGAAATGCCATGACGTCTAGGCAAGATGTTGGCCAGTGGTATCTCTGGTGAATCAAATGATAAAACGCTGGCGCAGATACTCAAGAGACAAATGTTGGCTTCACATCTGCAGTGTACTCTATCTAGTCTCCTTGTCAAAAATTCAATTCGAGGAGCAGGCTATGACACGCGAAATATGAAAGTTGGAAGGCACGCCATGTAGTGTTTGTCTCAGTATACCTCACCGTGTTGTTTCTAAAAATACTAAAAAAAATCTTGCTACTTGTTTTCGACAGTTCAGGATGTCTTATGTTGCCACGAGACCAAGTGGTGCTCGAAGACTAGCAGGAATGTCCAGAAATCCGGGGTCCTGCGGCAAGGTCTGAGGCGTGCATATCAGTTTACCTAGTACCATCCATGACTGGTGCCTGGACTATGGCTGTCCTTCTGTTCGAGAGACTTCTCATTGAGGACCGGTGTGTGTCATATATATCACACGAAAGTCTCCCGCGGAGCTCTTCAGGCCCGATGTAACAGCTCGTCGTGGGGCTCAGAGAAGGTTACCGTAAAATCGAGGCTGAGTGGTTTGAGGCAGACACGACACGGCCATGGTCCAGAGAATGGTGCGCTGGCATCCATGATCAAAAACCTCCGTCATATTGTTGACATTGTCCGTGACCCGCGGTGAGGCACAGGCCACAAAGCCCCTGGCGGGCAGGTAATGCGCCAACCACATCGCGAGCTGTCAGTCAGCCCTATGAGCCACACGAACTGGTGATCCGAGCTTGGACGTGTCCCACTCGAGGCACGCTGAGCCCACAAAATAGATGGCCCCAAAGAAGCTTCTGGCTCGTCGGATAAACAATGAACCTGGGAAAGGTAGATTTGTCGGGACCTTGGAGGCTCAAAATTCGCAAGAGGCACATTATGGGAGACTCCACCGGAGCTGTCGATAGTTGCCGGCCTCGTCCAGCCACTTCCAGCCACGGGGTAGGAGTGCGATTCTCCATTGAAGTGGCGAAGCATCTTTCGCTTTCGCTGGAGCAAAGTGGAAAAAAGGTCGCTCGCGGGCCGTCTGGAGCGGCCCCCGGTCCCGGCTGGGCGGCCTTCCCCCGAAGGCGCTCGCAGTGGCCCTTAAGGGGGGCAGGGCCGGCGATATCGACGAATCTATGGCCATGACCACATCCCACAACCGCGGGAACGCAGTCAAGCAATCCAGTGAGTGAGGCCGAGGACGATGTGCGGTTGCATCAGGCACCCCCAAGGCTTCATGGCTGTTCCTTGCGGGGACCCACGCAGTCGGCCTTGGTCAATCGTCGTAACCACAGGTCTGTACACAGTAGTGTAGCATGGTCAGGGCATGCATGGAAACAGCCGTAGAAGGTGCTGAGCTTCTACCTGTGTTGTAGGACCCCACTACTAGCTGGCCTGTGCTCTAATGGAGTCCGACTTCTCTCAAGACAGCTAGCACCTCGGCAGCCAGGGCCCACAGGTGTAAATCCGCGAGGTGCTCTTTCGCATCTCGAACAATGAGGCAGCGTCCTCCAAAAGTGCTGTTTCAAAGGAGACTGGGGAATGATGGAAACGTGAGCAGCCAGGTTGCAGCGACCGTACGCGGAGTGCATCGTGAGCCTTGGTAACAGCCTAGAAAAATCTTTTGCGGCACTTGGTCGCCTTTATGGGCCGGAGGCCAGTTTCGGCGGCCCGCCAAGCGACCCAAGGGCCCCGCTTTGGTCCGGACGGGACCCCCAGCCCAACGGTCGGAGGCCGCATGGCACGCGGCTCATCAGCGAGTGTTGGTGATGGCATTGATGATCATGCCATGTACGAATCAAAATTCCCCAGCGCACATTGGTGGGCGCCCGGGGGCCGTGAGGCATCAGCAGGCGATGTCACATCGGAGTTGGATCACGGGAGAGACATCCAGGTGGTGATGTCTCGTACTGACATACCCCAGGGCAGTGGGGACCGCCAAGGGTAGGACGATCTCGAGATAGACCCCACGAAGCCTGTCGGTAGGCGCATCCTCGCGCTGGTTTCCGCAAACCTAATTGAGCCTGATGACGGGGATCGCTGGCTTCGATGTAGGCTTCGATGTACGCTGCTATCTACACCTCCCCGTGTTGGTCCTCCACCAAAGTAGTCAGCCCTGTTGGTTGGACCCCCTGAGGACGGTTGGATCTGTGATGCTCAAGACCGGGGTGAGATGGCGGTCGGAGATAGGTGTTAGATGTCACTGCTCGTGGCTTGCGGGCATGATGATCAGTTGAAACCGAGCCAAATGCGAGAGCAGTGAAGCAGCAGCAGCAGCAGCAGCAGCAATCGCCGGGGAGTGTGTCGGCATTGCTCACGCTGTCGAACAATGCAGCAATCTGCGAGCTGAACGTCATAGCTGAAGGTGAGGTGTGATGCTACCACTGCACCCTATCCGTATTCTGCAGTGGATAGCTAGGTTACCATAGTAGAAGAAGCCCAGATAGTCTGCCATAAATTCTGCCTCGCGATCGGGGAGCACGTACCAGGACGACAATAGTACTGGACAGGCAGGCATACGTTTAGGGCTGGCCCTTGTTCTTGCAGCAGTGCCGTCACGTCGCGACCTGATCACACTCTGATCTGGAGATGCGTCGCAGTGGTGTCCCCCGCGCCTGCGCTTAGCGGGACAATGTGAAAAGTAAGATTCTGGTACAAGACAAGCAGCCCCCCAGGGGGGATATGCACGTTGGCTGCCACGGTGCTGGGCTGAGTCGACAAGGGAGGCACGCGAGTGGTCAGTCTGGAGAGCCCGGGCCCGGCAGAACGGTTCCAACACCCACTGGGTCTCCAAAATTGGCCGCGAGTTGTGGCCGTGGTCGAATTCAACCAAGTCCAAGGTGAGAGAACAGCGAGCGCATGCATCCCACATGCGCAAAGCCTCACCGTACTTGGCTGGTTGGACGCTGCATCCCTGCACCTTCTGGTTGGAGACCTCCCGTTTTTGCTTACCTAACATACCAACAAGCACCGCAACGCAGACTGTACGTCCGCACCCACCTTGCTCGTCGTCTCTGCGGCACAGGGCTGACCTGATGCGCACACCCCCCTTCCCTCCCACCCCAAAGCAAGTTGACCTCACTGCAGCAAGCGCTGTCTATAGGTCGCATACCCGAGTACCAACGTACCGACGTGCTCATACCCAGAAGGGAAACTCAGCCACACGGCTGCAGCCAGCTCTACCTACCTACTGCGCAGCTCACTGGAAATGCCATCGCAGCATGCGCGGGTCTCCAAAGATGGCCTGCCCCCTCCAGCCCCATCTGAGGCCTGCCTACCTATCTAGACTTTCTGCTATGCGATGGATATGGCCGGCAACCCCCATACCATGCATACCATGCCCGATATATGCCTCGGTAGCAGTTCATATATTAGACGATGCCGCCAGTTCAAGGCTACCACATTGGCATATTGGCGCACCTGAACCGCACCGGACCTAACCTCGACTCACCTCACCTCACCTCACCTCATGTAGTCGAGACTGCAGCTCGCCATCACAAGCTAAATTCATTTCGAGGCTGTGGAATTCTGCTGCCTGCTCTCCAACCTCTGCGGCTGTCATACTCCTCCCTGTCCGTTGCTCAAGCCATCACGAACCCGCCGTCGATTTTGCCCAATTTATCTACCGCAAGCTCCTCTCCCCTTCCCATCGCGATTGTTCTGTTTTCTGCACCTGGGTAACACGCACCGCTTTGATTGCTCAATTCCTTCTCTCACTCGGGCGGACCTAAAACAGTCTTGATCCTAGTAAGAAAGGATACCCATTCCCGTGCCTGGCACTTGTCCTCCTAGTCTATACATACAGTCATTAGAGTCGAGAGAATCTTCGTTGCCTGTCCCGCCTTTAGCCCAGAGGTCCAGCTCCACCCTTTCTTGTCAGCCCATCTGACATGAACGCTTCTTTTGCTCCCACATCAGAGCCTCGATGGGGACTCGTTGGTCATTGTGACGATCCTGCAGTCGTCTCGGCCCACAGTCTGACAGCTTCACCCGTGCGGGACATGGAGGGACCGGACGGGCCTCATGTCTGCCAGCAGTGTGGCAGACAGTATCCTCGACTGTGCGACTTGAACAAACATCTCAAAGCACATACCCGGCCGTGCAAGTGCCCCGTCGAGGCTTGCAAGTACCACCTGCTCGGCTGGCCAACAGAGAAGGAGCTGGACCGCCATTGCAATGACAAACATTCCATGGAACCGAGGACATACTCTTGCTTGTATCCGCCCTGCACATGTAAGTCCATTGCCCATGCTGCCACTCTTTGGGCGAACATGCCTGGGGGGGGGGTTGTGAGAAAGCTCTCTTGGGGAAAACTCGCTAACCTCCAGACCTTGGACAGACACATCCAAACGGGAATCCAATTGCAAGCAGCACATGGAAAAAACGCACGGTTGGGAGTACGTTCGCAGCAGACTTGCTCACAAGGACGAGCCTACCTCTCCTTATCCCATTTTGACTGGCGACGCCAGCAGGCAGGTCATTCACCCAGAGAGCAACTTGACAATCCGGACTGTTCCAGGCTTGACCGTCTCACCAAGTCCAGTGGTGCCGCACAATTCTCCCGCGTCAACGGCATACGACGGGCCCATTCCCTACGGAGCAGATGTTTATATTCCTTGGACCTCGCCAGTGACGAGGCTCAGGAACAATGAGAACTTTCTGCAGCAGTTCTCTCAGACATATTCTGCTGGCTATCAGGGCGACGATGAGTGGCTGAAGATTCCAGTCGATCCTCAGCTGTACACCAGCGTCCTCCGCGATGATAAGGATGCAGGCAAAGCGCTCACCCCAGAATCAGCGAAACGCCATGAAAACTCACTAAAATCCCTACCTACCGTATTGACACCGCAGACGAGCCCGACCGTAAAAACCCAGATTTTAACACCCCTTTCAGAGCCCAGCCCGTTCTTGAATCAGTGCCCGTGGGCTACAAGAGAGGGCATAGCACCACATGATGTCGAATCGGATCCAGGGAGTGGATTCCCTGCAACTCGAGGCTTACGATCTGGCAACCTGGGCCAGTCTAACCGGCCGGGAAAGCGGCCGGTCACATTTTCCAAGGAATCTGATGGCAGCGATGAAGACGGCGAGCCCCCAATCAAGCGAAGCAAGGCTCCTGATGGGAAGACAGATCAAGCAGGAGATCCCCAAATGATCTGCCCCTTCCGAGCTGCGCATCCGGAAATCTACGATATGGGCCGCGATCAGAAGTATCTGAGCTGCCATACAGAACACCACAACATCTCTACAGTCGTGTAAGCATAGTCTCTTTCCAGTGCGGCGCGAGATTTTCCTGCTGACATCCAGAGATAGGCGTCACCTTAGCCGACCAGCTCACTGCCTGGACGTGGTCAGTAGTCGAAAGAGTGTCTCATCTTTTGGCCTTGATAACAACGAACACGGCCACCCCGCTGCTGGTCTGTGCAGGAAGTGCTGGCGCACTTTCTCGGACCCCGAGGCCTTCGAAAACCATTTCAATATCGAATGTGAAATTGCCTCACGGTCAAAGAGAGAGAAGTATGGTATTCTTCAGAATACATTCTGCCGAATTGACCCACGTCTGGCGACAAATCCTGCGGAGGTTACTGGCTCAATCAACAGCAGCATTGACCAGCTGTCCGACGCAGAAGGCGAATCTGACGAAGACATTCCTCGGAATACCTCAAGAGCGCAATCGAACTTCCGTGGTGACGATGTCGTCAGTCGAAGCGAGCACAACGCTCTTATGGAAAGGGTTGCAGCTCTGGAGAGGATGTTTCAGCCACTGGCTTCGCAAGCCACGCCCAGGACCATACCAAACCAACACGAGACAATGTCACACGCATTATTGCCGTCCTCGGCCGCAACGAGCACCCAACAAACCCAGTCGACGAGCCACTACACATTTAATGTTGGCCCACAACGTCACACCGCGCAAGGAAGAAGTGTAATTGGAGAGCCGAGGGAGCTCGTGGGAGGCGCGCATGGGCAGCCGGGAAACTACAGAGGCCAACTGGGCTTCAACATGGACACCGACAGAGTCATGGCCGACTACCATCCCTCTGTGTCGAGGAGGTCAGACAGCATGTCGACCGTCCACCGTACCAGCCCAGTGACCACCACCCATCAGAACTATGAGTCACTCGGCGGCCAGCCCAAACCAGCGGCGTCGGACTCGGCCTATGGAACAGCATCAAACACCGGCCCAACACAGACAGGCGGTGCGGCCAACATTGCAGCCCAGCCAGGGATGCAGATGGGGGCCGGCGGAGGCGAGGACGACTTCGGGCCGGAGGGCATCTCGCAGGCGTCCTCTAACACGCGGCTGATCAACCAGTTCATTCACACCGAGGAGCAGCGAGAGGCGGTCATGGGGCGGGCGAGCTTTTTCCACCCCGAGACGGACGACCTCACCAACTTTTTGAACATGGATTCGCAGTAATGCTAGCGAGCTAGATAGAGAGATAGACACCCCCCTCCTCGCACACATGCACACACACACACACACAGAGAGAGAGAGAGAGAGAGAGACGGGTCACACCAGGTCACACCAGACCACATCACATACGCACACTCACTTTGTACATAACCCGGGGTAACGGGAAAGGGACGGAAGGGATCCTAGGTAAATAAAGACAGGCGGACAGGCGCTGGACGCCCTGGGCTGCTGATTTCCATACACACACAAACATATCTCCACATTGTATCTATGGCATGCAACGCGGCCCTGTGCCTCTTACTCGTCAACGCTGACTCAGAACTCGGGTGATGATATGCTCTTTTTCTTGAACGCGGGGGGGGGGGGGTCTGCGGTTTGGCGAGCATGTGATTGTGACTGGGTTATGCGCCGCATATGGTGGTCATGGTGGTGGCTTAACTCAAAGGGAAACAGGAGACGGTGAATTGCATGCTGCATTGATATTCCTCACTCAGCCCAATTGCGCAGCGAGTGAGCAGCGCAAGTGGTTGACTCACCACACCCGGGGAGGAACAGTGGGAGGGGGTTGACAACGTCTATTCTCCTGGGCGCGTTGCGTGCGGCCCTGGACTAGGATGAATAGGCCCCCGTTCGGCCCAGCCTCGTTGGTAAGAGCGAATTCTGATGGTTGCGGACGGGAGGTGCCTTGAGCGCACAACAACCACACGGTGGCACAGCGTCATCCAAGGACCTGCCAGGTCCTTGACCACAGTCGATCGGTCGGTCAGTCAGAGAAAGAGGGCCAGAGATAGGTACAAGAGTCACGCTAAGACTTTCATACTAGGTTTGTGCAACTGAATAGATGGGTACCAACCATTCTTTACATGCCGTCAAGTCTTCAGATACACAACGCCCACAACATTCGGTATGCGTTCCCAGGGGATATCAAGCTAGCCAACCAATTTACCCATGACGAATTTGTCTATATCGCACCGTCTTCTGTATGAACCCTAGAAACGATCCGGCCTGCCAGCGCCATAACTCCAAAATCCAAAAATGGTGTCAAATATCGAGATTAGATCCAACATGTGACCCAATAATCGTGCAAAAAATATATGACACAAGAAATACTCAGAAAGGCGCCAGGCTATCCGGTAGGAGCGGGTACTCCTCGCCGTCGATGATCTCGGTGCCGTAGCCCAGGTCGGCGCTCAGGGAGCCGGCGTTGTCCATGGTGTAGCCGTCGCCCAAGACATCCCGCTTCCAATAGGCGCCACAGTTGCCGGGGACGTACTTGGCGGCGTCCATGGCGATGGTCATCTTGACCTCGGGGCAGTAGTCCCAGATGTGCTTGCGGAGGCGGGGGCTGCCCCAGATCTGGCTGTGCAGGTAGGACCCGCCGCCGCCAGTGTGGTAGCCCATGGGCTCGTAGAAGCCCTCGCGCCAGTCGTCGATGCCCTTGACCAGCTCGCCGGCCTCGGCGGCCTCGAGAGTCGAGTTGTACTGGGCCGTCTCCTTGTCTGAGGACAGATGGGTTGGCTTCCCCGTGTGCATCTCACCGCTGAAGGTGAGCGAGACGGTCGAGTTGGCCATGCGGGCGTTGGGGCGGTGGCCCAGGCGCTCCGTCAGCCAGACGTCCTCGGCCTCGGAGAAGTCGGCGCGGGCCTGGGACCTGAGCACATCGAGGATGGCGCTCACGCGGCGGATGGACAGGCCGCCATTGCCCCCGAACCTGGAGCCAGGGTTCCAGGGGGCGCCGATCCAATCGTAGTCTAGGAAGTCGTTTAGATTGAGCTGGGAGTTGGCGCACAAGATGGAGTCGGTCTGGAAGATCAGTAGCCACTCAGCCGGAGCCAGGACCGTCTCGTATAACCACAAGGTGGTGAGGAAGCGGGAGATCTCCTCCTGAGACGACACGGACATGTTGGAGGGGATGTAGGTCAGGTCGAGCTTGCCCAGGCTGACCTGCTCGCGGATTGCGACAGACTTGTTCAGGTGCTCGACGGACTCGACAGAGCCCATGAAGCGGAAGCGCCAGTCTGGGGGCACGACACCTATGAAGTGCAGCATGAGGGGGGCCAGGATGGGGTTGGCGCGGTTCTCGATGAGAAGGGCGACCTTGGACTCGTTGAAAGGCGTCCGCTGCTCCGAGGCGTACTCGAGCGAGACCTTTGGCACGGTGATGTATTCGTCGAGAGCGGCATTCTGCATGAAATCTCTCGAGATTATAATGGTGATGACACTGCTCATCAGAGTTAGAAAAGCAGCACGGCCGTGTGCGCAACCTCCAGCGGCCGGTAGGCTGGTGCGGCGACGATGAGACTTACAGGAAAGAGACGAGTGCAAATACGAAGCGGACGCGCCTCGTTGTTCTCGACCAGAGCTTGAAAGCCACTCTTTTCATCTTGTCCCAGAGCTCGCCGCAGTCCACATCGTCCACATCATAAGTCTGCTTGAGTGACATGTTGTGGATGGGAACCGACTGGGGCCAGATGGGCGACTTAGATGGCGGGTGCAATGACGAGCGAGCGAGTTTCCAACCCTAGTCAGTCCCGTGTGGCGGTAGATGGGATCGGACACACGACTCGCCGCCTCAGGCGCTGGGAGGCTTTTTCTTGTCCAGGCACAACAGCGGCAGGTCGAGATCAATAGGACTTGACAGTGTACCTGAGATGCCCGCGGTGGAGCAATCTCTAATTGGCACACCGAAGAGGCGCACGTTTCAGTGCCAGTGCAGTCGTGGTTAGAGGGACGCGCAAGCCAATGCTGTGTCGTCTCTTCAACCCCTGCCCTGCCAGTGCCGTCTAAGTCGGTCAGGGTGGTGATTGAGCGGGTCCGGATCAAGTGGTGGGCAAACCCGACACGCAAGGCCTCGTAACGGGTTCTTCAGTGTGAGAGATGGATGGGATGACGGCCACCGGCAAAAGTTGTACGAGAATTGTGTTGTATGTGTGTTTCCACTGCGCGTGTAAAAGGTGCAGGTTTGGGTTCACAAAGGACTCATTGACAGGAGAGCACACAGAACATGTGACAAGACAATCCCGAGCTTGTCTTGGTGGCACAGCAGTAGCGATGGCCTGTGTCTGTCGAAGGGTCTCAACGGGTAAGAGGTGAGGTGGTCCTAAATTTGACTTGGAATCATTTCAGATGGCAGGTTTAGGGAGGCGAGTTCTGATCCACGGCCTCGATGGCCGAGGCAAGCAGCAGGAAGGGGAAGTCCCTTGGGGCCTGGGCAAAGCTACCAGGTTAAGGCGTCGCAACAATACCATAGTACACCATGTAGAAGGAGAAGACAAGGGCAGGAGGAACCGGGACCAGGTAATGGGGTACATTGAGTGACTTCGCATGAGCCATTGACCAGTCACAGCCGGGGCTGGGGCTGCCACAACGGGAACGCAGGCATGGGATGTGGTGTGCAGTTGGATACCACGGTTCGGTACTCTAAGGCTGTGAACCGGCTTGGCATCGCGGAATCATTTTGACTAGTCTGCTGTTGGCAGCTGGAGGGGCATAAAGCATGTTGTAGGACTTCCTGCCATGTCTGATGGAGACAACGTTTGTGGGTTTCCCCCGCGAGAGGCACACATCGGGGATGCAAAAGAGGCGGCTTACCTGCTTACGCAGCAGACCGCAGACAGCGATTGCGGGCAGCTGGGCTGGGCTGAGCTGAGCTGACCTTTGCCCGTCTGTCAGTCTCGGCGCGTCAAGTCTTAGTGATGCACGAGCGTGGGCGTGAGCGCGAAGCATGGGCATGGGAGATGCCTCCCTTTGCGCCACACATCCTCTTCTAGCCCTATTCGTGCATGGCAGCGTGGAGCCAGCCAACAGCTGACAAGAAGCTACTGCTAGACTACAGATGTATTCGTAGCACACACAAGCCTGCATGCTTAGCTCGAAACAGACCGGCAAGATCGGGAAGCTTGTTCTTGTGCCGCCCAGCAATTCTGAGGAAAAGGGGCGGAGGTGCAATGTGGAAGATGAAGGGGAAAAAACCTGTCTGGAGACAAGAAAAGTAAAACTTGCAAAAATAAACATGTAGCCTCCTCCCCTCGGATGTGCAAGCATGATCAACGCAAGGGATTCCATCCGCCCATGCATCCAGCCTATGGGGAATGTGTCCGTGTGTAGTGCTACCGTAGTTCACCGTAGACCGTGGGTGTGTGCGCGAGGGCCAAAGGGATCGCGACCCCGAGCCAAGAGATCTCTCACCCACGTTTCCCAGGGGTCGTCCGCAGCAGGGTGGGCTTTCCTGGCCGGGGCCTGCCTGGATGTACCCCAATGTACCCTCTCTCGTCATCTACACAGCGCACCTTGCGTAATGCACCCTCCCCCTTGATTTCAATGTATGCGAGGCCATCGGGACACAAACCCGTCGATCGCCCACCAAAACTCCTCCCTTCGCTCCTGCTATCTATGTACTCGCGCCGTCTTCCATTCTTTGTCTATCTTTTGTTTTCTTTCCTGTCCTTACCAGACCAGATCTAGCGCAAAGCGCCTCTTGCGTGCGTGCTATCATGGGCGGCTCAACCAGCCCCGTCTAAGTCATCCCTGCGCATCGCTTCGCATCCCACTGATGAATCACCCCTCGCCGCACTGCGACTCGAGTGAACAATCTGGCCTGCGTGACACCCCACGCCCAACCCGTCTATGATGCCCATGTGCCGATGATGGTGACGCGCTTTCTTGACGCCTCGATACCATCACATTGTCCACTTACACTGCCTTCTTCTCTCCCGTCACTTGCTTCCTGTTGACCCGCCATGGCTGCCACTCCCTCCACACATTCGCCCGGGGTGTTCGCTATCACCAAGCCCCGCCTGCTCTTGGTTGTGTCCTTGGCCTTGACGTGAGTCCAACAATATGGCCCTTGTTCCCCCACAGTCTCGCTATTCCCAGGGCGAACATGTCGGCATTGAATGAGCCTGGACGACGGTGTACTGACTCTGCCTACCAGATGGTGGATAGCCTCGCTCCTACCACATTATCAGCCCATTATCAAGGCCCAGCTGAATTCCCGTCTTGAGGAGGCAAGGCGGAGGATACCGTCCATCAAGGTCGACTGGACACCTACCGACGACCCCAGGGCCGCCTACAATGCCTCCAAGCTTGCTCTGATCATCGAGCCGCGGGTCATGCCCCATCTAGTGCCCCAGTTGCTACACATGATCGCGGTTGTCCCGCCAGACTGGCGCTTCCTCTTCATCGGCTCAGACAAGAGCGTCACCTTGTTGGGCAGGAGTACATCAGTGAAGCACCAGCAAGTCGTGGGTAAGCTGGACCTGATGGTGCTGCCCGAGCCTTGGGACATCTCTTCCAAGGAGATGGTATTCCGCACATTGACGGACATGCGGTTCTACGACGAGTTTCTCCCCGGCGTGGAGTGGATCTTGAAGTTCGAATACGACAGCATCATGTGTGCCAATTCCGAGGTCAGCCTCAACGAGTGGCTCGACTGGCACTGGGCTGGCGCTCCTAGGTAAGGGAATGCGTCCTTCGCCTCCTCACCGCTTTGCTGACCATCAACAGAGGCGAGACTGACCGTTTTGCTGGCAACGGGGGCCTCTCCCTTCGTCGAGTGAGCGCTATCCGACAAGTACTCAGCTTCCAGGCGCGATACAACGACACCGCGCCAGAGGATGAGTGGTTCGGCCAGCGCCTGTATATCATGCCCGGTATCAAGGTCGCATCGGGCCTGGAAGGTGCCTTGGCTGTGGAGAATGTCTATATGGAGAAACCTATGGGTTTCCATGTTCAGGAGATGGGAGATAATCTGCACCCCGATGTGTGGGAGGACCACGAGAGAAGAAAGAAGATACTGGAGTACTGCCCCGAACTGCACACAGTCTTGAAGGCGAAATTGGATCGTGAGAGGTGTGCCGGAGACACCAAGGATGGAGGTGAGTTCGACGATGATGGCTGCCCGACCATCTCTTTGAAGGAGTCAGTACTGACACATCAATAGTGATACATCCAACACCAGAAGAGAAGGAGCAGGAGAGACTTAAGCAGCAACAAGAACAGGAAGCGAGGAGAAAAGCACAGGAAGCAGCTCTCAAAAAGCTGCAGGAGGAGCGCAAGAAGCAAGAGACGGAGGAGGCAAATAAGAAGCAAGAGGAGGAAGCCAAGAAGAAACAGGAAGAGGAGGCAGCAAGAAAGAAGAATGAAGAGACCAAGAAGAAGCAGGAGGAGGAAGCAGCAGCAAAGAAGGTGCTCGATGAGGAGGCAGCAAAAAAGGTCCTGGCGGAGGAAGCAGCCAAGAAGGCGGCCGCCCCCGCAAACGAAGCCTTGCAACCGAATGAACCGAACAAAGGGGTCCCCAATGAGCCGGCGACACCTCCAGTACCCAAGCCAGAGGCCCCGAAACCAGAAGCAGCCGCCGCCGCCGCCACTCCGGAGGCAAATCCCGCTGAAAAAGAAGCAACATCAGATGGCCAAGGGCTGGCCAATGACGTCCCCTTGCAACCCGTTGCACCTGTGGAAGTCCCCCAACCGACGACGTAGCAAGGGCCGCCCGAGCCACTTGACTGAGTCAAATGACTTTAATGCATATACTATCAGGCGCCCTTTTGGGGCCGAGACGAGAATGTAGGAGTGTTGGTGTTGGCTCCACACACGGGATTTGTATTCATGATACCATAGGGAGTTGTCTTTTTTTCCATTGGTGATACAATAAGCAGATAGACTGCCACGGTTTTGGACATTGATGAGGAGGGCGGCGGCGGGGATGGGCATTCCTTCCCAAGAAACGAGCATGGCCACTTTTTTCATGGTTGGGCTACATCCATGGTGACGTGTGCACAGATTTGGATCGGGAGACTGGCTCATCATTGATTGCATTTGCGGCAACTCAGAATGCATCTTTTCCTTGTCAACTGTCGCTTTCAGGGCTGGATTTAGATTGCATGTACCCTAGGGTATGTACAGGACATTGCCACACACGCAGCATCTGGGGCTACTCATGAATACACGCAAACCTGCCTTCATCTCGTCACCTCTGATGGAGCAAGCATAACATGGACCCAGTCAGCTAAGCATGTGCGCTCTGTAATCTCTAGAGTATTTATTCATGATGATGACTAGCAAGATATGCGTAACGTACACAACAAACGCTTTTGGTACAAGGCCCTCGTGCTTAGGTATACAGTGGTCAAGAAACGAAGAGCCCACATCGCTTGACGATCCCATGTTCTCGTAGAATATGATGCTAAACCTTGTGCGTGCTCTGCGTTAACCTCTCCGAACCGACCCAACTTCCCCCTAGAAAAGATACGCTCCCACCCCAGTGTCAACCTCAACGCAACCTGGCAAGTGGCGTTAGGCAATAATCAACTCATCGGCCTGCCTACACGGCTCCAGGCAGCTAACCAGCTACGAAGCCGCCAACGACACCCGCCAGCTCGCGGAACAGGATGCCCTTGAAGACAGCCTCGCCGTGCTCCTCGGCCCAGTGCCCCGCCCGCCTGAGCCTGTCCTTCCACGCCTTCTTCTGCTCGGGCGCGAGGTCCTCCCAGCTGGTAGTCGCGGGCTCGCCGCTGGCAGCCGCGGCAGCGGCAGCGGTGGTCGTGACAATCTCGACCTCCTTGCCATCGACATCCAGCACGACAACCTGTTGCTCGCCGCTGCCGACGGACGACTTCTCGGCAAGCAGCTTGGCCAGGAAACCGCTGTGCTCGGGCACGGGCCTGGGCGGGGCGGCGTGGATTGCGGACGGGAGCCACTTGTGGCCGCCGACGGTCGACGGCGCGAGGCCCTTAACTTCCAGAATCCCTTGTAGTAGAATGGCCAACAGCAGAACAAAACAAGCAATTCCAGTCAGGAGGCCCCAGATGGTGGGCCTGCGGCTGCGCATGGCAAGGACATAGCGAGGCTGGCGCGGGGGTCCTCCGCGGCGCACCGGCGCGGACGGGTCGATAAACTTGCGCAGCGGAATGCTTTGCACAGCGACCGCATTGCCAACTGACGTGCTGGCGAGCTTGAGGTGCTGTATGCGACCAGTCCCGGACTTTGGTGGCGTGAAGTGGCTGAAGCACAGGCTGGTAACCATGGCAGAGTGCACGGACCGCAGGGTCGTCAGCGGGAGCAGGTTCGCGAGCATGTCGATGTCGCCGAGTATCTGGTGGTCGAGGGTGTACAGGTGGATCCCGAGGTCGGTGCCTGTCACGGCGAGCACAAACTGCGCATCGCCCTGCTTTTGCCCCGGTGCTGAGACGGGGCTGAGGTTTGCGACCGCCAGTCCTGTCGCCTTGAGGCCCTGTCGCTTGGGCAGCTTGGCGTTGACCGAGATGCGCGCGCGCGTGTCCTCCTTGCCGGCTTTGGGCAGCCGGAAGCCGTAGAGCACCACGCCGCTAGCTTTGGGCAGGTTTGCGACCCCGACCGCGAAATTTGGCGTCAGGTATCGGAGGCAGCGGAGGGCGGGGCGCAGGCCGGAGCTGTCGTCGTGGGGAATCGAGTAAATGCGTGCTGGCTCGGCGGCGACCTCGCCCGTCTTGGGCACGTTGACGGAGTAGATGTCGTAGTCATCGCAGTATAGTACTTGGTACTGGTCATCGCTCGTCTGTATCACGTCCATGTCGATAGCTTCTTTCGCGATTTCCAGGTTGCCCCTCGGCTTGGGCGCAACATTGTTGCCAGCCGCGACGTCGCAGATGGCGATCTGGTGCGAGGAGTTTGCGAATCCTGTTGCCACAGCGCCAAGCTGTGGGTAGACGGCGAAGGGCTGTGAGAGCCTCAACAGCCGCTGGTATGTGTCGGAGTCGGCGGTCGTGAACAGCTGGGTCCTCGAGAGCTCGCTAATCCTAGCCCCGAGCACGGCCTTAGCCTTGGGAGGCTCGACGCTGAACACACGGAAGTGCTCGTTCTTTCCCTTCTTCAGGTCATCTGGGCTCGAGTTGATGCCGGCGTATAGCAGGGTGGCCTTGCCCTTGCGCTGGCCGGCGATGAGGTTCGCGACATTGTCCTCGTTGCCGCTCAGCTCGACCTCCCCGGCGGGCTCAAGCTTTTCGAGAGATGATGCATCCAGCAGGGTGATCTTGTTGCCAACACCACTTTTTGTTGCCCCACCACCACCACCAACGAACAGACGATTAGGGTCTTGAGGGTCGAAGTCGCATCCGTATAGGGGATAACCGACGTCTATTATGGACTCGGGAAACGGCGCCATGCTGGCGTCCACTGCACGGATAATGGCACTCTTTTCACACAAGGTCGATGCGCTTGTATGCTGCGTCTATAGGGGTTTGTGTGCTCGAATTGCTCGCAGAAAACCGGGCGGGGGACAGGTAGGCCTGAGGCTGTCGTCTGCGTTGGGTGTCGTCGGTCACACAGGTCGGAGGCGACTGGATGCTTTCCTTTAGAAACGACAGTGGTAGCAAAAGGTCAACGTAGGATAGATTGCAGTCGCAAAAAGTGAGTGACCCACGTTGCAGAGAAAGGAGCGGCTGTCAGGGAAGGTTGGTTGGGAAAGTGCGAAGCCAATTATCGTGGATGTGGAAAGGACAGATGACGACGTGAGCCTCGGGCGAGGCTACTGCTTGCTACCTTGCCTAGCGGGATAACCCGTTCTGTTCTGGGCCCTCCAAAGTTCTGAACCCCTGCGCTGTCGCCCGGCGATCGGCAGGGTTCAGGTACCAGTTTTCCGGAAACGGTCTTGTTCTAGGGTGTTATTATCTGCCAGCTACATAGTCAGACTGGTATAATTTTGAGTCACCCTGCTGCTTCGTCTATCGTGTCCTCTTGTCAAGTCCACATAATAGAGATCTTGCAGTGCCTATCTACAAGCTAAAAGGCATTGAGAATAACAAGGCAAACAAACAGGTGGGTGGCTGCACGGCTTTGGAGGGGAAGTAGCGAACGCCCTCGCCTGTCAGGAGGTCTCGATTTTAGTGCCTCACCTGCACTGCACATGCAAGCAAAGCTCTTGTAGCCATCTTCAAGCTTCCGGTGAGATCGGTGGGAAAATAAACCCGTGGTGTGATCTCCTCTGCGATAGCCTTCGTCAGATAACCTCACATGGGGTACAGGACAAATATTCGGCCGGTCAGTCGGCGCATGGATGTGGTATTGTGTACAAGTTTAGCTCGCCAACGGCCGGTGGTTCATCATTTTCCAGCCAGTTCGTAACGTCATGACCCAATTACTACAGTTCTTGGTCCAACACACCCCCTGCTGTGACCTTGCCCAGCCCGTCACTATGAGTCCATATTCAGATGTACACTCTTGATGTTGTAGTAGCTGGACAAGCCCGCCTCGCCCAATTCCCGACCAATTCCTGACTGCTTAACACCACCGAATGGAACCCTTACATCCGAGTCGTTGCTGCTGTTAATCCATACCATGCCCGCCTCGATTTCGGCGGCGACGCGGTGAGCCTTGGTCAGGTTGCTGGTAAACAGCGCCGCACCGAGGCCATACGTGGTATCATTCGCAAGCTCGATAGCCTCCGCCTCGTCCTTGAAGCGGATGACCGACACACAGGGCCCGAAGATCTCCTCCTTGAAGATCCTCATGTCCCGCTTGACATCGGTGAACATGGTCGGGTTGATGAAGAAGCCCTTGCCCTTCTGCGGCGCCGGGTCACCTCCGAGAGCGACTGTTGCGCCCTCGTCTCTGGCGGCCTGGATGTAGCTCAGGACCTGTTCGTACTGGGCCTTGGTCACCTGCGGGCCCTGGAACGTGGTCTCCGCGAAGGGATCGCCCACGACGGAAACCTTCTGCACTGTGGACTTGAACTTTGCGATAAACTCGTCGTAAATCTTCTCGTGGACGAGAACCCGGGATGTCGCGGTGCAGACCTGGCCTTGGTTGGACATGATTCCAATATGAGACCAGGTGGCCGCGAGATCCAGGTCGGCGTCGTCGAAAACGATGAGTGGCGACTTGCCACCTGTCTCCAGTGTAATGTTCTTGAGGGTGTCGCTCGCCATCTTCATGATGACCTTGCCTGTGGCGGTGCTGCCAGTGAATGCGATCTTGTCGACGCCCAGGTGCTTGACAAGTGCCGCTCCAGCTTCCTGCAATACGAGTCAGCGCCATGTCACAGCAAGATAATTGGACGGGATGATCTTACCCTGCCATGACCATTGATGACGTTGATAACTCCTGGAGGGAAACCAGCCTCCTTGATAAGTTTCCCCATGACCAACATGGACAATGGTGTTTGCTCAGCCAGCTTGAGCACCACAGTATTACCACAGCAAAGTGCCGGGCCCAGCTTCCAGCCAGCCATGGCCAGGGGGAAGTTCCATGGGATGATCTGGCCGCAGACACCGAGGGGCTGCTTCAGGGTATACGCGAACTTGGAGGGGCCAACGTCAATGACTTGACCAAAGTTCTTGTCTGCATAGCCGGCGTAGTACTTGAGGACAGAGACGACCTCGGGCACATCCTCATTGAGAGCGGTGATGTATGGCTTGCCATTGTCAACAGCTTCGACCGTAGCCAGGACCTCTGCGTTCTTTTCGACCAGCTCGGCCAGCTTGATCATGAGCTCGGCGCGCTGTGTGCCACTGAGGCCCTTCCATGAGGGGTGCTTGAAGGCCTTGCGAGCCGCTTCCACGGCGAGGTCAACATCATCAGCAGTGGCGGCGAAGACGGAGCAGATCTCCTCCTCAGTACTGTATGGGATGTCAGTTGCGGGCGGCACTATTGGGGGGCTCCAGGCCGGCCCCATGGGGAGGTTGCTCTTACGAGGGATTTATGGAGGTGATCTTCTGCTCATTGCTCGACTTGACAAACTCCCCGTTGATGAGGAGGCCCAAGGGCTGGGACCACTTCCTCCCATTGGGGGCGGTGAGCTCGACCTCCATGGCTGATACTGGGCTTGTGTAAGAGGAAAGTGCTGCCCTAGGTGAGCAGGAGGAGAAGGGTGAAGAGAGGGGATAAGTTAAGGAACGTGATTTGATATTTTGTGTGCAGACTTTCCTGGCAGCACTCAAACAGTGGAATCTGGAAGAAGTAGACCTGAGGTGAGTTGAGGAGAAAGTTGCGAAGAATGCAGTCGAGAAGAGGGATCTCGAGGGCATCTTGTAGGCCGTTGATGTGCTTTATGTAGGACCAATACGCCCGCCGCCCTCCGCAGAGACAACCCCTCGATGACCCCTCACTCGATGCAAGATAGACTATCTGGGGGAGGCCACATCCCCGGCGCGACTGCCCAGCCCAGCTCGGGTGTGGGGAACACGATGCTAGCTAGCATCAGCTACCAGCCCTACTGTGTGGGCGTGTGTGGATTGCAGAGTAATCCGCAGTAGTCCAGTTCACCACTGACAGCCAGCCAATACATAATGGAAATGCCCGGTGTGACCCTGAAATTGTGTTCTGCAGAGCCGTGCAGAGCCGTGCAGAGCTTTGCAGCAGCGATGATCGTGTCCGAGCTGCGACAGTTATCCGGATGTTTCCCGAAGTCATCCACAATTCGCGGCCGACCGGAATGTGGCGCAAGGGCAAAGTTGTCAGGCATCTGCTTGCTGGACAGCTTTATCGTTATCGCCGCGGACCTAAGCAGTCGTCTGGGCGGCTTCGGCAGCGTGGGCAATGCCCATGATAGGTGAAAACTTGGGCCTGCAGGTCATGTTGGCTGCAGGGGTCCCACTGTGTAAATGACTTGTGACATGCGACAGCTTTCCTTTGATGCGAAAGAAACACCATGGGCGGAGTCATTTACTAATCCGCACCACCGCCTGGCTCAAGACGTTAAAGCATTTTCCCTCTGACCATTTCATAATGTGCGAGCTTCGCAGCTGTGTTGAGTCTAGACTCTGAGCTGCCTCGCGAATTTCAATGCTAAAGGGGGTGCTGGGGCGCCTAAGGTACTTCGGGGCCCTGCTTGCGGCCGGGCCTTCTCTTCCCTTGGGCCCCGGTGCGGCAGTCATCTTTCTAAAAATGGCCTGGCCACAGCGCAAGCTAGAACGCTCTCTCGCTGGGTGACATAATCTCGCTCGAAACAGTAGAAAGGCACCGCCAACGTCATCGCAAATCTAACATCTCCATCCTCATTTTGCGACGGCTGGCCCTACTCAACAGCGCCCTAACCCCCCATTTCCAAAGAGTTTGAACATCTTGACCTACGAACCTCATGGACCCTTCCAAACCCCTCGGCCTTGCATCCTCACGATGATAGCCAGCTCAGCGTCCCCGGTCGGGTCCGAGATCTTCTCTCTGATTGCACTGCTCATTTTCTCCGCCATCACCCTGCTCATCCTCCGGTACTACTTACCCCTCCGAACGACGCCTGCATTCGTTCTAGTCACCGTATTCTTTGCACTATGGTTACCAGCTTGTATCGTCCTGCTCGTACCGATAGATCTGGCGTCGAGCGCCAGGACGGACGATGAGGCTACAAGGGGCATATGGCTGCCACAGAGGGTCATCCAAACTTGTTGGCGCATCGCCTACTGGCTCACCTTCACCCTCACATGGTATTGCGATGACTTCCCTTGTGTTTCTGGCCTGATATAGTACTAATCCTCGGTCCAGGTTCATTCTTCCCGTGCTTGCCGAATACTCCGATGCTGGATACCGAGATCCGAAGGGGAAGCTGATGTATTCACTGCGGTCGAATGCCCAATACTATGCGATGGTTTTTGGGTTCGGATTAATAGCGTTGATATATGTCTTCACTTCGTACGGCATACACCTCGACTCCCTCAAGAGCCCAGTCATGGCTCTCGCATACTGCTGGGGATTAGTTCTGGCAATCTACCTCATGGGTCACGGCCTTGTCAGCATCCCCCGACGCCTGATCCGCAGCTTCAGCATTAGCGGACAACTGCGCCAGTTACAGTCTGCGGCGCCTAGGCTGTACGAGCAGTTGGAGGAGGCGGAGATGAACCTAGAGGACCTTGAGATACAGGTGGCCGAGTTGTGCCGCCGCAAGACAGGATCGGCCATCGACTTCCAGGACTGGATTGAGGAGTTGATGGATTCTACCAACCTTCCCGAGGAGCAGCCGAGATCGACGTCCGCTGTGGGCTCTGGCGAGGCGAGGCGAGTTCCCACGGTCATCACGGAGAAGTACATGGCGGAGCTGACGCGAGAGCTCACCCGCGCAAGGCACGCCCGCTCTCGATACGCCAACGAGTGGAACCGTCTGCTTCGGAAAGCCGCAGAAACACGGGCCATCCTGGACTCAGGTGGCTCGAAGAAGCTCGAATTTGGAGGCACGGCGCCACACGCTTCGTGGTGGGAGCGCATGTCGGTACTCACCCCCTACTGGAGACACGTGCTCCATTTCCACATTATGCCTCATGTCAGGCTCTTTTTTGGTGGGATCCTGGCTTTGGCCTCGATTTTTATCGTCTGGTCCGAAGTTATCAAAGCCGGGCCTACCGCGCTCGCTAATCTGTCCATAATTCGCCTGACCGTGGTTCATCACTGGACTGGTGACAAGGGGCAAGTCGGATTCGCCGGCCAAATGCTCGCAGCTTTTTGGATATCCTACATGTGCGCTGCTGCTTTGATCTCCATCACTGAAGTCAAGGTGTGGCGCGGCCGCGCGTTGGTCTATCGAAACACCTCCCACGAATCGGCGCTGTGGTATTCATCTTACGTCGCCCGTCTTAGTGTCCCTCTGTCGTACAACTTCATCTCCTTCTTGTCCAAGGACGTTTACCAGAAGACACGATTCTATGACTTTCTCGGCCGACTCATTGATCTGACGGCACTGGGGAGCTGGTTCAATCGCTTGTTCCCCCTCTTTATTCTTTTGCCAATAAGCGCCACCATGTTTGGTCTCTACGGCAAAGTGAAGCGGACAATCGGTCTTGCCGACATCATCGACGATGACGACGATGAGAATCAGACTGGCTACGGTACCGGGTCATGGCGGGAAGGCCGTGACCTCATTGAGCGAGAGCTCAACGGAACCTCGATCAGCAGATCAAGGGACGTTGCAGGGCCGGGAGGAGTCGCCAACGGCGGTGCAGCCACGAGGGCGACGCCTGTGCGCTCGATTCCCGGCCCGACGAGCCGAACGGGCGGCCCGACAACACCGCTGGGGACGTCCCCTAATATCGGCAGGGTGGATTCCCCCGCCACAGCGGCTAGCTCGAGGCGGGTCGGGCAGAGGCAGCACGCAAGACTCGGCGATGATGAGGACGAGGATGACAACTTCTTCTCGCAGCTCGGAACGCGGATCAAGAACACGGTCGACACGATCGACACGCCCAATTGGCTGCAGGAGATCGTCAAGAAGCCCAAGTGGATGGGCGGAGACGACGACGAGGGCGGGCAGGCGTCTGGGTCGCGCAGCAACAACACGGATATACGGCGCTGGTTCGGGGGCGGCAACGACGGGCGTATTAGGTTGTAATCATGGATGTCACGGCCTTACAGGCAGTTCTCATCAGGCGGTCCTTTGAAATGAGGAAATAACCCTTTAAATAGGACAGAACCAGCATCAAGCCAGTCGATGGGAAATATTCTAGGTTGAAATGTGACTGGCGTTTTCGGAATAATAAATTAATATTGAAAATAAAAATTGCCAAATATTTCAAAACAGCGCAGTAATCAGTCATTGACATTGCCCTTGTTGTATTTCGACGATGGCTTCGTGTTAACCGCTGCTGGCCATGAGTGACAAAGGCGTGCCTGCTTGTGCATGCTCATGTTTGCTTGTGCGGAAGGTGCGCTGCGGAAGTCGCGCTGCGGGGACGTTGTTCCGCTACTGCCTGCCTGCCTGACTGACTGACCGTATTGGCAGGCAGGTCGTGTGTGTGTGTGTGTGGCTAAACAAGATTGTCAATCCTCTGGGTGGCAGGCGCAATTCGGAAACCTTCACCCAAAAAGATCGACACAAGAGACACAAGAGACGGACGGCGTGCGTCACAAAACTCGTGCAAGTGCATCTCGACAAGGTTCGTACCGGCATTGGCGATTCTCATCCCAAGTCCCGGATACTACATCAGAGTGCCACTCCCTCCCTCCGGGCTGCGACAACTCTGACCTCCACTGTCTGTGTGCGAAGAAGGTTTTGGGCAATCTTCGCAGGGGAGACCGCCCAAGCCAATCCAAGCCCGAGCCCCTCGTCGAACATCTGAGGCTTCTCCAACTTTTGAGACTCGCCCGTGCCTGACGGGTAGAGGCTGTGCGCGACCTTTGAAAAGATCCATCACCCTCGCGATCCCGGGCGCATCTGCAGAAGGGCTCGCCACGCCACACCACACCACACACACCAGGGCAAGGCGAGCTGGAGCTACTTCGGAGCTCGCACCCGTATCCGTCTGGGCCAACTTTGTTGCCCAACCCTCGAGAATGTCTGATCCTGACCAAGCGACTGCCTCACAGGCGCCAGATTCCCAGATTAACGCTGAGGACGGGAGGAAATACTGGCAAAGTAAGGTTTGGACCAGCTTCACGTCCATGCTCTTCACCTATTTTTCTTGCCTCCACAACACACCATACGTCTCCGCTACACCCTCCGACCCCCCTCCCCTCACTATCACACGTGCACTGCATTTCCTGCATGCCATTGAAACAAATTAGCTAACCCTGGTGGGTGTTCGCGGCTGTGCAGATGTCGATGCCGATGTCAATGGCATGTTAGGAGGCTTTCCCTATGTGTCGCGGGTGGACCTACAGGGGTCTCGAAACTTTCTCGCCAAGTTTGGCATCGGTACCAAGGACGGCCAGCGCACTGTCGCCACGGCTCTTGAGGGCGGAGCTGGGTGAGTGATTGGCTTTCGTCCCCCTCTCGTCACACCCCGAGACCTCATGCGCCGAGACCCTCTCGCGGGCGCCCTGTGTTCTTCCCCACACTCCCAAGCATGTTACGCCTGCGTACCAGCTGAGGCTGATGTTTCTTTCTCCTGGCTTGCAGCATAGGCAGGATCACAGAAGGACTCTTGCTCAGCGTGTCACAGGAAGTCGATATTGTCGAGCCCATAGCGAAATTCACTGAGGCTCTGCAGAAGAAGAGCGGCGTCCGTCACGTCTTTAACATCGGCCTGGAGGAATGGCAACCCGATATGGGCGTCCAATACGACCTCGTATGGAATCAATGGTGTGTGGGTCATCTCAAAGATGAGCAGCTGGTACAGTACCTGGAAAGGTGCAAGAAGGTCCTGGCCCCTGGAGACGGGCTCATCGTGGTTAAGGAGAACATAAGTACCAGTGGTGTCGACTTATTCGACGACCAGGACAGTAGCGTTACGAGGTAAGTTTGACAATATTCGGCTGCATCCGGTCCAAACACACCCAGGCACTAAGCACCTTCTAACATGCCTATCGCGTCCAGGACCGACGGGAAGTTTCAAGTCATCTTCAAGGATGCCGGACTTAGGCTCCTCAAGGCCGAGACCCAACGCGGATTTCCGAAGGAGCTCTTCCCTGTTCGGATCTATGCTCTGAAGCCGCAAGAGTAGGACGACGGGTAGGACGACGGATATACTTGCGCAGGACTGCATCCAATCACCACGTAGCAATCCATATGATCGGAGCCTCCATGTCAATAGATGCTGGACCCAGGCAAGCGTGTCCCAGCTCGGCCCTCGTGTCAAATTACAGCAAAGACACCGACAAGCTTTCTCTCTCTGAATGGTCACCCAAGCGTGTGGTACTCCGGAAACTACGCTGGAAGTTCAATTTTGTTCCCTGCCAATGGCCCTCAAGGCATCATCCAGGTACCTTCCCCCGGTGATTATCCTCAGCAGATGGACCACAGGTGACATTCGGCAGAAACTCTCGGCCACTCAAGCAAGTACCGAGTGCTCCTGGAACTTTAATCTTACTTCTTTGTTGCTTTGGCGAGACCCTAGCCCACGACGGTGAAGATATATGAATCCGCTGCCCGAGCAGCACATTACACACAAAACGTGTGCATAAGTGACAGCCATACGGACATGTAGTGCAGCTGCACCTCTCGGATCTAACCCAACACAGTTGCGTGCAACCCAATGTGCCTGCCATCCCGTCGAGCGCAGATGCGACCTCGTGCCAGAAGCGCGGCAGCATGAATTTCATCCCCGCTTTGTTTCCAAAAACCAGGACCAGAACCACACTCGGACCGACTCTGGAGTCATTCTGGAAAACAAGCTCGTCTTGACACGAACTATACGGGGTCTCAGCACTGGGAGGCTCATTGGCTCAACAGAAATAGATACAGTGTGACATGATGGGTCGCCGCCCTGAGATCGGAAGCCCGGTCCGAGAGGGCAAGCTTTCCCTCCCGCGTGCGAGACGTCCCCGGCACATGGTGCGGCCGTTGAGAGTAGCAGATAGATTGGCAACCTGATGTAAGTGATGGGGAAGTGCATCCTCTGCGGGTGATTATTAACAGGCGCGCGTTGAGTTTGTAGGGCGGGCGACGGGGTCAGGCAGGTGAGATGTGCGCCAGTGTGCGGGAGCGTTTCGAAAGTTTGCGATGCTAACAGCCCGAGACTAGGTGTGCCGCATGGAACCCCGGTGAGGAACCCTCTAATCTATGTGAGACGCGCCATACTGGGGGGAGAGGTGACGTGTTGGGGTAGCCTTCGATGGTAGGAAGGTCCCCGAGCCTTTGTGTGCGCGACGACCTTCGTCTTGGCCCCGTTCACACAGACGCGCACGACAGTACACGTCTCGCAATGTACCCGATTCGGTCGGGAGTCTATCTAGGAGACGAGTCTATCTGCTGGAAATGGGCGGAGAGCCAGCATCGCGCTGATTCCCTCAGCCCCTAACTTTCGATCTCTCATGCGGTAGCTGTCTAACGGTTCATGATGCGTGGCTCTGTCTAGCCCCCTTCCCAGGTCCGCGATGGCAGCCTTGGTGCCCGGCGGCAATACCCCGGGAAGTTCACCGCGAGTCACCCCGCCGCCCGACATACTGACCTTCTTTCTCACCTTCAGCATTCTCGGGAATGGTCCGGGATGCCTCGGCAATATGGTCCAACATGGGCCGATAGTGGACATGAACGTGTTCGCTTCGGCTTCCCCGGGGGGCTAACAGCGCAAGGAGAAAGGGGGAGGTTGGCAACAACAGCCGTGCCGCGCCGCGCCGCAGCTGCCACATCAGACGAGCCATCTGCCGATTTTGAGGTCGGTCGACACCTGAGGTCGGTGTACGCCGTAGGGCTGGACGCCTGGGCAGTGACAGCTCCCTCGGCCCGGGGTGTTAGTGTCCGTTTCAGGTGATGACTCGCGGGAATGGAGGAGCGAGGAAGTGCCGCATAAGCCTCCGCTGTCATCGATCGGAGAAGGGGAGAGGCGAGGGGCCGGTTGTGGTCGAGGCCGCCAGGGGGGGTGATTTATGTTTTGCCCAAGGGCCTTCGAGACCGCCGGTGACTAGGGTTGGTGCAGGAGCCGCACGGAGAGTTGTCTTTCTCTGTCGTAGCTGACACCCCTCTGATGGCAAGCAGGGCAAGGATTTTATTTCCGATCCAGATGTGAATGGTGTAGTAGGAAGCAACCACGGCCTCGTCCGCATGCTGCAGGCCGATGCGAGCGATACGTTACCTGCGCGCTCGCCCGTTGTGGCTTGAGCCCCCGGCAGCGGCGTGTGGCACAGCGTGACGCTCTTCGGCATAATTCCTCAATGGGAAGGCCGTGATGCGATGCGATCTGTTGGTGGCCCCATGGCTCTTGCGCCGGTGTCCGACCTTGTCCAGCGTCGGATTTGCGGATATTCTTTCGGCTTTCTTCCCGCTCTGCAAAGTTCTCATGGCTCAGCGGCCCTCATTTTTTCCCTGTTCAACGCCGGCTTGCCTAAACCCTGGTTCCAGTTGTATCGGAAAGTCCTGGATCGACGTCAAGTCGCTTCTGTTTGATGACCCTCGCTGCGCGGCTTACACGCCCTGGAAAAGCCGGGATGTCCCCTTGTCGAACCGGATTCAGAGCCGGGCCGCGAAAAGTCGACATCGTTGTCGGAATGTCGTGAACCCTGTTGGGCACTAATGATCGTCCTTGCAGTAGTGTCGATCATGCCCGTGCCTCAATAATCCTCTGCTGTGGAGGATCATCCTCTGAACCAACGGTCAGACTCGTTCTCGCTTTGATCGTCTTTTGAACTTATGCCCGTCCCATCGAATGAGAGAACCCGAGACTTGTGGTATCATTCCAATCCCGTGTGTGTCAGGAATTTCTGTGTCTGGCGCTTCAACATCAGCTGTTGTGACCCCGTACCTGACTCTCGGTATGTATCCAGGTGCCATACTACTCCGGATCAGCTTTGACCCTGCCAAATGGTTATCGCCTTCCCTGGAAGACCGAGTCAGCTAGGTTCGATAAAACCAGTCTTGTCGCTCAAAGCACCATTGCCATCTTCGCAAGGCGCGTGACCAACGAGCCGGCGTCATCGCATAGGTTCGCAACGAGCCTCTGTTACCATACCGCACGTCTTCGGCACCAGGAACCATGTCCTGCCAGACCCGCGGAATGGCGAACAGAGCGCTTTGGCACGTATCTCGAGGCCAGTAGTCGAGTTCATTCGCCAGACGTATCCGTAGATGGAGACGTGATGTCTCTCCCCGGCCTTCTCTAGCATGACAGCACCAACTACCACCCGCTCACTGATGGCATCGTCATCAATATGGGGCCCTTTGCATTCCGCATTGTGGTGGCTTTGTGCTGCCTGCCATTCCTCGAGGCTGGGGCCGCTTGACCCTAGTTTTTATCTGTGGCTCACAGCATCGTCGCGCCGGCGATGGCGAGATCCCCCGTCGAGGAAGAACCACCATCTGAATCGCGCACAGCGCTTGAGGAGGCGCGCCGCCACATCTGCACAAGCCGAACCGCGCATTGCGGCTGTGCCAGAGGTAGTGGTGGACGTGCCTAGTGTTTCTTTCCTCATCTGGAGATCGTGACAGGCGAGAGACTTCTCTCTTTCCGTAGCAGTGTCCTCCAGCAACCAGCAACCAAGCCAACCGCGGTGATACTCGCAAGAATCAACATCATCCTCTCAGATATCCCCAGTATTCCGGGGGAACTGAGGGGTCCCCTTCTGGTTGTGAACCACGGCGATGACAAAGGCTGGAGTTTGCGGCTTGCCTCAGGGTCATTCATGCTGATATGCAACAATGTCATAATTGGCAATCCTGCAGCTGGCGGCTGCATGATCCGCGACGGGCTGGCGATGACGGGCGTGTGTTGGTGGCGAAAAAGAGCGCTGTTGGTAAAGCAGCGCTAGGTTCTGAGCATCAGGGTGGCACTCTTACATTTGCGAGAGGAGCGTCCACGTCGTCATCGTCCCATTCAGCCTTCGGCTAAGGGAGCCGAGGCTTCAGGGGGACGGAATCGGATCAAGATCCGGATTCAAACCAGCAATGGTCGGTCCCTCTTCCTACCCTGACCCCAACTCCCCGTCTGGCCTGACAGGACACCCCCGCCAATGTTGACCGACTGGAAAGGCATTGCGCATGCTTCCCATGCTTCCATGGGTGATCCTCTGTTCTCTTTTTGTAGTCTTGAACCTGATCTACAAGTGCCGAGGAGGAGCCTACTTGCATGAATGCTTGATTATCATCCAGCTTGGTAGGACACATATAGCCATGGTCTCGCCGGCATGAAAAAAGGGTTGAAATTCCAGTATCAATCTTGGCTAATGAACATCAACCCAGTCGTCGCGCGAAAGGCGCTGCCCAGCCTGCATGGATACTTGTCGCTGCCACACAGGCATGCGCTACCATCCCAGGCTGCCTCGTCAGGCAGATCAGGCACCAAGCTTGAACTTGAATGGCTCGAGTCCCGTCGTGCCGACGTCCACCCTGAAGAGCGCGCCTCCCAGTTCCTTGCTCTTGCCTTCGCCCTCGTCGTCATTCGCCGTGGTGATGTAGAGCTCAGTGCCCACGAACTCGCAGCACGTGATGTTCTTGGTCGGCAGGTTGATCTGACCGATGACCTTGCCCTCCGGCGAGATCTTCACGACACGGCTCTCACCGTATATCGTGTGCCAAATGTTCCCGTCCTTGTCCACTCGGTGGCCATCGGGCCCGCCCGACCCCTCGTGTGAATAGAAGACGCGATGGTTTGACACACTGCCATCAGTCGTGTCATAGTCGTAAGCATAGACTTTGGCGGCATTGGAGACTGTGTAATACAGAGTCTTATTGTCAGGAGACCAGCTGATGCTGTTTGGAATCATGAGATCCGGCACAATCTTCTTGGCTTGCGATGGCTTCTGCCTCCCATCAAAGAGGTAGAGGCCGCCTGTTCAGAGTCAGTCCAAAGGGTTCTCAGTGGCAAACTGGTTACGACTGTCAAGTCTCGGCATGCACGCCTTCGTGATTTGTTGTGGGTGCCGGACCGTCTGTGCACGCGTTTCTCGGACCCGAGGCATAATCAAAGTTCAAGGAAAATGGTCGGCATCATAATGACTTGCCTTCATTTTGAAATTCACCCTTTCCGAAATCAGTCATGTTGCCCATCCAGAAGCGCCCATGAGGATCGACTGCGCCATCGTTGCTCCTCAAGCGCTCGTTGTCCTGACCATCAGCTGAAGCGAATCTGGAAATGTACTCGTATTTGGCCGTCTTGCGATTCAGCAGAGCGAGACCGTACTTGAGGCCGACAAGTATCTGGTCCTGGGGGTCGACGCCTTCCACGTCCGCTGTGACACCCACGGGCGTGTCCAACTGAAGGGTCTTGACCGACTGTGGTCCTTCGGCGAGAGACACGGTGTGCACTCGCTGGTTGAAAATGTCCACGAAGCGTAAGGTATTGGTTGCCTTCTCATAGTACGGTCCCTCACCGAGCTTGCAGTGGATGTTGAGATACGGTTCCTCAACCGTCCATTCTTGAAAGTTCCCGCCTGCCATCCTGTCTCACAGACTGAGAACGTTACACTGATCAGGGGCGCTCGACCGTTGAAGTCCGGGCGAGTCCTGTCACGAGACGACAGTTCCAGTATCTGGCCGCGTCGGTGTCGCCGCAACTGCTGAAAGGCCGTGAGAGGGTCCACGGCAGACGTCAGTCTGACGCCGTGTCACAAGCGATCGATTGCTTGGTGAGAGGTCTTGGAGCTGCAACCTGACCCTTTCGTACCGCGATCCTGTGCTCTGTCGTAGATCGGACAAGTCGGCTAAGCACCCGACTTGCACGGCTGGACCTGACTCTCAACGACGGAGTGAAACTTTGGCTGTGTGATCCCGGTGACAGTGCAACTTCAGTATGCTTGCTGGAAACTAGTCCAAGATCTTTTTGGGACGTCGGTGCCCCTAGTGACTGTTCAGACCAATACTTGGCGGATGAGCATACTTGATTTTTCTTCGATGCGAAGCCTCAAGTTTATATGCAGCGCAGCAGTCCCATTCGTCTCTGGAGACGCGGGGCGGGATTGCGGAGCTGAAGATTCTGCCACGTTGCCGCAGCCGGCGGCTGATTGTGTCAACGCGGGAGGCGGGCCATAATTCCGTGTCCTCACGGGGGTCCGCAGTCCGAGGACGGAATGGAGAATCCTGCACTCCCCTATAAGCAAAACTCTCTCACTCTGACCTTTTTGGAATAGTCAGCTCCACCCAGAATACTACCAAAATATCTTGACATCTTCACATCTTCGCACTTTTTGAGAAACATAAAGAGTACTGGGTTGGGCCTCAAGTGGTGCTCGGCAGTGCCTACTAGCACCGTCCGCCCTTGCCCCAACTGTCCCTTTCTAAATTTAATTGCCAGCTAGGGAGGAAATTAAGTTAGAAGTAGATAACTTAGAGGAGGGACAAGCTGTCTTTGAGATATCGCTTGAAAAAGTGGGGCGTTTTTCCTCTTTGGTCAGAGTGAGAGATTTTTGCTTACAGGGGAGTGAAGGACTCTCCATTCCGGTCCGAGGACATCTAGTTGCAGCGGAGAAGATGCGGAACAAGAATTTATTGCTTCACCCGGATGAACAACTTGACCCCATCGAACTTCCCAAATAAGAGCCCTAAGCTCACGACAACCTGATCGATAATGCGTGGTCTGGTACACCAAGTGTCGCCCACAGATCTCGACTGGTGCCCTGAACACGAACGTTGGGATCCCTTGTATCAAGGAGAATGCCCTAGTGCAGAAGCAGCATGCAGCTCATCTTAGTCAACCCACCCTTTGCGATCGTAGCCGCCGCGGTTACCCAAGCAGAATGACGATCAACTCATGATGGAACCCATGCCTTACGTGCTTGGGCATCCATGGAAGCCGCCTCGACCGTGGTAGGCCTCCAAGGGAGCAGTGTGCGACTGCATCGGAGACAATCTCTAAATAGAAATCGACCAAATATCTGCCCATTTCAATTTGATGAGATGACTGTCAAGTTACGTATTAGTTCCTCCACCATATACGTGACAGAAATGTCGTCCGTGGCTAGCGGCACAGTGCCCGGGCGTCGCGATATCGCAGCGAGCTCTGTCAAAGTGTGGAAACCGAGAAGCTGAGAGACAGAGTAATGTGAGGCGTCGAGCTGACCGAGACCATATTCGAGGACGCCTCGCGTCGAAGACATGGCCGGCGCATGGCTTTTTGCGTCTCAAGACTTTTGCTCAGTTCCAAGCTCGTGTGGTCGATGGAGGCAACGCACAGCCAAGGAACGTAGCCAGAGGAAGGGAACCGTCTGACGAGGTCCAGATCCCTCCGCCTGTGTAAATCATGGCCCCGCCCAATTCAGGCTCGCGTGACAATGTATCGTATTATACAGTGCTCCCAACCGCCCGTAATAACTGTGAGGATTTCTATTGTGGGCGATATTATCACCCAGCCGTCATTCCCCGATGGTGCGACTGGAAGAAGCATCAGCGTCATGCTTGAAGCCGCCGGGAACCATGTGGGTTGCCGATCAGTATCAGTTTCTCACCTTCGCCTTACTCGCATGGGAAAGCCAGCCATGGATGTACTCCCCTTCCTGTCATAAAATCTTGGGGTTTTCTGCTGGATGCGGCCGAGGCAGACCGGATGCAAGCAGGCAGGTCCCGAGTCCAGAGATGAACTGGTGGTACGAGCACATCTGAGTAAGGCACGGGGCGTATCCTGATCAATTGCTCATCTGCATCTCGGTAAGGTAGGCGCACACGCTCCTTGATTGGTGCGTGAGCTCGCACGGCCGTGTAACTTGTTAATGTTTGGTGAAAGTAGATATTAAAACGGCCAGTATAGCCCAGTTTTCCGTGGGCCCACGGTTCACCTTCTGAGCAACGAAAACGGGTCCCGTCATCTCGCTCTTCTCCAATCTGGAGGTAGTGCTGTGCTCCATGGCATGCATCAACCCATGCTTTGCGTGCTGCAAGCCATACCTGCACCTCATCGTCCCGCACACCCACCTTTGACGCTCACGTTGGGTTTTCAATCCTCCTGGCACACGGCTGCTTTGCCTTGACAAGTGCCGACCGGTTGACGACCACGCCGCGTTCGGCTAACGGCTGCTGCGATAGTTGGTAATGAATTCATAGTCACAACGAAGAGCCAGGCCCTGTGCTCAGGATGTCACATTTCGCTGGCTGTGGAAGCCTAGTGGAGAACGGTCCCCCAAGGATGTTGCTGTCCTGGCTAGAAACCGGCTAGCGATTAAAGCTGGACGGGGACGGCCCGCGTGCGCGGTTTGATCAACTGTTCGGCGACAGGGTATTGGCCTGCACGGAGTGGTGCACACGCCGGCTCCGTGCTGGCCAACTGTTCATGCCGAGGACCGCCTTGGCGATCCCTATTTTGATCGAGCGGTTGCGATGTTGCAGTCGAGGTCGAGTTTGAGCATCCCATCCGAAGGAAGGTTTTTTGTGTCGCTTTATTATTAGAGATCGCGGGCCTCGCAGCCCGGAAAATTGAGTTTCGCGATGTTGGCCTGATCCGGGATTATCAAGTCTGCCTCCATCTCTGGTTCAAGTAATCTCCGGAGATAGACTATCGCCCTAGCCGATATGAGATGGTCGTTGGGAGATTAGCGAAGTGTGGAGGCACGGTCACGGTTCTGTCCCGACCACGCGATGGACGGCCTTTGACTCCGCTGATGTATGTATCAGCGCCGGCGACAAGAGGCGAGACAGTCTGTCAGAAGAAGCTCATTTTCTCGGCAAGAGATGCCAGTCCCTGGTACCAGGCCCTGCTAGGCCCAGACCAGGGGTGGAACATTGAGTTCGAGAAGGATTGGCAGGCTTCGAATGACCCAGTGTGCGTGCAAATCCAGACCCTGCTAGCTGGACCAGGTACTGTACGTGCACAGTGTCCCCGGATGGGTGTCCTGGCCGCGTGTCTGGCCGCAGTGGACTTTAGGGAAAAGTGTGGGCTTTGGTCCTTGCATAAGTCAAAACATAGTTTGGCAACCGCAGGTGGGCGTGCAGAACGCAGCAGCTTTCGGCATAGAGTTCTATCAGCCGGCATGCGACATGCAACATGCAAAATGCAACATGGCGAATGACGGATGGGGTCGCATCCACTACCGGCGTTGACCTGCAGATTGGCAGTCAGGAAAGAAAGCAGGACCTCGTCCTTGCCGCGCTAGACAGCCAGGAACCCCAGGGAAAACCCAGCCGGAGGACATCCGGTTCGAGCGGAGAATTGGGCGCATGGCAGACTGGCGGGACTGGTTCCTGGACGAGTTGCTGGAGACCAGAGTCATGCTTGACTCATCAGCAGCAGGTCGGGTGGCTGCAAGGAGTACCCGGCGAGGCTTGGGCAGCTGTGACGTGAGGAATTGTTTCTTTGCGTCGGTGGACTTGTTTTCGGATCCAAGCCCCTGGGATGTGAAAGTGGGCAATGGCAATGCTTGGCCGTGAGTGGTCGAAAGGCGACACCGATCGATCTGGAATTGACTGGCAAAGGCTAAAGTTGCGCCGACCAGCCGCGGGCGTCTCGTTTGGCATGGTGCACTCGGTTCATGGAGGGCCGACAGTACGAGGACTGTACATGCGCTGTAGCATGTGCATAAGGTGACAGACCGGATGTAGGACTAATATAGTGGCCATGATGATTATAGGCCAGGTCAGGACGAAGAATGAGGTGAGACTGCATGTTGTTGTACGCACATGACCCCTTTTGAGAACCAATGTTCCATCGCCCGGGGGAGAGAGATGGCTGCTTTGACCGTTTGGGATCCGATGGTCGATTGGGTGCCCGAGGATCCTACGCTACGGTAGCAGTAGAGGTTGCACAGGAGGTGGGTGGGCAGGCATGTGGGTGAGAAAACGGGCGACCGATGAAGGAGCTCGCGAGCCCTAGCGGTGGCCGCGAAAAAAAAAAAAAAAAAAAAAAAAAAAAAAAACCAAAAAAATTAGAGGTCCTCTTGGCGGGCCCGGTTGGGAACGAGTCCAGCCGAACGCGTGTACGTGGGTGTGAGAGCACTAGTTGGATGGATGGTTGGATGGACCTCCGACCGGACAAAGCAGTCAGGCACAACGAGATGAGGCGTCTTGACTGGGAATAGTGGTTGCAGCTAGACTCGGTCAGGGTGGGAAAGGAAAGGACGGCGCCATCTTGGAGTACGCGGTCGATGCGTGATGGATGATGGATGTACTTTGTTGTATGTAGCTACTGTGCTGTGCTGTAGATGTAGATGGATGCAGCATGGCACGGCATGGCATGGCATGGCATGGCATGGCAGGAGACTGCAGACTTGCAGGGTGCAGAGAGTGCTGCATGCAGAGCGCACAGCGGGATGTTCCAGGGCGCCAGGGCCGAGACAGGAAGAAGGAATCCCTTCCGTCGTCCGCGAGCACTAGCATTGCCATTCCCGGACGAAGAAGCAGTAAGGAGCGACAGATGAGGATCTGGAAAAAAAATACGCAATGTTCCAGACGAGAGTGGACGGTTGAGGCAGTGCACACTCACACACGACACACAGCTCTCGGGATCGGGAAGGAGGTCTCTGGCAAAGTCTGGGTCCTGGGGTAGACGCGACGGGCGAGACGGGCGGGCAGACCCAGGTGCAAGTGCAGGTGCAGGTTGCAGGCAGGTGCAGGAAGTGGTGCAGGTAGTGCACATGCATACACACCGCAGTACACCACCTAGACACGCTAGGTACTGTACAATACGCAAGGACAGAGAGGTGGGCCCCGTGGAGTGGATTAGCTAAGCAGGGTCGCTGGGATGGCACAAACGTGGAACGACTCGTCGGATTCCCATAACTGAGGTCACATTGGAAGCCACACCCACCTCCTACCCACCCTTCCATCCCTCCGTCCCTCCGTCACCCACCCATCCACCCATCCACCCACCTGTCCGTATGGCTGCACCTAGTGTACAGTACTCCGTACATGTACGTGTACTGCGCATTGCACATGCTGCTGGACCAGGTACACGTCTACCATTCCGCCCGCGTACGCTGGACGGCGGCAGTTTGCTATTGCTTCATATCACTCACCCGCTGATCCCATCGTCAACACGGAGGCGTCCACTCTGACAGCAGTGTCAGGTCCCATGGGAGCGCCGAAGTCTAATCATCAGACAGGTTATATCGAGCTTCCGCGGCTGCCCAGGTCCATGTCCTGGTCCTGGTTTTGCGTCTCCAGCCTGCTTGCCTACTGTTGCACGGCGTGTGCAGACACAGCTGCTTGTTCGTCCAATATTTTAGGGCGCATGGGCAGCTCATCAATCTCGAACTTCATCAATCTCGAACTGGATCCTTCCAACCTTGCAACCACCCAGCCTGGAAATCACAAGACCAAACAATCTACCCCATAGTGTGCTGTGACCCTGGCCTGCAACTGCGACGGTAAGAGAGCTGTGGGATGGCTCCAGCCCCATCCGGAGCTCCCAGCTCTGGGCCCCAAAGCCTGCCCTCTGGAGACCACACATTCCCTCCCCCGGCCGTGGTGAGCTCCAGGCCAAGCCCACCGGGGTGGCCAGGCCAGGGCGGGTGTCAGCAGCTCTACAGTACATACATCACTGCTCAACCCTCACCGCAACCAGTCGCATGGCGCAGATCTGGTGGACGGTGCTGTACCGAGACATTGTCCGTCGACGTCGTCGTGCATGTGTGCTTGTGTGCATGGCGACCCCAACCTGGCTGGCAGCACTCCACTCCGCTCCCACCCCCACCCCCTTGTCACCGAGAGACACTCTCAAGACAAGCCCTTGGACCCTGTTGGAACCGATGGGCAGCACCGCAGCACCGCAGCACTGCAGCTCTGCGGCACCAGATGGATCTGTGTGTTCGACACCTTGAGCACCTCACCAGTTCGTCCATGCGTCCTGACAGGTCCAAGAACACCCACAAGACCACAGATTTTACCTTTTTAAAGGCTCCACTCTTCTGCAGTACTTGGGCCAAGGCCCCGTTGATGCTGCAGCCGGAGGCCAGCCTCACCTCACCGTCTTCATGCACGTCTGCCACGACCGCCCTGCCACCTTGCCCTGCCCTGCCCTGTCCTGCCCTACCTTGCGCCATGGCTCCGCCCGGCTCTTCCAAGCGCGCCTGGGCTCAACTGGACTTGTCTGTTCTGGCTCGGCCTGGCCTGGTTGACGTGTCGTTTCTTCCGGCTTACCGCGGCCTCGCTGCTCTTTTGTCTGCCGGGTCTGCAGTAGACTCATCAGAAGACACTTCACCGTCTCTTCACATCGCGCGTCCATCGTGATCCGCTCTTTGGTCACCGGTGTCGTCTAGTGCAATCTGATTTCGTCAATGGTTACGTTCTACAATCACCGCCGGATTGTGTTACATCGAACCCAAGGTACCAATACCAGCCGCCCCCCCCCCGGCCGCCCGGCCTGCATCAGACACTGTCCGCAGTACGGATACACAGTAATTCTATGCGTGCCCGTGTTGGATCTCTACGACATTCCTTCTCACCATTGGAAGCTCAGCATCCCTGTGCCTTGGCATCAGGACCGGACCCTGTCAGCTAATCCGGACCCTTGCTTTCCATGTCTTTCAGACCCACGCCCCAAATGTGAAGTTGCAAAGTTGCTAATTTCCTTGCTCGGCTGTCGCTCTCCATAGGAACAGACACTCGCCAGTATCAGCATTGATATCACTCGGCAACTGGCAGCTCATGGCATCTGATGGTTTCTGCCACTATGCACAGTTAGATTGACTATAGTATCATGCATGGCACCGCCCCCCAATCTGAGGGAGTTGTCGATCTTTGCGCTCTTATGACACCGCCGGCCTCGCGTTGCCACTGCCGCGTTGGCTGATTCGGTGGCACGAGTTTTCTCACAGCTTTCTGCCCGAAGGGCTCTTGGCATTGTGCCTGTTCAATCTCAAGCCATCCGCCGTGATGCGGACGTTGGCAGTTGACGAATTCGCGGAGTCTTACCTTATTCCTGGAAGTGGCTCGCTTAGACACACTCGGAGAGTTGCTAAATTGGCGCAGCTGGCTCTTTCACCTATGAAAGCACAAACCCGCCCCATCATGACTACGACCTTTCCCCGAGGACGCAAGGTTGATGAATTCACTGGTCCGAGATTGACCTCGAATTCCACCATCTCCGCGATGAGTCTCAAGACGCTAGCTCCTCCCGCACCGTCCCCATCCATTCCATCACTGTTCCATGGCTCTTCTTGGGAAGAGGGATTGGGAGACATCATTTGCCCCTCGTATCATCCACTGTTTCTAATTGTGGGCGTCGCGAATGTACCGTGAAATTTTGATCGTTGAGACCTTGCGATCTAGGGCAGAATCCCTACAAGTTAATCACTCGCCTATGCCCGTCATCTCGGGATGAAGGACTGAGATGATGCGATGCTATCACTGGGCCAAGCTCGTTATTTTTGACTTGCGCAACGCCTCCTTCGCGTGAATCCCTGAGGGGCTGACAGGGTCGAAGGCTGACAATCTATCTATCTGATGACTTGGTCAAAGTACTCCACGTTGGGGTTCACTCCGGCCTGCTATTCCGAAGACCCTGTACACGGGATGTGCAAATACATCATATAGCTGCATATCACCAGGCACTGCAACATACGTTGGTCTTGCTAGCCTGGTAGCCACCGGTCGTCGTATCTGGCTGCTGATAATATGAGCAGCTTATGAAGATTGGGGGGGGGAGGGTATGGGTGGACATCACCCACTACCTCTTCTCGTCGAATCCAGAGCAGGGTTGTGTCTATGTCTTACCTTGTCCACAGTGTCAGGTATGGCGCACTACTGCGCGGGTGTGAAGAATGCGTGCTGGAGGGTCCGCGCTCACCGGAGTTGGAATCATTAAGCAACAACGACTTTGCGACAGTCACTCTCGACAGCCAGAGAGACCCATCCAGGCAGTATCCGTAAGCCCTGTCGTGGTCTTCGCACCCACCCAGCATCCACCCAGTATCCACACAAAGCGTGGCATGGGCCACCCCTGACCTGCAGCTGCACCCCGGCAGACACCCACAACCCAACACCTCTTCCTTTGGCTCCACCCCATGCCCCATCCCAGCCAGTACCTGTTTCCCAGATAAGAATGGCGCCGGTGCAGCAAGACGAGCCGGAGGAGGATAGAAAGCACGAATACCCAAAAGAATATCCTGGTGTCAAACTTCCCTCTTGTATCAACTTCCTTCTCACAAAACAAAGCTTCAGTAGTCTGGTTGGTTGCGCGAAGTGGAGCCGGACCGACACCCACATCTACGAGGGATCCTGCGGTTATATGGTACGAAAGACTTCCTCGTACCTTTGGATCTTTTGGTGCCCGGAATAGGCGACTTGGCACACCGTGAGTCTCTCTTGCCGCCCACACTCGACTACCTGACATCTTCACCGATCCACGTCCGACCGTTGCCCATCAGATATCTCAGCCATAACAAATATCACTACCTGTTCAGGCGGTTCTCTGTTTCTCACCGCGGCTGCAAAGGATTCAAGGACGGGAGAAGTCCCATAAAGAGAGGCTCGTGGAGACACACTTTGGCAGAAATCTGCCAGTCACGCTTCGATCCATTCTAGCGCAGGAGGGTTGAGATAGCCACTCAAGTCACAGAGTTTGGTATGAGAATCATGGTTGTTGGGCTGCACTGCACCTATCCTTACCAGTCACCTCCGCTGTCCTGCTCCCAATATCTATCCCACATGCATATTACATCCGTCATCCCGTTCGAATCAGCTAAGACCATTTCATCGACTGCCACAGATCGTAGCCCATCTTTCGCGAAGCAGAATCTCAGCGAGTATTACTGCCCGACCTTTCAGCAACAGGCCGTGTCAATTTGACACTCCTTTTTCCAGCAATCTCTTATGAGAGCAGACCAGTAAAATTACTCACGGATTTACTCAGCTTTCAGCAACATTTCCACGATCCTCTGCCCATTTCCCACCAATCTTTGCGGCCCTTGGACCGGACGGAACAGCGAGGTCCTTAGCTCCCACGGCGCCTAAGAATCTTACACGACCTCTTGTATGACCGCCGGAAGGACGGAGACCGGTCCTGTAATCCCGGGGACTGCTACATCTGCGCTTCACGAGACAATTCTTGGATAACGTTCTCGCCCTGGCTATCCAATCTTTTTCTTGGTGTCCCACCAGCCCCCTTCTAGGTCGCCTTGACAGAGACGGCCAGAGGCATCCTGCTGAACCGCGCCGACAATCTGTGGTTGACAGAGCAAAGAGACCCAGCAGCTGGGCCCAAACGACTGGAATCGGCCCCAGGCCGGAAACTTCTTCTTCGTATGAGGGCGGTCGAGGTGATCAATGTCCGGAACCACAATATCCTCAACGCGAGGGCGAACAGGTCTCGATGTCGCAGAGAGGCGCTGCCTCTCGCCCTCCTTCTCGCCGTCGCTCCCAGTCTCTTTCGACCGGTGCGAACGCCTCACCCTCATCCCTGCAACCTGCGCATCCATACAGCAATGACGGTGGAGTGGATTCCGCGCGAGATTCTAGCAGGGTGTTGGTCGCTCCGGACGATTTGCCTCCACGGCAAACTACTCCGCGAACGCTCGGAGTGCACAATATCCTCAACCCATCCGAACCGAGGGAAACCCAGAGCCGAACATCTCCGTCTCTCCAACGTGCGGGTGCTGGCGGCGACAGCTCTCCTTCGAGCGTAGGAACGAGGCAGTACGGCGTGTCTGGCTCGCCGTACCAGCCATATGGCGCCACGCCTGTCTACGGTGCTCCACCAGGACCTACAGCCTCCCTCGGCTCGTTGACTTCGATCCCACCGCCCGGTCAACGAGAATCTCCAAGTCAAGCTCGACCGTTTCCTCCTGCCTTGGGGGCAGCGAGGAGGATTTTGACGCCAAGGTCACCGCGGTCACTCAGTTTGGGTCGTGTGACGACGCCAGCAGCTCCAGGCGATACTCAGCCGCCCTTTGATTTCTCGACACCAACGGTTGGTCGATTCGGAGCGACGCAGGAAATGGTACCATTCCCTGGACCTCCTGGGCTGTCCTCGAGTATGCCTAGCCAGTCCCCAAGAGCAATTCCGCCTACTCCCGCTGCCCCGGCCGCTACCATGGACCCTCGTGCCTTCTCCCAGACGCCATTCGCCAGTGCACCGAGTCATCACTTCTCACAAGGTCCCACACAACTTGGAGCTGCAGGCAGTCCGCAGAGAATGGCACCAGCGTATGTGCAAGGGCAATTTGAATCAATACAAGGGAGTGGTAGGGGCTACGCCCACCAAGGTAGCCCACCAGCGGAGGCAAACCTATCGTCAGCGATTATGAATGCTTTGCAACTTGGCGGTGGCGGAGGAACGAGAGGCCCCGATTCGCAGCCTCACCTTACCTTGCAAACAAACACGGGGGAGCACATCACTGTGCCGTTGGATGTTCATCAAGGCTCGCGTCAGGCTGATGAAAAGCGACATCGTAACGCAGGCGCTTCTGCCCGGTTTCGAGCCCGGAAGAAGGAGAGGGACAAGGATTTGAGAGACAACATGCAGCGGCTGGAGAACGAGAACCGAGAATTTGGCAGACAGATTCACGAGTTGCAAGCCGAACGCGATTTCTATCGCAGTGAACGGAATCGGCTGCGCGACGTGGTCCTACGAACCACGAGCATCAGAGAGCATGCGGAGCAGGGACCTCCGAGCCCCCAGCCATCGCGCGCTGCGGCTCCCGGTGGAGCTGCAGAAGGGTCATTCACAGGTTCTTACGCAGCGGGCGGCAGTTCCTCCACAACGTCTCCGTCATTGGCTCATCAGCAACGGTCGCCGCCATACGGAGAAGAGCAAGTCGAAAGACCAAGCAGGCGGCGCCGGACAGACCCAACTGCCGCCGACTTTTCGCCTGCACCTTACGCGATGCGCCCAGCGCAACCTCCAGGCTCCTTGCCCCCAATCGTCACTCAGGGGTATACTGGACCGATATCCTCAGCTCCCCCGAGCGCGAGACTCCCTCCTCTGCGCTTCGACCAGCCCGCCTCATCGCCGACGACTGCACATCCAGCAGGGTTCGAATCACAAACACCACCGCTCCCGCATCAAGCACAGTACTATGGAAGGCCGCCACCACACGAGATGGGTTGGGCAACCGGGGGTCGAGAGCCGCAGGATCCCTCCAGACGGTGACCTACTTGATCACATAAACGATACGGCTGGGCGAAAGAATGTGCCGATTTCTCTCTTGAGAACCTATCTCGCAAGTCGACTACGGAGCTGTAACCACGCCGACCAGGCTTGTTCAATCCATCCAACTCATGCATAACCAAATAGACCCAGGACCGACTCTCAAGATACCCTCTTCGCAACTTGGACATACACCACCCGATCTATTCGGGGCGACTTCTCTTATTGCTTTTCCTTTCTCTTGACTACACTTAGAAGACGCGTTTAGTTCGGGCAACCGAAAAAAAGGTATTCTTTATAAAAAGCCACGGCGTTCGTTTCTCCTGTTGGGGCTGGGCTTCCAAGGCTGATTTTTCCATCGCTTATGTCGGATTCCTCGGCAACGGCAGGCTCTGCCAGCGATTCTGATTTGGGAATTTCTCCATGTCCGCCGGGCTATACGTTGTCAAATCCAACTACCCGCCACGGATTACTAGATCCTTCGCGCGCGACAAACTGGAGACGGAAGGGGCGAAAGCTGATCTGCGAGCTAAGGCGTCTTAAAATTCGGGGCGTTCTGGAACTGGAGATGCGGTTGGAGGGTTTTAGAAAGCGCATCACTACCATCACCATCATCAGTATTGTCACATCACATCACAGGCATTTTCATCTGTACACTTGGTTTTACCTTTTTACCAGGCACTGCATCATTCGCGGGAATACCCCCAGTCTGCCAGGGAAAATCAATACACTGGGAGGGGGACAAAAGACCAAAGGGCGGAAAACAGAATTCGGGGAAAGAGAGGGCGGTCCAAGACCAACTATAAGCATCATATCCATCGTCATAATCACTTGGGAAAGCGGCGTCTTCTTACAAGTACCCTACGATACCACTTTGTAATACTACTAATTGTACTAGTTCTTCTACAACAAAGCTTGCATCTATCTACCGCTTGCGTTGTCAAGTGTACCTTCGTCGCCATTGTTCCATACACATCGAGTCAAAAGAGAGGAAGAGGAAGAAGAAAGAAAAAAAAAAGAAGAAGAAAGGCTTTTCTGCCGAGATCCACGTCTGGCTGTCGAGCCTCCTGCCCACCGATTTCACCAACCCCACGGCTTTGCGGAATAACTGAAAGAGTTCTCGCAAGAGGAGCATTGAAGCCGGCCTCATGGGAGGCTACCCCAATTGGCCTATCCCACAGGAGGCTATAATATTGGGGGTTATACCACAGGAGGTTATCCGACAACAGGGCATCCCACAGGAGGCTGTCCAATGGAAGGTTTTCCTATACGAGGTTGCCCTATGCGAGGTTGTCCCATAGGAGGTTATCCCATAGGAGGTTGTTCCATGGGAGGTTATTCCAAGAAAACATTGTTGCACAGGAGGCTGTCCTATGGGAGATTTTCCTACTGTAAGCTAGGCCATGGGAGACTATCACATAGGGGATTATACGTAGTCAAGGTCAAATTGTACTAGTCATTCAATTCTTGGAGTTTCGACTTAGTCTACCAAACGAATCTACTGCCGAGCTGCCCGCAACCGACTAAGCGCCTGCGCTAGCAGCGGGTTTATACTGCCATCCATCGGTTGCGGCGCAACGGAGCGAGGAGCGACGATCGCTCCGTCGACGAACGCCTGCGACCGCAGCGGCTTCGTGGCAACGGGACGTGGCGCCGGTGGCGCGGGCGTGGGCGCTGGCGAAGGCAGTGTCTGGACGACGGCACGCGGCGAGCAGTACGTCGCGGTTGCAAATGTCGGGGCCGTCGGGTGCTGGATGGCGGCGGCGGCGGCGTCCCTCTCCTCCTGCTGCTTGGCCTTTCCCTTCTTCCGCTTCTCTTCAAGTTTCATAGCCTTGTAGACGAGGGACGTGAACTCGAGGAAGACCCTGCGAATAAAAAAGTCGTCAGCCGGTTGGTCTTGTCTAAATCGCGGCAAAGAATAGTAAACATAGCAGGGAATCAGAGGACTTACTCAGTCGAGTCGGCACCAAATTGGATGAACTTGCATCCAGACGCAAAAGAGGGCCGATCGAAGTGTTTCCGGCCCCAGTCTTGGTTGACCAGGAGCTTGTGGGCGATTCTGGCAATGACTTTCTTGGCATCATTGGTGCTGACGTTGGTGGCGGAGAGGTCGACAGAGTTGCCAGGAATCCGCAGGTATGCCTTCAAGTCCTCGTAGACTGCCTTGCCTCGACCGATGTCAAGGCCCAGGGATTTGTAGCACTGGTTCAGGTCGACTCGCGTGCCTGCAAACTCGTCGTCAGTAAAGTGCTACAGAGGGAGACGGAGAGATAGGGGAGTTCTACTGTGGGGTCGATGATACATACTCAGATTCATGTGCTTCAGTAGAAGACTCCAGTTGATCGGATTGTGATGATGGTACACTTGTGGCAGGTCGTCCGTCCTGCGCATGGGTGGGGGGTTGCTGCGTCCAACGCGAGCTCCCAGCGGCGCAGGTTTCTTCGTTGTTCCTGGAGGAGGTGTCTTGGATTTGGGGTTGGACTTCGGGGCAGTCGTCTTTGCCTTCTTGTTGGCTCGTTTCTTACTCTGCGGCTTGGGACAGCGTGGGTTAAATTTGGATTGGAGCGTCCACATTACTGACAATGTGCCACTGATATTGCCGAGGGTTCCATCGGCAACATTGCCTGCGTCGCCTGCATCACCTGCTCCATTCAGCTCGGCCTCGAGCGCGGCCTCGAGCTCCTCTGTAGTAGGGACAGTCAGATCGTCGTTCTGGTCGAATTCAATCGCTAGTGCCTCATCCCGGGGGGCAACCCGCATTGCCTGTTGAAGATTGGTCTTGTGCTGTGAAATCTCGGCAGCGGTCTTCTGGCGGGCTTCCGCCCACAGTTCCTTGTTGAGCTGCCTCTGTAAATCCGCTTCGGTGATTTCTTCCATGGGGTCGTTCTCAATTTCTGCTGCAAGTTCAGCGTCGGGCTGCGCCTCAAGGTCTTCGGCATTCAGTTCCATGAGGTCGTCACCGTCGCCATCGCCTTGGACCTGTGGCGTGGCATCGAGGGGTTGGTTCGCCCACTCCGGCACTCCTTCGCCGAACTGGGCAAAGAACTCCTCGTCGGTCATATCCTCACCGTCGCCATCGTGGCAGGCAGAATTGCCCTGGTCGAGACTGAAATCATGAAGAAAGGGGTGACTAACTGCATCGCCTTGGTTTGTGCTGCGGTTGGCAGCCAGCAGGCGCTGTTCTCTCAGGTACTCCTTGAGATCATCACCTTGGATGATTATGAGAGGTTCGGGGCCGGGGCTACTCTCGCGCGACTCAGAACGGGCCCGACGAGAGCGGGAGGGGCTGCTAGAACCATCACTGCCAGAGTTGATGGTCGAGCCGACAGAGGAGGATGGGTGATCTGGAAGGTCAGAGACGTCTGGGGTTGACGCCATGGTGAAGGGTGTGCCCATGAAGAGAGCTGAGTGAATGAATGGTGAGGAGCTGGGCTGACTTTGAAGCCGTTTAGAACTGGTCCGCCCGGTCAGAGAGTGGGTGTCGAGGTCGTCAAGACTTGCGCACAGCGCGAACGTGCCGAGAACGAGTACAGGTAGAGAAGATGTGCGCTTTGACAGTATTCGAAGAGGAATTGGTGTAGAAGTTGGGTTGTCGTCGAAGAAAGACCAGAAAGGAATGAGGTGTCTGCCTGATTCCAAATTGGGAAACTAGGTGTGGCCAAGGAGAAGTTGACTACTACAAGGAGTGTCGACCAAGGTGGACCAACTGAGGCTCTCCAAGTCCAGGACCATGTCCAGGCACAAGCTTCCACCTCGTCCATTCTGCCGTGGGCAACATTCAGACCAATTCTGGGGTCATCCAGACAATTGAGTGATTCAAACAATCCCAAGGGAAAAGTGAACAATGGCAGAAAGATACCGTCCAATCACAGACCGGGGTGATCTGAAAGCTCATTGGACAATCTGCACTTATTTCCATGTATTCAGGCGGGTTAGGGTCAGTTACAATGGCACCGAGGTGCAAGTGACGAGGCCTCTGTCTTTGAGCATGCTCTGAATATGCTTGAATGGGCCATAATAAGCAATTTTTCGAGAACATGACTCGAGTGCTTTGTACATAGCTGTGTGAGTATTACGTGACCAGAAGTAAGTAGCGTTGTAATTGCGGTCTGAGAACATGCCGATCTGTTCTAGGCGCGGCGAGGAACAGGTCTCACTCTGCCAGCTCCAGCGACGGAGAAGTGTGTCCGTTGGCCAGCCAGAGAACGCTGGTTTCCAGATCTATGGCGGTTTTGAAGATGGAGGGCATACGATGTCGGCAACACCTGAGTGAGGAAACTGACAACCGCAAAAAGAGCACTTAGTGACTGGGGTGGCTATCCCGTTGGACGTCTCGATGGCTGAGCACCCTGAGAGCCCGTCCGGCCTTTATAACTTGGAGCTTCACACTAAAGAAGGTTCGGGAAGTCAGAAGGCTCAGATTTATGTAAAAGTTGGGACCTCGTGAGGGCCAGTACTGGCTCATACTCTTTACGAAGCTTCGCATTGTGTGCTGTCCCAATTGTTGCTGCACTTTCTGATGGCAGGTTTGACGGTGTCAGTGGTCTGGCCCAAAAAAGTAAGAGGGATTGCAGGGTTGCTGCCTGCATGGGTATTTGATCGAAGACGGGTCGGAAGTCTCGGGGACCCCGGCTGGACGTCATTCTCAAAACTGCTCACCAGACCAGCGGCTTCACTCGTCGACTTACAAAAACCCACCCTTGCGTACCGCAAAGCAGAATTTCAAATATGCGACCCCGAGGCAACATCGTCCCTAGGCGCATAGCCCACTCACCAGCAGCAGCGCCGAGCTTCATCTGCTCAAATTGCAGGTTCGCAGCAGCAGCCATCGTTGCGCGGCCCAGACGAGCTCATCCATTCTCGTCGACCTCCCCCGCGCGGTCTCCGCTGCCACCGCCGCCTCCGCCATCAGGACTGGTCGCCCTCTCGTCCAGGCGCCTCATCTCCGTCTCCGGCCCGGACAGCCCCAAGTTCCTGCAGGGCGTCATCACGCAGAACGTCCTCCCGCCCGCCGGCAGCGAGTCTACCAGCACCAGCGCAGGCTCTTACGGCGCCTTCCTGAACGCCACGGGTCGTGTGCTTCACGATGTCTTCATCTACCGGGACCCCCGAGGCAGCCCCGGCGAGAGCTTCCTGATAGAGGTCGACGCGGCCGAGGCGACCAGGCTGGAGCGCCACATCAAGCGGTACAAGCTGCGCGCTACGTTCGCCGTGCGCCTGCTCGATCCGGGCGAGGTCACGGTCTGGCACGGCTGGGACGACCACGGCGGCGCGACGGTCGCCGCAGTAGAGGCTGGCTCCCACCAGCTCGTGCACATGAGGGACCCCAGGGCGCCCGGGCTGGGGTACCGGATGCTGACGGAGGGCGGGCGGGAGCCGGCGGTGGAGCTGGAGAGGGCCGCGGACGAGGACGTCTACCGCGTGAGGAGGTACCTCATGGGCGTGCCCGAGGGCCAGGCCGAGCTTCTCCGGGAGAACGCGCTCCCGCTCGAGGGGAACCTGGACGTCATGGGCGGCATCGACTTCCGCAAGGGCTGCTACGTGGGCCAGGAGCTGACCATCCGCACCAAGCACACCGGCGTCGTGCGCAAGCGGGTCCTGCCAGCCATGATCTACGGCGCGGACGAGGAGCAGCCGCGGCAGCTGCAGTACCTCCCCGGGGATGGCGGCGCGGCGCAGTCGACGGAGGCGGCATCCATCCCCGCCGACACGAGCATCGGGAGGCTAGGCAAGAGGGGCCGCAGCGCGGGCAAATGGCTGCGGGGCGTGGGCAACGTCGGCCTGGCGCTGTGTAGGCTCGAGATCATGACGGACGTGGTGCTGCCCGGGGAGCCGGCTGCGAGCTCATATACACCTGCAGACGAGTTTGTTATGGAGGGTCAGGCGGGTGAGGACGGGCAGGACCCCTTTAAGGTCAAAATCAAGGCTTTTGTTCCGGAGTGGTTGCGGCAGGGGTTGGATGCACAGCAGAAGCATTGAGAAAGGCCTGACCTGACTACCCAGTGTTCAAGGGTCTTCACAAGTGTATAGTAGGCATTTAAATAAGATAGAAAGGGTTTGCCTGTACCACGAGTTGCTACGATGCTAAGGGCCGTTAAGTGCAATACCAACGTGTGTAGCCCTACTTGGGTGCTCTTATTGCTGCGTCTGTGCCAAATCCATACATGGAGCCTGCGCTCAGAGCTGTCTCCTGCCAATGTGCTTACAATTACTAGCTTCTTACCTGCGCAATGGATTTTTGTGAATTGCAGGAGGGCATCTAGGCAAATCTTACATACGGCATGGCTACGCCTTACCTGGGCAGCTGTCTCTTTTGACACCTGTTGCTGAGGCGCAGATGCGACGGGGCTTTCGGACGGACGGTCTTGAAGAGCAATCATGTTAGCTCAATCTTAAGTGTTGGGTATCATGACAAAAAGTACGCGGACTCCCGGGCAACTACCTTTCCTCTCAAGCCGCCATGCCCGCCTCCTTCATCCTCTGCTCCTTCACGACCTGTGCCGCTTTTAACCTGGCCCTCGTCTTGGGCCACTGCGTCTCCCAGAACTTGACCGGGTCGTCCGATTTCGGTACATCTCTCCGGGGTATTGGTGCGCTGTTGGGCTCAGCGACGTGACGAGGCTGGGGCGCAGTCTCGGGCTTCTTCTCCTCATCAGCAGCAGCGACGGCAGCACCGCCCTTCCTCCCCTCCCTCCTGGCCTTCTTTTCCTCCTTCCGCCTAGTCTTCTCCGCGATCTTGTCCTGCAGCTCGCGTATCCGGTCGTCCATCGCCTCGTCGTCGCGCTGCCTGCGCGCCCTCTCGCGCTCCTCGGCCTCCCGCACGAGCCGCTGCCTCTCCTCGACGATCCTGCGGCCCTCAGCCGTCTTGGCCGCCCTCTCGCGGTCCTCCTCCTCCCGCCGCGCGGCGCCCTCCTCCCGCTGCCGCCGGCTGCGCCCCTCCGCCTCCTCCAGCTCCTCCACGAACCGCCGCTGCCGCGCGTTCATGGCCTCCTTCTCGCGCGCCTTTTGCAGCGCCGCCGTCCGCGCACCCTCGTATGCCGCCCGTGCCTCCTCCGACGCGAGTACGTCCCGCGCCAGGCCGAACTCCTCCCACTTGTCCTTGTCGAATTTGTCTCCCGCCTGGTCCGGGTGGTACTTGATCGACCGCTTGCGCCATGCGCGCTGCACCGACTCGCGTGTGATCGCGTCGCCAGAGGGGTCGATGCCCAGCAGGGCATAGTAGTCCAGGCCGCGCGCCGCGGCGTCTTTGGCCGCGGCCAGAAGCTCCGGGCTGGCGTTCTCGCTCATTTCTGGGTTCGTTTGGCCGCGAGGACCTCGGAGATGTTGGGAAGTCGGAAATTTGGTTTTTGTATGGGGAGTGAGTCGTTGTTTGTTTGAGGTGGTGGAGTTGAGGATTGATAGAAGGCAATCAATCATGGCACGCCTTATCGAAGATTACGATGGGTTCTAAAATACGGTGAAAACTACGGTTGAAAGATACGCTCGGAATTACATAATTCTCAACCAGTCAAGCAAATGGTCTCTGAAAATCGGCAACAACGTTTCTTCTCTGATAATCTCAGCGATTTAACAGCAGGTTCTTTAGTTTCGTTGCTCTAGAATTTCATTCAATATGTTGCAGTGAGTCTTTGCACCAGATACTGTCCGCTATTGATCCCAGCATACTTCTTGTCCGTCTCTGCCGCAAATGTGCCAGGGATGGCCTCGATATGGCTTTTGAAATTGGGGTTGCAGAAGTAACTACAGATTCCAGTCAGTCCCACGATACTCGAGATAGTGTGCGCGTGAAGAAAACTCACGCGATGCTGTAACGGGCCGGGTGCTCATCAGTCTTCCTTGGCGGCTCGACGACGCGGTGGATGGTGCTCTTGATGGTGTCGTTGCTCCATCTTGCGAGCAGATCACCCGCGTTTACTACACAGGTATCCTCGATCGGCGTCGCATCCACGAATTGTCCGTTTGGGCTCTGCACCTGCAGTCCGCCCGCGCCGTCCTGGAAGAGTAGCGTGATGCTGCCATAGTCTGAGTGCGCGCCCGCTCGGACCTGGCCTGGGTTGACCTTGAAAACCTCGCTCTTGACGGCTGGGTAGTGCAGCAGCCGCAGGGTGTTGTCGCCGACATCGACGAAGTCGTCAAAATGATACTCGTTCAGACCCATACCCACGGCGATGGCACGCATGACCTCCACGTGGATGGTTTTGCACTGCTCATGGAAGTCCAGCATCGTTGACTTGAACCCGTCCACCGCGGAAGCAGGCTTCTCGACCGGCCAGCGGTTCGGGTGGCTTGGATCGCCCTCGCGACCAATCTCGAAACTCTCCTTGATGTCGGCCGTACTAGCTTTCAACTTGGCTACATCGTTCTCCTCTTCGACCAGGGTGAGCTTCTCCCGCCCGGGGGCCGAGTAGCCCCTGTTCGCCTCCGGAGTTGTCCATCCAAGTGCCAGCTTCTCGTCCTGACTGAGCCCGTTGAAGAACCTGGCGCTGGTGCCGAAGACATGCTTGCGCGTCTCGGGTGATATTGGCAGGTTCTTGAGGTAGATGAAGCCCGCATTCTGGAACCCGCTCAGAATTGCCTTCGCAGTCTCTTGACGCTGGGTGGAGTCGCCGTGCAGGAACTTAGACAGGTCGATCAACTAATAGATAGAGGTTCAGCATTCTAGGTCACCTGGCTAACCCACAAGTACGCACCGGGATCATGAGCCCCTGCTCGTCAACGGCGGCCTTCTCCATGGTGTCTGTGTTGCTCGAGACTGCGACAAGCCTATCGGTGACGACGATATGAGTGTGCTTGAACAAATAGGCTATTAGTTCTGGCTGGTCAGGCAGACTTTCGTGTTAGTTTCAACGGTGTCACTCGGCCACCCCCGGCGCAGGCCTCCAACTTTAAAGCGGAAGACTGCACGGGGGTGAGCGCGGCAGTCTCCGGCTCACGAGACGGCTCTAAATGGCAGGCGAATAAGAATGACATCCGACTGCTATAGCCGAGACTCGACACAGTCCAATCGATCAGGTTTTACACATTAATAGTGCCAAATTCCCTTGACAACGGCCGTCGTTGATAAGAACTCCGCCGGTTGACCAGGCGCCCCTGCGAAGTCGAGATAAGACCTGCCCGTGGGAAAGGGGAGACAGAAGGAGGGGCCCGCGGGGTAGCCTTTCCCTTCCTGTCGATCTCTCCGGCAGCTCATCCGGCGTCGCGAGCTTCTTCTCTTCGTACTAAATTATCTGTCCTGTCTCTTGCTCGTTGGTGCCTTGTCAGTTGGTCAGCCCAATCAGTCGTTCATTCATTGCAGCATTCAGACTGCACACAAATCATGGCCGATCCTTCAACCCCATCACCTTCAAAGGTGGTGGACATCCACACCCACATGTACCCTCCTTCATACGTCCAGATCCTCGAGTCACGGTCCACCATCCCTCTGGTCCGGAAGTTTGCTAGTTCGCCGGATCCGCGCCTGATCCTGCTCGAGGCCGAAGTGCCGTCCCTCACCGGTGCCGATGATGCATCGGCCAAACCACCGGGGCGGCCACTGACCAAGCACTACTCGTCACTGGCGCAGAAGATACATTTCATGGACACCCACAAGATCGACATTTCCGTCATCTCACTCGCGAACCCATGGCTGGACTTCCTGGACCCATCTGAGGCCGGGCCATTTGCGGCCTCTGTGAACAAGGAGTTCAGCGACATGTGCGCTGCTCATCCCGGACGGCTCTTCTTCTTTGGCACACTGCCATTGACCGCACCATTGGCCACGACACAGGAGTCCATTACACAACTCAGAGGGCTCGACTACTGCCGCGGCGTGATCTTGGGGACCTCGGGCCTGGGCAAAGGGCTGGACGACGCGAACCTCCTTCCCATCTTCAAGGCCCTCGCCGACGCAGGGCTGACCATCTTCCTACACCCGCACTACGGCCTGCCCAACGAGGTCTGGGGCCCCCGCGCCTCAGAAGAGTACGGCCACGTGCTGCCGCTGGCGTTGGGGTTCCCCATGGAGACGACCATCGCGGTAGCACGCATGTACCTGGCGGGCGTGTTCGACGCGGTGCCCGGCCTGCAGATGATCCTGGCGCACAGCGGCGGGACGCTGCCTTTCCTGGCGGGCAGGATCGAGAGCTGCGTGCTGCATGACGGGCACCTGGTGCGCGAGGGCAGGGTCACCCCGCAGAGGCGGACTGTGTGGGACGTGCTCAGGAGCCAGGTGTACCTAGACGCGGTCATCTACAGCGAGGTGGGCCTCAACGCGGCCATCGAGGCGAGCGGCGGGGCGGACAGGTTGATGTTCGGGACAGACCACCCGTTCTTCCCGCCGCTGGGCACGGACGAGGATGGTGAGTGGGAGAGCGTGGGAATGAATGCTGAGGCCGTGAACAAGGCGCTTGGTGAAGGGTCGGAGAAGGCGAAGGGGGTTATGGGCGGGAATGCTGTGAGGGTCTTGAGGCTGCATGGAACATGATTGGACTTGGGATCCAAATATTGCATTTGCATACTGTTTTGAGCCATAAAAGTCTTGCTTGATCCACAACATAAGCTTCCAGCGACGAATACGCCGACTCATGAGCATAAAGTCTAGAGCTGATCGTCCAATAAATATTGGCTTTGTGGTCCACTCAATAGCAGGTTATCGATCAACTGTCTTTTATTAAAATGCAGGTAGGTATATGCCAGATCTCCGAGACCAGTTACTCGATTTGATATTCAACCTGCGAAGTGCCCACCAAATATAGAATTCTGAGACCCTGACAGTCCTGATCAGCCGCTCAAACCTTGTCTGGGGTTGATTTGACAGCCCAGATCCCAATTTCCCTCGACTCCCCCCGCTGACATCACCCGCCAGTCTGGTGGGGTCTTGCAAGTGCGACCCCCCCTCCACACCTCAGGCCAGTGCAATGTAGCGCATAGTGTTAGAAGTGCCAGGCGGCTCACATGCGCCTCGCCACCTCGACCTAGGGGCCCGGTGGTTTTAATCAACCTAAACCTCCCTCAACATCCCGCACACTTGCCAGACCCGAGCCCTTAGCATCACCTGGGCCACGTCAGATGGGTTCGCAAGATGAAGAAGACACTGCTTCTGTGCTTCATCCACGGCTTCAAGGTAAGCAAGCATTCCCACCGCAATAAGCACATACTCCCTACACCACACATAATCCAGTACTGCTAACACGAGATCGCTGCTGCCATCCAGGGGGGTGAGGAGACCTTTGGCCACAAATATGCCTTCACCCAGCACCTGCGCGACCTCGTCGCCGAGCGGCTCCCGAAGCTCGACGTGCAGGTGCTGGTGTACCCCAAGTACGAGACCCGCGGCGACCTGGCCGACTGCGTCTCGCGGTTCCGCGACTGGCTGCAGGAGAAGGTGATCGACATCGAGGTGAACAAGGGCACCCCCTCGCCGACGGTCGACCCCTCGGTGCGCGTCGTGCTGTGCGGCCACTCCATGGGCGGCATCGTCGCCGCCGAGACCCTCATCGCCCTTACCAGCGAGCGCGTCATCCCCCCGTCGTCGGCGTCCGGAGGCTCCGGCGACGGCAACCACACCGCCGCGCCCGCCGAGGGCGACAGCTCGTTCGAGCTCAACGGCCTCATGTTCCCCTACGTCCAGGCCGTCCTCAGCTTCGACACCCCCTACCTGGGCATCAGCCCCGGGGTCGTGGCCCACGGCGCCGAGACGCACTACAGCACCGCCAGCGCCGCCCTCACACAGCTGAGCACCCTGACCGGCCTCTGGGGCGCCAAGGGGGCCGCCGACGCGCAGCAGCAGCGGGCCCAGGAGAAGAAACCCGTCCCTGCGCTACCACCCGCCGCCGGGCTCGGGAACAACAACAACAACAACAAGGCGAACGACTCATCCTCGACGTGGGGCAGCTGGGGTAAGATGGCGCTGTACGCCGGGGCGGGCGCCGCGCTGGCCGGGAGCGCGGCGGCTGCGTACCTCAAGCGCGACCAGCTGACCGAGGGCTGGACGTGGGTGTCGTCGCACCTCGAGTTCGTGGGGTGCCTGGCGCGCGGGGAGGAGCTGCGGCGGCGGGTCGCATACATGACGCGGGCGCAGAACGAGCTGGGCGTCGGCTTCGGGGTGCTGTACACCCGCCTGGGCAAGGGCGCCACCGCGCTGCAGCAGCAGGTCGCCGGGATGGGCGGCACCAACATGGTCGGGACCGTGCTCGGGGGCCAGAGGACCTTCTGCAACCTGCCCAGCAGGCGCAACGGGCCCGAGAAGCTGGGCGTCTGGGAGGAGGCGGTCAACGATCAGGCTGGGGACGAGACCTCGGCGCACATGGGTAAGCTTCTCCTCCCTCTATTCTCTGTACATTGAAATTGGGATAGCGGTTCGGGATTGTCATTTCTGACTCGTGCTTGTTATGTAGCCATGTTCGAGCCAAAGGAAAACCCCGGGTACGACAAGCTCTCCGACACAGCAGCCGACCTCATCGCGAGGTGGACCCGAAATGACTGGTATGAGAGCAGTACCGAGGGAGAGATCACGCGGGACAAAGAAACAGGCCCAGAAGGGGATATGGCCTTGGACAGTGATGAAGACATCGCCGCGAAGGGAGAGGGCATGCAGTCTGCGCCACCATCCTGATTGAGTCTTGTGGCGCCGAGGCCTTCCGCCTCCCAGTGCTTGGATTTTGCTTTATTCTTTTCCTTCTCGCTTGGTTATGGTATTTCTATCTTTTGGTATGATACAGGATACAGTGATTAAACGGGAGATGCGGTTCTTCTGTATGCTCTAGTCTTTCCGGCCAAATACCCCCTTAGCGGCCAGAGAGTAGCTCCTTTAAAAGAAATGAACAGCCCGTGTTCTAATATAGCAGAAACCTATGCCACACCTTGACTTTCCCGTCCGCAGACTCATTCCTTCTTCTTCCCCTTCGCCTCGGCACCACCACCACCCAAGACCTTGCGCCGCTGCTTGATCATGTGCATGTACAGCAACGGGCTGCCGGGCACGTACGTGGCCATAGTAGCGAGAGCAATAACGACCCTGGCGGTGTTGCCCTCCGCGGCGGCGGCCTGGTAGGCGGTGAACAGCTCCCACAGCTCGCTGGAGATGCCGACGGGGTAGAGGACGAAGAAGCCGCTGTAGCGCATCCAGCGCAGGGGATAGGGCTCCGACCCGACGCCGAGGGACAGCGCGAAGAACAGGTAGCGCACCACCTCCGTCACGGACCAGGCCAGCAGCATGCTGCTGTAGGCCGGGCTGGCGGCTATGAGCGGGTAGTGGTGCACGGCGCCCCAGACGAGGGCGAAGCGCGACGAGACTTGGATCAGGGTCGTGAAGAGGGGGGCGCGGACGACGCCTGTTGGGGGGGAAGGTTAGCTTAGCTTCGGGTCATTCGAGGGGTGGGATGCAATGGGCGCGAGCAAGGTCAGGAAGGGAAGTGGGAAGAGGAAGGAAGGAAGGGGCCGCGCATACCGAGCAGTGAGTGCACGACCTCCAGCGCGGCCAGGGTCTGCGTCCATTTTGTCCACTCCCCGACGGCAGGGTAAACGAGGGCGGGGCCTTTGTCGAGGCCGTTGGCGGCGAGGGTGGCCAGCGTCCGGCCGAGGACGACGGACCAGAGGATCGCGGAGATGCCGTTGTAGGCGACGAGGTAGGCGCGCTTCGGGCCGGACATGCGCTTCGGGGAGACGTTCGTCTTGACGACGTCTTGTTGTCGGGCCATTGTCGCGGCTGGTTTGTGTCTCTCCTGCAATGCCTCCGTGTGGAGGTATTGAGTACGTGGCTACGTGTTGTGTAGATTCTAGCGGCTAGATCTTCCGCGCTATATAAGTGCGGTGAAGCTCTCGGGTTGGGTTGTTTCAACAGGCAGGTGAGTAGATGTAACAGTAAATCCGTTTTTTTGTGGTTTTGTTGAGCTTCTCAAGCTCGAGCCGAGCAGTACCCGCTTTTCGGCTTGGCCCGAAGGCGAGTGCTTCTTCACTTCTCGGCCCTGCAACTCTGCCTGGGCAGGGGCCAGGGTCCTCCGCCATGACAGCTGCAGGGATCAGGGCCGAGGTGCAAAAGATGGGGGTGGCAGTGCTCAAGTCGATGGCAGTGCCGACGGTCTGGTTCCTGCATGGATTGATTCGGATTGGATTGATCGCTTTCATATCCTCAGCCCTACACGTACAAGCCCAGGTGAGATGAGATATGCGCTCTGTGAATGTGTATTTCTACATACAGTCTGATGGGCCTCGAGATGAATTTCAGCCTCGGTAGCAATAGGAAGATTCATCGTTCCCACTCATCTAGTCGGATGCTCGCAGTGAGACCAGAATCCGCATAGCTCTTCAAATCGTAGACTTTAAAGCATCAGTAGGTGAGCACATTTTAATGATTATCATATTGCTTTTCGGATAGAGAGTCCAATCTTCACTCGACTCCAACCAGGTCATTTCGTCATTATCATACTCTGCTTCCTGGAAACCGACTTCGAGTCTGATTCGGGCCTCTCGCCCTCTCCACAGGAAGCAATACATCCAGATCATCAATATTGTACAGTACAGCCTTGGACCCATCGAGCAAATCCGGATTTACCGAGTCCATCCCAAGCTCTCATAATACATTGCAAACGAAAGCCTCCCATCCCAGATACGCAATAAAGGCTGAATGAGAAGGCAATGATTGCGTTGTTGCCGACGGTGAAGGAAACGATCATGGTCAGGTAGACACTCAGTTCTTCCTGTTGAAAACCTTGGACCAGCCACTAAACAGGTATTGGTCCGTGTGTCTGCCACAATGCGTGTACTGGTTGACATTGCTGGACGAAGCAGACGACACCTTCTTCCTTCTGGACATAGAAGCCGTCGAGGCCGAGGACATGGTTGAAGACACCGAGTTTGACGAGTCTTTTCTGTTCATGACGACCCCTGTGGGCCAACGGCTTGTGGAGGCTGATTGTGGCGACTGTTGCAACGGTCAGTCTTGTCGGCGCTCTAGCAGGGAAATGGTTGCACTCACGCCTTGGGATGTGGGAGACGTCGGGGATGTCGGTGTGTTGCGACTGGAGCCCATCGTGTATAACGGCGTCGGGGCTGGTGCGCGAGACGTAGAATTCATAGTCGCCAGGACCTGCCGAACGTTTTGGAGTTGGAAACTTTAATTTTGCTTGAGCGAGCGACAGGGCTGTCTCGGGCACGTCTCCAGGTGCTGGTCGGCGGGTTGGTGTATTGGTTATCAAGCTGGAGCTCCTTTGTTCTCCTCGAGGGTGGGGGTTACTCGACGACAGGCAGCGTATGGTAAGCTTCACGAGGTAATGTGACGACAGCGGCAGCCCGTCAGGGTCACAGATGGGACACAAGTGCAGGCCTGGTGCGATAAGCAGTGATGCAACAGACGGTCGTCGAGGACAAAGAGAACTGAAGACCACGAGACGGCTCGGGAGGCGCTTGGGAATGTGAAAGAGAGGAGGACTGAGAGCCCGATAGCTGGGCCCGGCTCATAGCTCCCCCCAGGCGGATCGAGCTCCTCTTATCAAGGGCCAGACTGGCAAGGGCGGCGGAAGCCATGTCAGAAGCCATTCCCGCCGTTCGGTCATCCGTCTGAGTGGCACCTCGAGCGGCAGCTCAGTGCGACTGCCTGGGTAGGGTGGACGGCACAGGACGTGCTAGGACAGGCTGGATGCTGCAGGAGGATGCGCATCCCTGTCACCAGCTGGCAGTCCTACGTCGACAGCAGGGTGGCCCCATACCCAGACGAGCCAGGTAGAAACATTCCCTATGCTTGGTAGGGCTGAAGGGTGAGCCCGGGCCAGAAGATCGAGGAGGAAGGGTGGGGTGGAAAGCTGCTGTGGGCCACGGACGACAAGCCAACCATGTGGTGGCTGCTCCCAAGGATAGGCAGGGTGGTGCAGTGGATACCTTCCTAGGAGCCCGGTAGGTACATACCTGGGGTACCACACTTTCAGAAACTTGAGCAGGGCCGCCGTTGTTCAACATTGGAGAGAGACAGGTTTTTTTGTTGCTCGTGTCATTCGTCTCAATTTCGTTCTCATCCTCTACCACGGCTGCCACGCTGTGATCCCAGGACTGAGGGACGCTTCTGCTAGCGAGCACATGCTCCCGCGCATGCCTGTCTTTTCGGCGACGACCGCTCGGACGCCATGAGGCCAACGCAATGAGGCCAAAGCTAGCAAAACCCGCTCGGCGCTGTTCGCGTGGCCTACCTGCAGGTCTTTCGGGGGACGATCCTGATTGCCTGCTTGGTGGCATCGGCCCATGTCTGAGACCTCTGGGGGCCAAATGTGCCGGCCCAGCGGGCAAAGCCAGCCATTCACGTCGTGTGTGTGTGCGTTTCGTGGTGTCAAACGTCTGCAGGGTGCCGGAAGAAAAACAGGGAGAAATGTTAAGGCAACCACAGAAGCAGGTCGCCCACCAGCTGGGGCGCTAGGCAGCCACTGCAGCTATCTGAGGCCAAACCGGGCAGGTTGCGTGTTCCTGGGCTCTTTGGAATCATGAATCACTGCACCCTTCGTTGGGTCTGTGTCATCCCGCCCTGGGCCTGGAATGCCTTTTCACGCTTCGTCTGCTTCCGACCCCTCTGATTGGTCGCAGGCAGGGCAGACTAAACGAAGGGCCGAAACTGCACGCTCTTGCGCTCCCTGGCTTTTCTCACGCTTCACACGACTTGTCTCGGTGTTGACTGTCTCGGCGAGGCCACTCGCGCACCCCGGGGTCGGCGAGCTCTCACCAGTCGTCATAATCCCGCTGACTAGGAACTTTTGAAACAATGACACATGTGTTTTCTGCCTCCGTTGCGTATTTCAGGCCCTGCATTCATCAATCATGTAGTCACAGTTTGCTGAATCTGTCTTAGCGTTACTGACATTTCATGTGCACTTGAACAATTCTCCCGGGAACAGAAACTTGCTGTTTGTGAGTGAAATAACTCAGGATTCTCCGCATATGGTCTTCTACCATTCATTTGGTAACTGAGCATAAATCCCTTCGTAATGCCTCTTCACTAGCCAGCTGACCAGGCGCAATTTCCGGTTTGCCGGAAGGGCACGACAGGGAGCATGAAACACAGAGCGGTGCCAGTGAGTTCATAAACTGAATCCATATTTTTCTATATGAATTTCACCGGACTGTATTCTTCCGCAGACGAACTGTTTCAACCTATGGGTATATAACGTCTGGATACACTCAAGTCAAACATTATCATCTTCAGGAAAGTCGACCCTTTTCCATCGATTGCCCTTGCGATTAGCCGAGGGTGACATCTCCTACAACGCATCTGTGGTCGCTCATGCGGCCGGTGCCCCAAACGTTCTCCTCGACCGCATACTGCTTAATAGTGATGGGGCCACCAGCGGGACCAGACTAAAGTATCATATGTTAGTCAAAACAAACAGCTCGAGGGCAGAGGAGGCCGTCTCTTTGAGAGTGCACGTACCTGAGGTCCAAACCAGATGTAGTCAATACGGGACGAGTATTCGCCCGCGAAACCAGTGTATGTGTAGAATCGCTCACTGCGCTGCTCAGGGGAGGCATTGGCGTACAAGTCCTGGAGGTAGTTCTCGGCCACCAGAGCCTTGTACGCAGGGTCGGTGTCGCCCGAGTTGAAGTCGCCCGTCAGGAACGTGGGCAGGTTCGGTCCGTGGGCGGCATCGACCGCCTTGATGATGTCGACCGCAACGCCGATCTGGTTGGTGCGGGCCTCGGCGACGGCGTTGTCCAGGTGCGTGTTGGCCATGATCATGAGCTTGCCCGTCGCGATGTGCTTGAAGACGCCCACGGTGACGATGCGGTTGCTCCCCGAGTCCCAGCTCTTGGACGGGGTGTCGGGCGTCTCGGAGAGCCACTTCGTCTCCTCGTGCACGAGCTCGAAGACGTCCGTCTTGTATATGATGGGGTTGTACTCCCCGCCGCTCTTGCCGTCGTCGCGGGCAACGCCGATGTGCTCCCATGCGCCGGTTTGTTTCATGGAGTCCATGATGTCTGTCAGCTGGTTGTCCAGCACTTCCTGCATGCCAACGAAAGAGTCACCCGCGTTGGTCACATTGACTATTGAACACGCAAGTCAGCATTTAATTACCGGAAGCAATGTTGTGCATGAGAAATTGGTGGAATCCAAAAGACGAGAGAGATAGGCGAGAAGCATACCGAGCTCGCTGAGCACCCCAAAGAGTCGGCATTGGTAGGGGTCATTCGCGCACGTCTGGCCACTCCAGTACAGCTCGCTGTCCGCGATGCTGAGATCTTTGTTGTCGTATCTGATGTTGAAGCTCGCAACCCGGATTGGGGTCTGAGCGAAGGCGCTACCCGCGCAAAGCGCCAGAACAGCTGTCGTTTTTAGACCCAACATCTTGTCGGTCAATAAGTGCAGATTTAAAGAGGGTGGGTGCTTCAACAGCAGAACGAAAGTAGAAGGTATACAAAGAGCGACTGGATTTGAAGAGCGTTGGATTCTGTGGCGACGAGCCCGGCAAAAGAATTAACAGTCATGGCGACCATTACCGTGTCGTGCTCTTATATTAAAATTGGATAAGTGTGGTTCTTTGCTCAAGTGCTGTCTGATTCATGGTAATTGAGGGAGCAAGTCACGACGTCGAGATCCAAATTCGGTAGGGAGAATCCGTCTACGTAGCGACTTGGCATCTGGCTTCTTGACTCAGTCGTTGACCGTTGCAGTGACCTGGATTAAACATGAAACAACGCTCACAACTGACAGGTCCTATACTTAGGCCAGCCAGGCTGTGCCGCGATCACAAGTCTTGAGCTTGTGGAGCCAAACATATTAATTCCAATTATGCACCTGACAATACCAGAACAAAACCTGTTTGGTTAGAGTAGGATACGTCTCTAAGGCATCTTGTGTAATGCCTGTGACGCGGTCCGCGCTGCCGCCTTCGTGATTGGCCATGTCAGCTGCGCCGCACTGGCAGCCTCGTTGGTCCATGTGCCTGGGCTGTATTTCCTTGTGCAGCATCATATTCCCGGGACATCTACAGAGCAAGGCAAAAATACGTGAGAGATAATGGGATCAGAACGCGGGTCTGACGGAGCTGTTAAGTGGTCACCGTGGTACTTGCCTATACGCATCACAGTGCAAGCCTTGTTTGATGAGATGAGCATTGGTATCGTGCCTAGGAAAACGGAGACATCAGCAACTGGATTCAAACGTAGAATAAGCAAGCTACAACGCAGAGCCTGTACCTAATTAGCAATTTGATCAAGACACTACTAGATACCTATGGAGCCCGAATCAAGCGGACCCGTGATTCAGGATTTGCTGAGCGAACAAGGAGATTCAGCGGTCCGATTGTTCCCTCCGGACTGATACCTGGGTACTTTTTCCTCGGACACATGCTCATTTACCTCTGGGCAGGTGACATTGTGGCTCCTTCTTATTGGGGCAGGACCACGACAGAAAGAATCCCAACACTCCTTCCTATCTACCCTTCACTTGACTTTCATGTTGCCATGGTCCCTCTATGTGGGAAATTGTATCTCAGGTGCTCCCAGCTGGAAATTTCATCGAGAAGTTCAGTGACGTTGTCTGTCCGGCAGCATATACCTACCTAGGCACCAAGTATTATATTTGTATACAAGGTATCATAACCACTACTTAGGTCACTCTAGCTGTACCACGACAAAATACTATTCACGTAGATAGTCTTAAATGTAGACTTGGTGCCGAACAACCTACATAGTACGTAAAATAGAAAAACGCCACAAGATACAATAAAGCTATGGAGTCATGAAATAGCCCGAAGAATAGTGGCAGTGTTCAGACCACTTAGTCTTCCGAGGATGCTAACCGTGCCTACTCTGATCAACCTAGCAAATATATCTGAGGAAAGCGCCAGTTTAGTAAATGGATATCACCTGGGTCTCACTTGGAGCGGGCTTCCACAACCGCGAAGTTTCGAGTGAAGAAATGCGCCTTCTCTTATTTGCAAAGAATTCAGGTAAACAAAGGGAAGAGGAAACTGCAATCATAACAAAGTCTTCCAAGGAATGGATGATCAGAACGACTCCGTGCCATCTCCCCAAGTTCTACTCTTCTCTCTTCCAGACCAACACACCATCAACTTCACAATCCCCATCTTCAAAACATTCAACTCCAAGCCGAAATTCCCATCATCGCAACCCCCAAGACACCCGTATCCACACACCGCGACCTCCTCCCGGCACACCGTCACCGTCGGCACTTGTCGTCGAGACAGACACCTGCGCGAGCCGGACACTTGCCCAACGGATCCACCGCGCAACCTATCCACACCCCCATCCCCATTTTCCTCTTCCTTTGTTCATCTCCCACTTGGTGATGCTGAAATCAGTGCTGGCCCCCCAGTCTCGCCCTATTCAAGCTTCCCTTTGCCGCAACGACATTGCCTCAGCTTTGTTCCCCTCCGTCACACGGGTCATCATCATCGGCGCGTTCGGTGTGTACAAATATGAGCGTTTCAGCGAAGATTAGAACTATTCAACATCTTTAGCGGGTACCCACGAGTCGTCAGCTTTTGCTGACGCCCACCAGGCAAGACAGGGCCGACCTCCCTGGACAGCCTCGGTTCGAGTTGGCAGTCAAAGCGAGTTCAAGTTGCCATTTCTCATCATCAGCTCTAGAGGGATCATCCACATTCGGGGAAAGGGTCGGAGAAGCTTACCATTGAAAAACGCATATGACTACTGGCAGTTTCCACAAGACGTCAGCGAAGAGTTGGTGTGTACTTGGTGTGTTTCGGTGCGTGGTCTGTCGTTCGTGCCTAGGTAGCAATTTATACATTCTTGGATAAATGTGCATGTGCTCGACTCCGTGTTAAACCCTCCCTAGAGCTTGTCATCCTGCCTAGCGGCCACTCGGCCCGCCAAGCTTGGTCGTCCAAGGCAGATCAGGACCTCGGGACGCCGGGCCTTGGTAAGGGACCGACCGGGCATATTTGACGGGGCCCGGAACTGCAAGTAACCCTCTTAGTCAAGGGGCCGCGGTCTTAGTGCTGCTCCTTCATGGCGCTGGTCGTCATCGCTCTTCCCGCCAAAACTGGTGGTGACTGTCATCTACAACCGCACCATCGACCCATGGCTTCTCCGGCCTAGCGACCAGCATAGCAACTAGCCTGCCAAATGCCGCACTGGTGTATCGTCCATCTTGCCATCATCACCCCACCATGTAACGCGGTTTTGATTGAAGCCGTCTATGTCAATTGAGGTCAGGAATTATTTTGTTATACCGTCCAGGCTTTCCATTCCCATACAGTCTTATTGCAGTTGCCAACTGCCCAGGTGCCGCCTCTTTGTGTCCCTCAGCATTTCTGACAGGCGATAGTTGTCTCCCCCGCCTCGATTCCCCCCCGCTGCTACAGCTTCCACACAATCCTCCTGGTCCGCGAGTTTCTGGGCTAGGTCGGCGGCCTTGGCAGAGCCGTCTTGATTGTAGTTCCAGGGGGCGTCCATCACAGGCGGGACTGTCAACAGAATCAAGGGGAAATCTACAAATATCTCCCAGGACCCCGCAAAGGCAGTCTCCCAGTCGATAACGCCGATTATATGGTCGGTGTCGTCGACGATGATATTGTTGTGGCCAAAGCCGCCGTAGCAAAGGGGAAATGGGCCGCGGTCGAGGACAGAGAGCCTGCTGGCTAGCTGGCTAATAGAGCCGGGAAACAACGAGACCAAGGGAACGACTTCGTCAGTAAATGAGCCTATCGCCTCTCGTAGCTTTTCCTGTGTCATTTCGAATTTAGCGTGCTTCGCCCATGTTTAGAAGAACTCGGTCGCCGTGTTGAATAAACCGCCTAGCCCGGGAATTGAGCCCTGCTCGCATATGCTGTCGGCGTTCAAGGAGACTATTATGCCGATCTGGGGCAGCTGGACGGCGGACAGCTGAACCTAGCACGAGGGAATCGGCTTAGGGCGTGATCCCAAAGAGAATTTAGTACAAGTCTGGACCCCTGACCAGTAACTCTCTCGCCAAGCCGCTCGTAAATATAACCATCTATTTTAGCTACAACAGCTTTTAGACAAGCTTATATCAGCAGCTATAGATGTAGATTGAGGGACGGTGCTAACAATGGTCGCCAAGCCGCAGGCTATAGCAAGATTGGCTCTGCTACATTTACCCTAGAGTAGATACTCAGGCCACTTTAACGTTGGAGAAGAACAGGGTTTAATATTCTGTAACATTGTAATTATTATAAGACTATTTTCAGAAATTATTAATTTCTATTTAACTATAATAGCAAAGAGTATAAGTAAGTTTATACTAGGCTTTAGAGGCTTTAGGATAGCTAGCTTATAATAATAATTTAGAATAAAGGAGAGCTTTTATAATCGAGTCTACTACCTAAAATCTTACTTGTATAAGTAATACATATTAGTATCCCACTTTAAATAAACTACAACCTATTAATATATACCGGTGCAGCTTAGCCCTGCCCCGAACGGATAAACTTCTCATAAGCACAGGGGCGTGAAAACGACGGTATGCCATTCTCAGTCTCATTCAGACAGTCTGGTCGCATCCATCCCGTAGCCAGGTCAAGGGAAAGAAACATCAGCCCCAGACACAGAGAGAGACCTGAATCCAGGAAACGGGCTGGGTCTGGGCCGTTCCGCTCTGGCAAGCCACTTCGCTGTGTTGAGCATTTCGCTGTGGCAAGCCATTTCGCTGTGGCTATTTGAATATAGAACTCTAAGTCTGGAATACTGCATTTGAAACATATAGGAGAATAGGTAACTTATTAAGTAGTTGAAAAGCTGTTCCTTTCACGATATAGAGGCTTATACCTATAAATGCCTTTTTGTACCTTATACTGTCCAGCAGCCAGGCCGCTGAAAGTTGTACTATTTCACTGTACCTGAATGATGGATAGGAAACAAAAAGAAGCGGTGCAAAGGTAGTCCAGGCCCGTTAACGTGGCCGTTTCCAGGTGCCTTTTTCATTAGCGGCCTAGCCATCAGACAACGCACCTAGGACTCTCTCACAACTCTTAGAATTGTACCTAGTAATAGCGAAATGGGCGCCTTTATGTGTGCTGGCTAAGTATGTGTGGCTTGAAAGCGCAAGTCGACATGATAGCCGCTATGGGATCTCAACTTTTCGGCCCCATTACGATGTCCTTGAGGGACATCAGTCACTCTGTGTGGCTCTTGCCTGAAGCCCAAGATATCCGAAAAATCTCAAGGATATTTATTGGCTGCCCAGAACCCGACGTTTCTGTCCTTGTGCACGACAGAAATTCCGTGAGGCGCATCACAGATGTTTTCGGATTGGTCAGTGCGGTCACTGGTGTCCAACGATTGAACGTCGCTTTCTTTGAGAACGTCAGGTTCTATTCAGCTCTAAAATTACGATGCAAGCGCGAGCAAAACGGGGAGATACAGCCGATGAAACTGGACGACCTAGACTCAGAATCTCGAGAATGGCTTTGGCGTCGTGGTTTTGCGACGGGTGCAGATATTCTTGAGCTTGAAAAGATTGCTGGATCTATGTCCCGCGGGTTAATTTACCTAGTTGTCGTCCTCAGCCATGACACGGGAACTGCGGGGCCCGAGACCAGGACTGCACAGCCAAGTGACTCAACTTCTCGGTCGCGGACAGATGGCGCCTCGCTACACGGGCGACCTCGTGTTCAGGACCCCGAGACTTTGCGAAAAATGAAGATCTTGTGGGACAGAGTCCATAATGAGCACCTCGAGCGCATTGGCGAGCTTCGACGGGCGCAGAACGACCACCGTCCGGTGACAGAAAGACCAGATGGAAAGCTTTTTTGAAGATTCTCTACCGTCTGTGCATAGTCTTGAGAAGAAGACCAACATGCCCTCAGACCTCTCAGACCCAGTAGCCAAGAGAAAGCGATCACCAACCCCCGACCGAGGACAGGATTCGGCACCGCCAAGTGCCAGTCCCAAGAAAGCGCGCATAGGCAAGGAGACCTTCACCGGCCACACATCAGCTCCTGATGAACCAACTGATCATCTCACAACTGCGCATACTAGTCCAAGCCGCTCTTCACAGCTGGATGCACAGAAAGCCCATGCACAGACAACACAAGGGAAGCGCATTCCCGCGCCGCGGGAGACCCAGGCCGAGCACCGAAACACTCCCATCCCGGCTCCTGCCCAGCAGACGGGGTCCCGTGCCAAAGACCCTGCTATGAAGTCTAGCAAGGACCGAATCTTTCCAGCAGCAGAGAAGAACATTTTGGAGGATCCGGTCATAGACCTGTTGGCTGAGGTAATAGGGGAAGACGAGAGCGAAACTTTGACCGTCTTGGCCGCGAACAATCGACACAAGATGAGCCAAACATCAGTTCAGGCAGTAGGTCAACCGAAGCAGAAGCTTCGAAATAACTTGTTGAATGGCACTTACAAGGTCAAACCGACAATGTTGGCCGAAGGTGGACATGTCGCCTGGCTTGCCCTTTCACACATTGACCACCTGGGCATTTCCCGGTACCGCTCGATTCCACAAGTGACGATCAGCAGGTATTTCGTGTCAAAGCCGATCTCGCAAAGCCCGGCACAATTCATGCCCATCGAATACTAGGCGATTCCGACTTGCACGAGCAGAGCGACCCGGCTCTCCGGTTAGCCATCCAATATTGCCAGGGAGGAAAGGATAGCGGGCAGGGGTCTTCCTGGCAATGGGCTATGAAGAACCCTTCTCGTGAAGGCTTGTTCCGTATGAACACACTGGTTGATGTATTAGAGGGTATACCGACTGAAGCTATCAGAGCAAGACCCCGCAGGTGGTGGCGGTATTTGCTTGGCGGGAAATACCATGGCCAGTATAATGATTAGGTAGTATTTCATCTTGTAGAATTCTCCAAAAAGCATGCATTATTAGGCTTGGATTTGCAACAATAACCTAACGTTCTTAGGCAGACAAGATGGCCGAGCGGTCTAAGGCGCACGTCTCAAGGTTTAATCCTTCCCAGAAACGGGAGTAAACGTGTATCGAAAGATTCATGGGTTCGAATCCCATTCTTGTCATTTGACATTTCGGTGAATTTCTTTTTACACTTTTCTCTACACTATCATTAGTATACTTCATGCAAGTTATTATATTAATATAATTAATTTTATAAATAAATTTTATAGTAAAAATAATGTTTAAAATTCTAGTCTTTTAATTAGCACACTTAATTTGCTAGTAGTAGTTAAGCTCGTGTTACTATCTAAAACCTTTCTATTCTTAACTCGAGCGGCGTTTATCGCGGCTCCGCATATTTCCTCCAAATAGGATCGGCCATCAGCCTTGGAAGGTCCTCCTCGTTAACCCCACACAGCATCTCCCGGCCCCCGTCGGGAAGCTCAGGCATCATTATCTGCATGCCATTCAAGATGCCGTTGCTCGGGGACCTGATCGCCCTGATGCGGTCTCCCAGCGCCGGGCCCCACCGCAGGCCATAAAGCTCAAACTTGGCCCAGGTTGTCTGGGAGCAGCACAGGCCGGGGCAGTCGAGGAACGCAGACGGCGACAGGAACCTCACGTCGCCCAGGCCGTTGATCAGCTGGATGACGTCGTTGGTGAAGGCCCCTTGGAAGTCCTCGTGCATCTTGTTGATTGCCTTGCGAAGCTCAGATGCAATCTCGGCAACGCTGTCCCCGCCGGCATCTAGGATCCTGCGAAGGGGCATCTTCACCTCGATGAACTCGACGAAACTTCCCAGCGTGCCCTCGTCGATGGGTGGCTGGATGCGTAGTCGCCCGTCGACCGCCATGTTAAAGACCGAGACCTCGTCGCCCTTGACCTTGTCCGGAGGGTATTGCGCCGCCATGACAGAGCGCCAGGCGAGTGCCGTCAGGGCGTCATTAGTGCTGATATACGACGGCCCGCCTGGTGCAGGATTACGAGGAGACGCGTCCTTCTTGAGCTGCTCCAGCGACTCCTTGGAGAAGTAGAAGATCTGCCCGACGTGCCCGTCCGCCTTGAGCAGCTTGGCGAGCTGATTGGCCGGGTCGGTCAGGAGCACGTATTGTGGGTGGTCCTCCAGCCTACCAGCCTTCCCGCTGGGTGGGCCCTGGGGGCTGATGGCATGGCGCCTGTCGCTGACCATACTCTGGCGCAGATCGAAAGGCTCGTGGATCTCTAGGCCCTGGGCCCGCCGGCACTCTTCCGCCCAGACTGCCGTCCAGGCGAAGAAGGTCTTGCCGTCGCCGATCATGTGGAACGGGTTCCAGTTCATGATCAGGCCGCCCCGGATGAAGTTGAGCTGCATGAGCATGATGGGGAGGCGGTCCTCGGGGGACGGCCATGTGTAGCGGCGCGTGAAGACCTCCGGGTCGAATGCAGACACGGGGAAATTCTTGTCCCTCAGCTCGGAGAATGTGAGAGGGTATGCCGCGGGCGACCGGAGGTCATTGACCGTGATGGGCTGGATCCGCTCGAGCCTCTCCTTGTCGTCGAGGAGCTGGATCTTGATCGTCCCGCCCTGCTTCCCGTCAGGGTCGGCGACGGCCTCCCCTTTCAGGACGGGAATGCGGCGGCATGTGGCTTCCCAGCCGTCCCTTAGGATCCGCGTCACCTCACCCAGATCATAATTGTCGGGCAGCTCAAACGGGAAGATCTAGGGGTGGGAGAACTGGTCAGCCATGGCCATGCGAAACATGGGGTTGGACTGGGGCTGGAGACTTGCATATCTTGGCCAGCCTCTTGGGCTGATCTGCTCGATAGGTGTGACTTGGAAAAGAAGATCCTTGTCGACGAGGTCCATATTGTCTGTCTTCTTCCTTGGCTCTGAGGTTCCAAAGGTCGTCTGTGAGCGGTACGAGGATAATGAGTGGACCGTTTTCAGTGAAGCTATGACCGTGATGCGACGTCGGTGAGAAAGTCAGATCGCATCAGATGTGAATATCTGCTTCTTTCGCCTTCCTTACGATGGGACAGCCCCTTGTTTCGCACCTGGTCGGGCTCTGGGGAAGGAATGCATTTTGTCATGAACCTTATCAAATCCTCTGGCGACCGTTGGCTGGTTGCACCAATAGCAATCCTCATTACCCATGGGGCTTGGTGGGCCCTACCACTCGAGGAGGAACCTGCCAAGAGGCGTTGAAGACTCAGTCCACCAGCTGGCGCGTACTCGTAGCTGACTCGGAGCAATCGATCGGCAGCGCAGTACCGGTCTTGGCCGGCGATACTATGGGGATTGGCAGAAGTTGTTGCCGAATCCAACAATGCGGGCCGCCCGGCTCCGGGGCCGGGCCTCTTACACTCGCAGGGGTAGCAAACACTTTTCCCTTGTCATTATCTCTCTCATTGGTCTTTATAGGCCCACTATAGGTCACCAATTCGCCGAGTCTACCAAGTCGAGTTAGTTGGAAAATCGACTTTGGGCAAAGGGGTCACCAAATACACTTTTTGACCCCTGCGCAGCTGTCAAGGATATACAATGCAGGTAAATTTGCTAGGAATGACTGTGCTCCACCACGGAATATGAGTTGTCGCTGGTGCCACAGGCAGAAAATCAGATCAGGAGTCAGGCTGCCCAGGCATCAGGCCGCCCAGGAATGTAAAGCGGTGGTGAAGATCTTGGGGAAAAATTGGGTGTCAATCCGGAACCCCCTGGAATCCTCTCAGACACGGAGAAGAAGCCCGTCTTTCACCACACACACACATGACTTGATTGGTGTCGCAAGAACCTTTTCTTCAACCTTTCCGCCCCTCGTGGCTTTGGCCATCGCGTTCCAAACTTGAATTTTCTTTGCATTTCGACAACCCGCAATGACCGACGTCGATCCCACGATATTGGCCCTCTTCGGTCCGGCGCCAGCTGGAACCGACCTGAGCGAAAACCCCACCGCCGGCAATGATGTCGCCGTGGCAGTCTTGCTCGGGATAGCGACAGTGGCTGTTGTCCTGAGACTATGGTGTCGCCGCTATACAAGCAGCCCTCTAAAGGCTGATGACAGCGTGATAGTAGCGGCATTGACCCTGACCTATGCTACCGGTGGCATGTCATTCGCAGTTGGACATTTTGGTGCCGGGCGACATGTCTGGACAGTCAAGGCAGTTGATCTCGCTATGGCGGCCGAGGTGAGGCGCTCTCAGTTATGTGTCGCATGACTACTCCACTAACATGTGGGAACCAATAGCTTCTGTATGCCTACAGTTTCGTCTTCGCGGCCGCGATCACCCTGACCAAGACATCCATCCTGCTACTCTACACACGCATTTTCGAGGTCTCCGATCCGAAATTTCGGATGCTACTCTGGACAGCCGCTTTCCTCGTTGCAGGATATCCCTTCACATTTATAATCGCCATGGCAAACTGCTGCAAGCCGGTCTCGTTCTACTGGACACAATTCGCCGGCAACACAGACGGGCACTGCCCACTGAACACGGGACTTTTCTTCGTCGTCATGGCTATCATCAACCTTTGCATCGACTTCTTCATCTTGATCTTGCCAATTCCGTCCATTCTGAGGCTACAAATGTCTCCACGCAAGAAGGCCGGTGTCTGCGGCATCATGCTGCTCGGAGGATTGTAAGTCAGATCTCCAACCTCTCGCGCTCAACATCACCTGTCTCGGCTTCGTCAGTGTCCCAGTTCTACATACTAACAACTTTGTAGTGTTTGCTGCGCAAGCGTCGTACGGATCTACTATTTGAACGTGTTCTCCTCCGCCATAGACGTCACTTGGTACATGGGTCCTGTGTGTGTCTGGTCCGCTGTCGAGCCTTCCATCGGGATTCTGTCAGCCTGTCTGCCCAACATGCGCCCGCTCTTTGTCTTTGTCCGCAACAAGGTATCGTCGTCGAATCGCAGCGCGGGCCAGTCACACGCAACATCAGCACCAGGTCTGGTTACTTGGGGAGGGAGTGGTGGTCCGGGGTCCAAGGGCGCCAAGGGGATCCACCGATTGAAGGACGAGGACGAACTTCGCCTGACCAAGAACAACTACAGTATGACGAACATTGTCACGACTGTTGGACGAAGTGACAGTGAAGCTAGTCAGGGTGAAGGGATTGTCGTCCGTTCTGAGGTGAGGCTCGACAGCAGCCAGCGATAGGTTATCAAGCAGATTTTTCACATGTAACGAAGAATTAATGCACTGCATATTGTACGATATGTTTCAATTTCTGGGATTACTTTTCAATATTCAGACTCTAATGTCATGAGACATGACCTTTTTTTCTTTCTTTTTTCTTGTTTTGCGGGCACTAGTATAGTGAAGAAAAGGAAGCAAGCCATGAGACACTCGCATGCGGTAGAAGAGAAGCGCACGAGCTTGCTTCATTCAGCCAGCTCCTGTTTCGAGCTCACAGGAATCCCCATATAAGAGCTATGCGCTTAAATGCTGTCGAGGGAGTTCTTCCAACGTCGGCGAAAGGATGATGTGGGAACACGCGCGCCCTGATGAAGTTTGCAGTCAATTTGCGAAATCCACAATTGTGTGACTGCCAGGAGTCTAACAGAGGAATAGATGAGTCCACAAATTTTGGTTCGTGTTGTCATGCACGACGGGCGTGACTGGGGTCGGCGGGCGACTGTACAATCCATAGGTATATAATAAATACTATACCATTGTAAGGTCGCTGATGGTCGCGTTGGCCTGAAGCACTTCCATGCCGGAATCATCGGGAAAGAATGGAATCGAATCTTGTGCTTAAGCCGCATAGTCGTCGATACCTAGGTACTTGTTCCTCTTGTACACATTCAAGTGCTGTGTTTGAGGTGTGGAAAATAGGAGGTTGCTTGGCGTTCATGCGTTAGTAGTGCGCTCTGAATGGCCAATTACAGTCGCACCTTTTCTTCCTTCAACATGAATACGAATAGCCAACACAAGCTCGTTTGATTCGACGTGACGATTTCTTTGGCAAGTAGGCCATGCACGCAGGCGTATAGAAGGGGTATAACACCAGGGGCCAGGGCTCAATGAGCCGGGTAACACCGTTAAGGAAAAGCATAGTAAATGGTTTTCAAGAATATATCTTATAAGACGCTCATACTTTCCCTCTTCTTCTTTCTTTTTCTCCTCTCTTTTAGTTTTCCAAGGCCGAAGAGTCTCCAGAACTCCAGAAGGGAACGGGGCCAGATGGTGGTCGACAAGTAGCCAGCCTCGTTTGCCGACACACAAGCCTAGTCGCAGACCCAGCAGTTGATTTCGACAATAATAGCTGGGCTCGGTTTTGTCCAGCAAACTTTTGGTGAGATGCTCCGCTCATCCAGATAGGAGGCGCTGAGGAAGACAATGGGCGGTGGACGTGTCAAGCGCGAGTGGAGATCGGATCGCCCGAGCCGCCCAAAAGGGTCCGACACTGGGTGGATCAGTCTTTTTCAATCCGCCACATTAACAAAAACGGACGCTTTCCATTGTACGATTCGACGGCGGTGGAAGCCTCAAGCACCCGTCCTTGAACTCACAGCCTGGAGACGATGAGACTGCTGTCCTGTCTGACTGCTTTCGTGACAGGATGTGCGGCCACCTTTGTGCCGAATCAACGCTGCGATAATGGTCGGCAGCCTGGGGTCACGCCTCTTCCTGCCAACACGGCGACGCAGGTGAAGCTGGAGGCCGGAAATGGCACGGATGTTCGGCTCTCGCTCAACACGATCACCACTCTAAACCAGGAGGAGTGCGAGAAATGGGCTCACGATCTCACCAGGGGGGCCATCGAGCTTGAGGCCGTGGGAAGGTCAACGCTCTACCATCAGCTCAACATATCCGGATGTCGGGAGTCGTGGTACAGGGAGGGCGAATTCTATCTATACGCCTCTTATGCTCACGAAATGCCTGCCTTTCCCCCTATTTCGACCTTTAAAACCACAGTTCGCCTTTACGATGCCGGGTCCAAGGAGAGAGGGTGTCTCCGGTCTCACATCACGCCCGCACTTCCGCCGATCTGGAGCTCCATGTTCCGGTACTTCCCACTGGGCATCTTCCTCTTCGTTCTGGTGGTCGGCGCGACCCGCAGCTTGGTTAATCTCCCGCCCCCGGAGGACGAGGACAACGTCCCGCGCGTGCACGTTGGGAGTGGAGATGAGGACGACGACGAAGACGTGCCCGATCCGCAGCCCGTCCTCCCCAACGTCGGCGACTGCCTGCAGTACCTCCAGCACATATTCCTCGGCGCGAGTCTCAGCCTCTTCTATCCTGGTTTCCTGATCCCCGTGGCTGGCCGCCTGTCCTGGTCGTCCCTATTCAGCGGCGGCATACTGACGTATGGACATGCCGACTACGAGGGCATTTCTGATGGCATCTACGAGAGAAACGGCACCTATGGGGGCACGTTTGGGCTGGAGACTATGACTCAGATCGTGGGCGCCCCTGCCACTATGGGGACGTGGTTGAATATGGTGTTTCTCTTTACTATCTTTTTGATCATCAGCGCCATCCTTATTGAGGCGTTCTGGTTCTTCCGACGGGTTCGAAGGCCAGCGCCCATAATCTCACGGTCAGACCGGCTTCAACAGACCGGCAGACAGGTGCTCCAGGTTGCTTTGTCTTACTTCATCGTACCCTTGATATCTCTTTCTGTCTACCAGTTGATCCACGCTTCATTTCTCCCGCTCTACCATACGATCCTTGCTGCAATTCTGATCGCCATAGCCATTGCCTCACTCACCTGGCTTTTCCGATCTCTCCCCACGCGCAGCCTCGGTGTTTTGCTGTTCAACCGAGACAAACAGTATTCACGGATGGCGGGTGGTGCAGACCAAGCGGATTCCCTTTTTGTCCGCATGCTATTCACACTGAACTTAATCCGTGGGATCGCCATTGGTGGTCTGCAGTTCTCAGGCCTGGCCCAGCTCGTGACGCTGGCAGCCAGCGAGGTCATCTTGATAATCTGCATCGCTGCTCTCCAGGTATATCCTATTCTTTCGCTGGGCACAATCACCGCTGCCGCTAGGCTCGCTGTCTTGCTAGCCATGGTCGCATTTGTTCCAGGAGTGTCATCCGATAGGACTCGACACGTGGTTGGCTACGCCATCCTTCTTGTGCATGCTTGCATACTCGTCCTCGGCTTCCTCCTGCAAGGCATATGGGATCTCGTGCAGCTTATCAATAGGTGGATCGGCGAGGAACGCCCAGATGTAAGTACTATCCGAGCTGAGAGCATCGATGGCAGTCATGTGCTTTTACTAACCGGGCAAAGGCCTACGGTCTGCACCAGCTCGAGCGTCGGCAGCCATCCAGGAGCGACGTGCGGGCAGTTGCACGTGTCGATGCGTCTAATGCCAATACACCTGACGAAGACGCCCCGTCTCCAGACTCGTACCTCGAGTCTCAGCGGAGTCCTTACGGGGCTCAGCGTTTGCGACCACCAAAGCACAGCATGCATTCTACCAGCTCCAGCCGCTTCTACAGGCCCCCTCGATCTGCGTCCCGGACGAGTTCCACCCGCTCCTGGGCGACTCAGGAATCCGGCATCAGCGACAATAGGTTCTCCAGGGCGAACCTGAGCGGGAGCTTCGATGTCCTCCGCGAGCCGTCGACGCCGACCATCGAAGAATCAGTGCCTTTCAGCCGGGCAATGTGCTCGAGTCCCTCCGCGGTACGCGAGCCTGGCTCAGCGGAAAATGAGAGTGATCCCGGGACGCCGGCCGAGTCTGAGCGAACAAAAGGTCTTGGCCCGCGGTGGAATGATTACTCGTTCCGCGAGTCGGATCTGTACTACGGAGGTCGCCTTCGGGGAGAAGGAAGTAAACCAAGCGAGGACACCAGCGTTGACAACACTAAGTCTTCGCGACAAGGGTCTCGCAAGACACTCAGGCAATATATCAAGAGGGAGCACAGTGGTACGGTGGCTCCCAGCAAAGGCTTTGAGGTAATAAGACGGCCCCCGCCACCAGGCACGTAATGAAGCATACCTGACCCTTACAGCAGGGCACAACTTGGAAAAGAAAAGTCTATATGTACAATAATTGTAAAACCCCCAAAACCTCAAGTTTATAGCTGTAAATAATTCAGGCTCAGGCAAAATCCCACGTCGAGGCCAGTCGCTTCTGAATTACCACAAATCACATTTGCTGCGGCAGGAAATTGATCTACTGCGTGCGTCATCCAGCCAAGGTTGCAGTTACGGGTTGCCGTTCTGGGGTTGTCTACGTAGGTACCGTCTATTGCAGCGGCCCCACGACACAACCGTGACTGTTGTGTAACCGATGCTGACTGTTGATCGGCAACTGATTGTTGCTGTACAATTTGGTTGGCTGAAACTGGTGATATCACATCTGCCAACATCATCTTCACCTCTAGGCTTTTACCTACGCAGATTGAAGTTGTTGAGCCTATTCCACTGCCATACTATCGTGACACCTGAGACCGAATTCGACAGATCAGTGGCTATACCGTTTTTATACCATGGAGTATAGTGTGGTTGAGCGAATGAAGGAGTTTGAGGAATGGTGCGCCTGGCGCAGCTCAGTCGTTAAGGAGCATACAAACGCACCACACACACGGCACGCTGAATACCAGTTAACGGTGGATATACTTCAGTGGCAAGAGCTCTACAGAGTATCGCGATTTCGGGATTTTCTAGTTTTGTACACGATTTCGCCCGAGTGGGAACGCCTGTGGAGCAAGCTGTGGACAGAATTTGACGAGCTCGACGATCGATGTCGATTATTGCGTGTGCCCGAGGGCTGGAAGCAAGGGTGTTCGGAATACCGCGAGGAAGAAGATCGCCTGAATCAGATGTTCCAGTCATTACGGGAGAGGTATCTAGAGGTTTCACCACCGACCGGCTTGAGCATCCCCAGCCCTGCTTGTCCTCTCTCGGCATGGTTGAGGCAACACCAAGGCACGACTTACTCGACCAACGCAGGAAGAGAGTATTCATGGAGAGCGACTCTGTCAGACTGGGAGTTGTTCCGGAGCCTCTCAAGGGGCAGTAACCAACACAGTCCCATATTGTCAAGTACTGAGCGGGCCTCATACCAGATCCTGGAGGATTGGTGGTGCTCAGCCTATTCTTCGCCACACCTCATTGCCGCTGTCCAGGATTTTGTTTCAAAGCACGAAGGCATTTCAATCATCGACGAGGACTGCCTGCCGTACGACTCGGAAGAGAACGATGAAATTCTTGACGAGACTCTCGGCAGAGAATCTCTATACCACTCTAGGTGTTTCCAACTGTGGGTGCTCGAGTTCAACCCTCTGAAATGGGAGCCCTTCATCTCTTTCCACTATGCGACAAGACTCGAGGTGGCGCGCTGCGATGCGATAAGACAGGCCAGTCTTCAGAGGATGGGATATGCATGTCTGTTCCAGGAAAAAGCGCCTCTAACAAACGAGTACGTTCCTGCAGTCAGGGACCAGTACGTCCCCTGGCTAGGGGACCAAAGCCCGGCCGGGCTCCCGCATTATCTATGGGATGTCGCAGAGTGCCGTACGGTCACCGTTTCTGAAATACCAGGTATGCCGGAGTATACTTGCATCAGCCACACGTGGGGACGATGGAGGCTCAACTCGTCCGCTTCAATACCGGGGGTCCCATGGCCGGTACCCCAAAACAGCCTGTACAATGTCTGTATGCTGCCAGACATGTTCTTCCAGCTGGGGGTCCGATATGTCTGGTTCGACCTCTTCTGCATCCCACAGGACGGGTCACTCATAGCTGATATCGAGATCGGGCGGCAGACGGAGATCTTCCGGCGTGCGAATGATTGCGTGGCTTGGCTCCACGACGTCTGCTCCTGGGGTTCGGTCAGGTCTGCGCTGGATTGGATCGGCCTACGGTTTCTGACCAGCACAACCGCCTTTCAGTATCCAGGAGTCGACTACTCCTCAGCATTGCGGCATGCAGAGGAAGGAGCAGCACAAGACTGGCCAGAGTTGATCAAAACGCTAACCCAGCCCGACGGTTCTGACACCCTGCAGCCCGCCTCATGGTTTTCCTCGCTCTGGACGCTTCAAGAAGCAGTGCTATGTCCGGATATGAAACTCTGCTCGCAAGAATGGGACGTCTTGACAGACCGCCGCGGAAACCATCTCACCCTGGCTGTCTTTTGTGGTCTAATCTCTGAGTTTAACAGGGTCTGCGTCCGCGACTGGTCTGATGGGCCGACCCAAGAAAGCCTGGAGGAGGTATACCCCCTGCCTTGGTCTCGGAATCCAGCACCCGAAGGGGCGAGGGATCTCGTGCAGGTCCTAATTCGGACGCGCCTGAGTTACGCCCTTGAGACTCGCTCGCCATCGACAGTACTGATGACAGCCCCTGTGCGGCAGTGTACCAGTGACCGGGAGCCCGCCATCATGTCGGCCATTGGGATCACGGACTGGTACAACAGGCGTATTTCCCGAGGGCTCAGGCCTCAAGAAGGAACGCACCACAAGATCTTCGGATTGTATGATGTTGATTTCGTGCGTGAGGCTGCCCGGAAGTTTGGGGCCGGTTTTTATTACGGAGAGGTGGAGGATATCAGCAGGCTGACAGACGGTGACTGCACGAACGGCCCCAATGAGAAACATATCGGGTCCATGCTGCCTTTCTCCGGATTTACTCGGTCGGGGGACAGAGCCGCTCGTTCTCAGGGTGCCATGCTCGACCCTGATCGGCTTCGCAAAGACCACCCGGACGTTGCGGGATGGGAGGTGCTTCCCAATGGAGCGGTGCGGATCTCCATGGCTGGGATCATGGCTTCAAGCGAAGAATACCGTGTAGCATCAGCGAAGATGAGTGGTATGACCTGGTGGGCCGGGCAGGACCCACGTCAGCCTCCTGAGACTTCAGATTTTATGCGCTCGTTGCGAGGTATCGCGCGCGGCGGCGATGACAGCAAAGCTGCCGATGTGGTTTATGCCGTGGCGCTATTTACGGATTTTCGGTGGCAGTATGGCGTTTTATTGCAGAGTCCTTGCTGTGGAGTTGATCGGTTCGGTACGAGGACGCTGTTGAAAATAGGGAAATATCTGTTGCGGGACACAGGACAATATACACATAACCACATCAGGCCACCGGCGATGCCCAACGGCGCAGTAGTGGACTGGCTGGTGGTTTAGCATCCTCGAGTTCGAGCCACGGCTCTAGCGAGCAGAGCATCTTTGACACTCAAATCTGATCTTCTCATTGGCAAACCTCGAAGTCATACATCAAGGCATGTTTTTCTTTTTCTTTTTCTTTTTCTCTTTAATAAGCGGCCTCTAAATACTGTAGGTTTAGAAAATCTGAGATCTATGCAAAACTTCCAAGCCCATAACACCACTATGTGATGCATGTTGCTGACACCTGCAAATGCTTATTCTCCCCGGCACCGTCCATCAGACTGCTGTGGCTGCTGCAGGTTGCTCCATCGAACATGTGCACTGAGCCAGAAAATTATACGGATATAAGAGTAGTGGTGAACACTAGGTAGGTACTTCATGTCCGTTGCAGAGACCAATCCCGGGTGCCATGTCTACCGTGGAGCCACCATCAGGTTCCTGCGGCCCTCCGGGATCGCGTCATCCGGCTTCCCCGTCTGGCTCGGGGAGGAGTCATCGGGCCAAGCGGGTCCAAAGCGGAGTTGGCCCTGCACCGCCCCGAGCCGAGCGCCGAGCGTCAGGCCACAAATCGCCGTTGCCTCGGCCACATTCACGTAATTGAAAAAGGCCAGACAATAGCACGAATCGTGGTGTTGGAGATTTTGTGCCCCCAGTCATTTTAGCTCGGACCAAATTATATACCTGTAGCGATTCACCGGCCACAGTCGCCGATCCCCCTCGCATTAATGCTACGGAAGCAGTCTATTACCATGACGCTCCCATTTACCATCCCTCCGGGCCTCCTGGCCCCGGATTTCACCATGTGCCCAGTCACAGACTCGGACGCAAAGAGCATCGCCGAGATCTACTACGCCGCCTTCCAGACCGACCCGGGCAACACGTACTGGTGGTCCGCCGACACGCACGCTATGATGGAGTGGATGGTCCGCCGCATCCGCCGTAAGATAGCCGACCCGTCCGTCCGTCACTTCAAGGTTGTCGATGCCAGTGGTGACATGGTCGCCTTTGCGCGGTGGGATGTGCCGAAGGGTTCGGTTGCGTTTGGGGAGTGGAATGGTGGTGGTGGTGGTGGTGAGGTTAACGGCGGGATGGGGGCGGATGTGACGCGGCTGGTGGAGGGCGAGGGTGAGTTGGCCGCTGAACAACCCCTGACTGGTGGCGCCGAGGTGCCGCAGCCGTCGTCCGCTGCTGCTGCTGCTACGCTCGACATCCCCCGTGGCGCCGATCCGGAACTCTGCCGTGATTTCTTCGACGGGCTGAGCCGGATGTCTGACAAGTGGATGAAGGACGATATGTTGGGTAAGCAGCGAGGAGTCCCTGGAAAGCCATATGCAGAGGTTATGCAGTGAGGGTCATGGTGCTGACTGTCACTAGGCCTCTCACTGATCGCGACGTCGACAAAGTATTTCAAGAGGGGCGCCGCCAAGGCCCTCATAGTTCCCATGCTGGACATCGCCGACGCAGAAGGCCACCGGACCTATCTCGAGGCCACGCCTGCTGGCAAGCCCGTCTATGAGAAGTTGGGCTTCCGGGAGGTCGACAACCTCGAGTTCAACCTGGACGAGCTGACCAAGGACCGCCATGGCATCTACAAGCTCTGCATCATGATTCGGGAGCCGGTGAAGCGATAACTACTTGATCATCTTGCAGCCAGAACCAACAAAACCACGAGTGAGGGGCACACATTGGTGTAATCGTAGTGAAAAGAAGGAGAATGGAGCCAGCAAGCCCCTTCCCGGCGGGAGGCCCAAGACCAACTTGGAGCAGTGTAAGTTCGAATGTCGGTGCATTTGAATTGTTCCAGCATTTCCTGGAACGATTGGCCGGGGGCGTCAAGACTCCAAAACAGCTGGTGATGCCAGCTTGAGCCTTTCTGTGGCTTGCGCCTCTCAGAGCAATACCAAATGCCAGCCAAATACTGTGCTGGGCCCCCGCCTCTCATTATGGAGTTTCGGTCTATCTGTTTGGCCAGTCCGGAGATGGCTGGCAATTTGTCTTGGAGAAAAGTGAAGTGTCTTGGCGTGTAGTCTCTCAACCACGTGGACCATGTTCCACGATGACCTCGACTAGGCGTGTCCGAAAGCATGTTGTCCCCGTTTTCGAAGCGTACGTGATGATCGCATTGAAAATGGATCATAAGTTTCCCGAAAACGAGCAATCGTTTCGATAGTTTCTGCTCCTGCCAAACCCAACCGCGCGTGTCTCATTTACAATAATCCAGACCAAGTCCAAAATCGTGGCCGAATGCCGGATCTGGAATGGTGGATAATGTTATTTTGCCCACAGCCTGAGGGTGCAAGGTCGAAGCAAAATCTATGTCGAATGCTTCATGTGGACGGCGAGACAGGAACGCTTCGTCAAAAGACTCAGACGCAGCCGCAGCGATCGTGATGTAGGCGTTCTGGAATAGTTGGCACATCGTTGCCGACTCCCGGGCCCAGTCGTCACTGTCACCTTGGATGATGCACAGTGCATCGATCCACAAATATCGAATCTCGAGACTGCGTGCGACGGTGACCGCATCTCGCAAACACTGCGGCAGGGCTGAGAGCTTGATATTATGCTGGTGGCTGTCGAGGTTCGCTCTAGTAGCTAAGACTGTCGGCTTGACATTTCCCCAGCAATAGCTGAGAGCGGCATATCTGACGTCCTTCTCGAGACGGACGCTTTCCACAAGGCTAATACAACCTGGAGTATGAGCAGGAACGGGGAAGAGGTCCAAGAGCCGTGTAGGGAGGAATGTGCCGCCGATATTCTCGACAGACTGGCTCATTTCCTTGAGTACTTTCCCTGTGGTCGCATCGGCCTCGACTTCGCCGTCGCTGTCATATTCTTCGTATCACCACGCTTCAGAGTCATCCTCGGAACTGGACGCCAGGCCACAGGCCTCAAACGTTTCGTCTCGACATAGACCGGTCCTTTCGACGCACTCAGTGATCCATGTTTGAGACCATGGAGATATTGTTAGGCGATCATGGATTGTCACCTATTCTTTCCCTCAAACGGAGCCACTTCGTGCAATGGTCTTCGCCTGTAAGTCACATGTCATATCAGTAAAATTCAAGGTACACATATCCAGAACTTCCTTAACGCCGAATAACACAAATGGACAGACGTACCTTCTGCGGCGTAGGCCAAGAATCGAAGCTCCAGATCATCCCACCCTTCCAGCTCGGGAGGGAAGACGCTGACCACGACGGAATCAAGATGTAGTGAAGCGTTGCATTGTTTGCAGAGAGCTGGATTGCTTATTTCTGTCGGCGGCCGCGGCCGCTGCGACGACCCTGCTACTGGACTGAAGATATCAGAAGTTGGAGAGTCAGGCGTATTATAGCTGCATATGGTCAAGTTCGACTTGATCGAACTGCAATGTCGGAACATTTAATGGGCCTCAACATTGGTTAAATACCAATTGCAGGCTTCAGCTTGCACTCATCTGAGCCAAGCAAGCAACTGCTACATACCTAGGTAACCAACAAGACAAACGCCTGCAGGCCGTCGAGGATCTAACAGGCGATTGGATTTCGAACAACAAGTGGGGTACAACTTGTAGGTGGGGAATCAATCCTGAAGAGAAATTCAAGCACACATTCTGGTTTCAGTACGGCGCCATACATATATCCTTATGAAGACTTTACGTCGTGTGTTCACTATTCAACAATGAGGATTTTGATAAAGTGCTCAATCTAATTCAAAAACCTTTCCCTACAGATAAAGGCATTATGGCTGTAACTCCTCGACCCTAGGGTAGCTACACCTAGGTAGGTAAGCAGCGAGTCCATAGTGTAAAAGGGGTGACAGTACGACACTTACATACCGCTAGGTACAAACCCAAGGTGTTGGGAATTATTGGTCTTTTTTGACTGGCATAGCTTGGTTTGTTGGCGCTTGTGTTAAAAGTGATAGATTTGTAGAGTAGATAATAGCTGAACATGGTCCCACCACCCCTGCCCATACCTATCTCTACCCAACTTCAAGAACCCTCTGATACTATTGTATAATACGGCATTTTTGTAGCTCCTTCCCATCCCGACTAGCCTCGTCTGTACGGCTGCCACGAGGCTGACTATGTTTTTTAACCCCAAGTAGTCGACTGTATTCACGAATGTACTGTTATCAGCACTATATAGTATTTGACACTGGGTCTTTGAGTGTTTACTACTGTGTGAAGGGACTGCCTACTGCTCAGAAGAGTATGTATACGGATTAAAAGCGAAACCACTTTTGTGCCTCCTTCATAGCGGAAATTTAGCGTGGTCTTACCGAGGCGGATTTGAGTTTCGAGTATGAAAGAGTGCGATATCTGAGCGAGCCCTCACTTGTGCGACTGGGGCTCCTTAATTACCTACTTCCTTGGGATATGGTACCCATCCCAATGGTTCGCCATCCTTGCTTTCAAGTTGATACTCCCAGCCCTTGTCTTCCATATATCTTCTCTTCACAATACCCTGCTTGTCGTGAACGCTTCTGAAGAGCTTCTTAACCGCAGTGATGGAACTACTGGGGACTATAGCATCCTGCTCTTGCCTGATGCAGTGCATTCTCTGGCAGCGTTCCTCGCTCCAGGGCATGCGGCCCTGCTGGGTCAGGGACCACAAAAGGTCCACGGAGAGCTTCTCGCTGGATTTCTTCGTGCCCTCGTCACTACGCGGGTCCGCCCAGCGGCGGAACTCAAACTCCAGAGCGCGTTCGTGGTCCATGAGGTACACCTGCAGATGCCGCATCTCCGGGAAGATGCGGTTGCGCTTTTGTGCGGCGTTGTTGAACACCGACGCTGGCTCTTTGCCGAAGAACGACTTCCGGGGCTTCGTAATGTCCTGCTCCCCCGGCTTGTCGAACTCCCTGAAGACCTCCCGCGGCGCCATCCAGCGGCGTATTGTCTGGCGGAAGCGCCAGCCCGCGGCTCTGGGGTCAAGCACCACGTCAATGTGATACGCTTTTTGTATCTTGTCTTCGGCGGTTCTGAGATCCATCATTTGGGCGGCGGCTTTTCCAATCAGGATCAGCCTGGCAGGACGACCTTTGTAATCTTTGCTTAGTTCCAAGTCAAGGCCTTTAAGCCCTATATTGCAACATCCTGTCAGCTTCATCTCCTCAAGGATTCGACAAATTTGGTGGACTGTGCTCACATTTCCGTATATCCTTTTTTTCGAGTTCTTTTGCGACCCCCTGTAGGTGAGCAGCTCCAGCCCCCTGATTAACGGCTGGCTGCCCTTGCGGAGCACGAACACCACCATCCAGTCTCCTTGACTGGGGTTCTCCATCAGGAGGACCTGTTACTTTTCTTTCAGGAGCTGAAGTCCTCATAAGTTCACTCGGAGCTGAATTCTGGTGGGGCGGCGCTTGAGGGTTGTGTTGTCTCTGGACCCCCCTACCAGCTAGACTGGCTCTGTTTCCGTTGGCATGGCCGCCGTGGTTGCCCGAAGAATTTGATCTTGTTGCAGAATTGGGAAAGTTTGCGTTTCGTTGAGAGCCATTTTCATGATCCAGATGGGATTGGAAAAGCTTAGGGAAACCCCAACCGCGCTTGTTGCCTCCAGACTGAGATAGGCGAGGTTGGACGTGGGCCGCTGGAGCAGTCGTAGGAGCAGGTGTCTTGATTCTCTCCCGTTGATGCCGCAATGGCGCTTGACTGGTGGCATGTCTTGTCGTAGGAACTGGATTACTTTCCCCTTCATGTACATCTTGGGTTGGATGTGTTTGGGCCGTGGCAGGGTGAGAGCTGTTGGGTCTTTCTCTGAATTCGGTTTGACTCTTGAAGTCAGTTGTATGCGTTGGATTCGGAACGCTGTCCACGCCAGGAAGCCTATTCTCAGTATTTCGACTCGCCGGTGCAGTCGGTTGAAGACCTTGATTGAGTCTGTCTCGGGTGCCCCCCTGATGTCCTTGATTTGGAGTCTCAGACGAGTTGTAGTTTGTTATATTGTTAGTGATATTGTTCGTTATATTGTTATTAATCTGTATGTTGATGGGTCCCTTAACAGAAAGGACGATCGGGACAAGGGTGGCATTGTCCAGATTCACAGGCACACTGGAGTTGCCAACTGTAATGAAGTTCCCAGTTTGCTCGATGGCCTTGCTTGGCTGGATGGCCTTGCTCGGCGGCTTGACAAGGGCCTGATTACTCATGATCAATGTTTGAAGAAGGGCGGCAATTCTGGAGACGTTGGTTCAAGGGCTGCACTAGATGGTAACCATCAGAGCGAGTGATCTCTGCTTATACGTTCTTTGACATCTAGGCTGTTAGTCTCGTATGTTCCCACTGCCTGGGGAATTGGCCTGAAGACGCTCCTCCTTGTTCTGGCCGCACATTATCACTTATCACTCAAGCCATCCAGCCTGGGGATCAACCTGTTTATGAAACATCATCGAGAACCGTAGCAGCTAAGGCACCTGTCACAACCAAGCAACAGACCTGATCTATCCTGGTCTGGAAACACATGCCGGGGTGTCCTGGAATGGTGACCAGCCGGGACAATGATGATCTGTAGCGTATTGGCCGTTTTCTATCCATCTATGAAAGCTCTTGGGGTTTGAGGCCTGGGCCGCAGCCCGGCCATGCGACATCCAACAGGTTGAGGATGGGCGATGAGACGGGCCGGCCTCTTGGCCGAGGCCACGCAGGGCTTGTGTGAACACCATTATAAAGACAGACAAACCACGTGGGGCTCCTGGGTAAGGAGCGGGCAGCCCGCCGGTAGGGGCAAGGAGCAATGAGCGGCTGCAGCTCTGCCGTACAAGTCGGCGCGGCGTAGTGACATGCGAGCGTCGCTCCCGGAACGAATATTTGCAGGCGGAATAATGACACGCGCAAGTACGCTGCAATTCATATAATCCCAGCAAGAGAAGAAATTAGTGCAATGGGGAGGTCCACAGGTGTTGATTTTTTGTCCTGATTTGGCATGCTAAAGGAGACCGTTCGGTATATTTGTCTCTGCACGAGCACAGGAGATGGCTCGAGTAGTTGACACCCCGGATGCAGGGACGGCAAGACGAAGGCAAGAGAATTTGCGGAAATATGTGTACTTTGTTCTGGGAAAGGGCAGCAGGATTATCAAATCATGGGTCCATCTCTTATTCATCCAACCCATGCCGAGCTGAAAAGAGTGGTAGAGCCAAGACAAAGGTCCCGCGTCAACGCTTAACCGGCACGTCTCCCGCTCGGAAGGGTGGAGGTTCTGGAAATGAAGGAAACAAAATAGAGAATTGGGACGGTGGATGATCATTCCTTCTGAAGAATCGATTGGTATCTGCGCGGTGTGGGTTGCCAGGAGTGGGTTGGTCGTCATGTTTGAAGGATTTCTCAGGAACGGGCGAGACGGCCTGCACGCAGGTCTGCGGCAGCGGCCTCAGAGTCTGCTTCCCCTGGATGAAACGCGCCCTGAGAACAATAATAGGACGAGGCCGCCCTACTGGCGCACAACGGCCCATGGGCGAGCCCACCCACCGAACACCGAATCCCCAATCTTCCAAACCTCACGGAATAAACGCGGGACTAGTACTCGACGGCGTCGAAGTCTAACGCGCAATTGGCTGCGCCGTATTCCCAGCAAGTAGCAAGGCAGTGTGTAGGGATTCGCTAGCTCCCGCGTAAACGTACGCAGAAGGGGCGGAGAGGATCCCGTGGGCAGCAGCAGGGTGGGTAGCCAGTAGCATAGTGTAGATCCATCTGCGATTAATATTCCGTTCCCGCTTGGGCGCTTTGAGTGCTTGGGGCTGGGGCGATGGCTGAGGCTTTGGGGGACCGCCGGCTTGAGCGTTCGCTCGCTGGTCTTGAAGCTCGGATCGCGGGACGGGGATATCACGGCAAGTTGGTGACGAACTGGTAACTGAGCTTTGCTTGTTGAGGTCTACTCACCAACAGCATTGATCAATTAAACCAGCTTGTTGCTTAGTGAGTGATCTGCAGACCTGGCAAAGTATGTGTTCGGTGGGGCCGCGGCATCTGCATCCTCATCCTCGCCAGGGACGCCCAGGGGACCAACGGTGCAGGGACGTCGACGACCGGGTATCGGGTGCGGATGGATGGTGTACGTTGAGGTGTACCTGGATGGTGCAGGCACAGCCCAGCTAGATTGTCATCGGATCCCGGCTTCGTTGGCTAACACAGCCCTCGAACATGCTTCGTGGCTCCCGTAGCTCTTTTCCCGCAGCAGCAGCGGTCCGATGCTGGCTGGCTGGCTGACTTGACTGACTGGCTTGCACAGCCAACTCACCATCTCTACCTAGTCGACCCCCTTTTCCGTAACCGTACACAACAGCTGTCCCTGGTGGCCCTCCTGTCCTCACTCACCCCCCTGCCCTGACCCAGCTGAAACCTTGCATTGGACCCTGAGCGCATCGCAACCTTGTGCCGAGAGCCATTTAAGGGCCCCAGTCCCTCGACTTCCTCCCAATCTCGCAGTCTTTTCCTACAAGCAGTCGCGAATATCTCACAATCTACTATCTCTCCTACTCCAAGCATAACATTTACTTTCTTTCCCTCGATTTAATCACCAAATCATTATCAAAATGCCTGCCGAGACAATGGAGATGCCTCAGATCAACAACATGGTGGCCCAGCCCCAGACCGAGCAGCCCGTACGTATCACATCCCAAGCGAGAGCCAAGCTTTGTCCTTCTCTTGGCCTCTGGCCATCCTCCCGCCTTGGCAGCCAGCCCTGACAGGTCTTGGCGTTCAGCCAGTGCGCTGATCTTCAAACCACCATCGATCACCTGCACTTGGCATCTTGACGACAACCAATCAAACAAATTGCTGACTGAATTCGCTATATAGAAGGCAGAGGAGCCAATGTCAATGTCCCTCCGTGGGGGTGGTCTCTGCGAGGACGTAAGTACTTTAAAACCATCCCCCCGAAATCATCCCCAAATCCATGCGAAAGACCAAGGCTAATCATGTACCCCTTTCGTCAGTGCTGCTGCTGCTGTGCCGGATGCTGTGCCCTCGAGACCATCTGCTGCTGTCTCGGCGCCGAGGAAGTCGCTGACAACATCTAGACGGCTTTTCTGGACGACGCACGAGGAGCTATAGACTGAAAGAGAAACGAATGACCGGTTGTGCCGCGGTGGCACAGTCGAAGGCGGTGCGAAACGAGACGAAGGATACCCCAATGGAGAGAAACCCCGAGATGCCACGAGATGTTCAACAACGTCGAATAGAAGATTCAGTAGGGGGATTTGTTTAGATGCGGATTGCCGTATAGGTTTTTTGGGATGTCTCAAATGACAGCTTTGGTTTCATCTCCATCCCACATATGAGCTGTGCTCATCATGCATAGTGCTGTTGAATTACTTCTTTGCTTCAAGCAGTCAGACCCGCAAGGTCTCTGCCCTCATCAAACTGTCCCCGCGAGAACCTCCCTCTAAGAGAAGACCACAACTGCATTGAGCCTCACCTGGACCGAAGCCTAACGCCCCATCACGCAGAGTACCCCGTGCGCAGACCCGCCTAACTCCTCAGACGCCTACGTTAAATCGCGTTCCAAATCACTTCCTCCGCAGACGCTCTTCATCTAGTAGGTTCTCGGGATCAGAGTGCCGCGATGGCGGAAACTCAACACACAAGCTGGCTGATCTCAATGCTGGACAAGCTTTTGATTCGATTCGCATCCCCCCCGGCCCTGGTGGAGCGAGCTGTCAGGATAATCTCAACTTGCGGATCATGAGACGAGGAGCAACACCTCCCTAGCCACCCACGGGCGCTGCGGTCAGCTAGCCTGCTCAGGTTCCACTTTTCAAATCCGCGTTTGAGTCTCGCATACTGGCACTGTCCGCACATCGTCATATCCCACTGCGATCCTTATCGCAGCAGCATGGAACATCTTCATAGCTGTCACGACGGCAGCACGATCTTATTTCCCCGAACGCCATATCGGACCGACGCGTCTAACCCTGCCATAAGCATAGTCCTGACCCAGCAAATCTTTCCCCAGAGTCTCCCCTATCACTCCGCCAACAGCAGGCACTCGAGGCCACGAGGCCAGCGACCCTTACAGCTTCGACTTCGTCGCGCCGGTGCTGTCAGTCGCACTGCTCTTCTTGACCTAATATGAATCCGGAACGTCAGTCAATCCACACAGCAGACATTACAATTTGATTGAGGAAGGGAATGCGGGTGAAAGGGGAGCCTTTGTTCTACTCACCTCCTTCTCAGTCGCCTCCCTGATCCGCCTTCCAAGCTCAGTGTTAACCCTGGCAAACATGCCGTACGTCCGCTCCCTCGTGTCCTGGCGCGCGCCGCACAGGTGCACCGAGACGTTATGCACAAAGTTATCCTGCTGGCCCTCCGTGCGGCCGAGGACCTTCCAGAGCCCGTCGGCCTGGGCGTAGTCGTCGGGCGTCAGCCCGCCAAACACGGCCGTCACGGCCTTGCCCTGCCACTCCTCGTGCGCGGCGGTCGGGTTCACGGGCCTGTAGGTGAGCGGCTGGTAGGTGGACGGGTAGTTGGGGTTGGCGCCGTAGTTGCCGTCGACGGCCATGACCCCGTCGCGCTGGTACGGGTTGAAGGCGCGCAGGGGCCTGTTGACGGGGATCTGCTGGTAGTTGACGCCCAGGCGGTGGCGGTGCGTGTCCGGGTACGAGAACAGGCGGCTCTGCAGGACCGGGTCGGCCGAGGGCTCCACGCCCGGCACGAGGTGCGAGGGCGCGAACGCCGCCTGCTCGATCTCGGCGAAGTAGTTCTGCGGGTTGCGGTTCAGCGTGAACCGGCCGAAGGGCCGCAGGGGCACCTCGGCCTGCGGCCAGACCTTGGTCAGGTCGAAGATGTTCCACCGGAACTTCTGGGCCTGCTCCGGGGTGAGCACCTGCGCGTACACGGTCCAGCTCGGGTGCTCGCCCCGCTCGATGGCCTCGAAGAGGTCCTGCGTGTGCCAGTCCGGGTTGTCGGCGGACATCTGGCCCGCCTCCTCGTTGTTGAAGGTCTTGTTGCCCTGGTCCGTCTTGCAGTGGATCTGCACGTAGACGAAGGACCCGTCCGGCTTGGTCCACTTCATGGTGTGACCCGAGTAGCCGTTCATGTGTCGGTAAGAGTAAGGCGTGCCCCGGTCAGAGAAGAGGTGCATCAGCTGGTGGACTGCCTCTTGGTGCGTGCTCAGGTAGTCCCAGAACATTGTCGCATCCTTCAGGTTAGTCTGGGGGTTGCGCTTCTGGGTGTGAATAAAGAGAGGGAAGTTCGTAGGGTCACGAAGGAAGAAGACTGGGGTGTTGTTGAACACCCAGTCCCAGTTGCCCTCTTGGGTGTAGAATTTGAGCGAGAAGCCTTTCTTCGATGTCAGCATCATGCCAGATAGAGTGTTTATTTTGAAGTACGTTACCTCTTGGGTCACGGGCAGAATCCGCCGAGCCCTTCTCGCCCCCTACGGTCGAGAAACGCGCAACCAGTGGCGTCTTCTTGCCCACCCCGTTCAGCATGTCAACCGAACAGATGTCGCTGATGTCGTGCGTGACTTCGAACTCGCCGTAGGCACCGGCGCCTTTGGCATGCACAACACGCTCTGGGATACGCTCACGGTCGAAGTGAGCCAGCAGGTCGATGAGGTGGAAGTCCTGCAGCAGGAGGGGGCCTGGCTTCTGGCCGAGCCGCTGCCAGCTGGATGGGTTCTCAACAGGGCAGCCATTGGAGGTTGTGTAGACTGGTTTCTCGCCGTAGCGATATGTTGGCTTATCGTCGGCGACCATCTTGTCTGGTGAGATGAGGTTGTTTGTTTTAAAACTCTTCACAGCTGCTAAGAGTGGTCCTGATATGTCGTAGCTGTGAGATACCAGACAAGTGTTGGGTGCAGGGAAATTACGCTATGATTGACAGAAAAGCGACGAGACTGGGAGATAAAACGGCTGGCCAGGTGGCGGGAGGAATTGTTTACATATACTGATCTATATTCATCCCCGCCATCGACTCATCTACATCGGGCCGGTGCATATGGTGTATCCATCCTGCAGCTCTCCGTCCGTACGTTTCGACCAGGGAGCAGGTCACGCTGGTCTCCTCTCCGTGAGAATGCCGAGAATCTGTGGGACTCGGACCAATGATTGGGTAGATATTGGAATACGGCACAGATCTGGGAATGGGAGTTCTTGGGACTTGCATGCTGTGTGGATCCGATTCAGGAAAAAAACCCACCCGGTTGCCACTTTTCCCAACGTAATTGCTCTCCTAGGTTTCTTGGCTGGATCCCAGCGCTGACGAGTCTCGAGCAATCACGAGGAGGGGTATGAGCGTCCGGGTGATCTTCGAATTACTGGTTCTGGCAATAACTTCCTCCGCAAACATGTCTTAAGTCATGGACAGCCCAGCCAGTAGCGTGTATCTGCTCTTACACTACACGAGTCCCTTGCATACTTGAGGCTCTGCTAAAGAACCATGGAGGGCAAATGTAACCACAAACTGCAGATTGAGGGTATCTTCGGCACTTTCGAAGTTCAGCTTCTTATCAGATGTGGTATGCATCCATCACACACGTCCCGCGTGGCCCCCGGAGTGGAGTCGACCGCAAAGCAAGCTGGGAGTCGGTGGATGCTGCGGCCGCAATGGAAATGGCTGGCCCAATGTAGACACTGAAGCTACAAGAGACCAACAGCGGCTGGGTGTTCGGAACCAAGTCCGATGGTTCGGGTAACTTTTCCGACCTACCTCATCACTCCCTTGAGTACATGACTCCCGCGGCAAAACGTGGCGAGCATTTAAGAGATATAGACAGACCTCGGTAATTCCCACAAACGTCTGTGTAGAAAGTCTCGACGAGAAGTTTGAAGGTAAAGCCATCTGGTCACTGACTCGGCGCCTAATTGGCGTCGGAACCACAAACACACCAACGTACATTTTTTGGGCCGCCCACTTCTCACCTGCTGTTTCTCAGCTGGTGACAGCCTGTTTGGCCTATTGATTACGCGCTGGCTAGCAGGGCTGATATCTGAAAGCGAGGCTTTTCACGATCCGACGTGCGGATGAAATTGGTGGGAGGAGGCTGCTGATCCCGACCTCTCGGTGTTCGGCGTGTCCTCCCCTGCCTGCACGTGCAGCAGTGACCGTTGCCTCTTCTTGGCTTCGTGTTAGCCTTTCTCTGCCCCTGCGCGGTCGCTGTTATGGACTCCGTCGTGGCCTAAAAGAACGATCTCGCGTCTGTATTCATTAAACCGTATTATCGCATAAGCTTGGTATGTACATGCTGTTCCAACCTACAGTGCACTCTCGCCCGCCTGATGAACGCCGTTGCTAAGGTCAGATTGCCAGATTATCTGCCTATTAGTGTGAGCCGCCCGTGAAGAGGCAACCAAGCAGGTGAAGCCGATGGAGAACTGGGCTCTGAGCACTGTTGCGCGCTTCCCATCCGTCTACTCTTGAGAGACGGTTTGCTGTTCTGGTCAGCACAAGTGCTCTGAATCCTGGGAAGGGGGGGGGGGGAGAGGAGCCAAACTTACCACCAACCAGTCCATACCCTCAGTCACACCGCTGCCGTCCACTGCCGAACACGCCATGATGCTCCAATTCCTGTCCCTCAGCTCACCCAGCCGCAATGCCTGTGAGATATCGCCTGCCCCTTTTGCCCCTGGCTGGTCCTGCTTGTTCGCGAACACCAGAAGCGCGGCATCCTTAAGCTCCTCCTCATTAAGCATGGCTGCCAGCTCGTCCGCTGCTGTTTGTAGACGCTCTATGTCGGTGGAGTCGACGACGAAGATGACGGCTGCTGTGTTGGCGTAGTAGCACCTCCAGTAGGGCCTGATGCTCGTTTGACCGCCGAGATCCTGTTGCAAGCGTCAGCCTCTCGCTCCGACGGCTGATTCCGGCGGGAATATGGGGGTGCTGCATACCCAAACATTAAAGTTCAGATTCTTGTATGTGACGGACTCAACATTGAAACCGATCGTTGGGATCGTTGTGACCACCTCGCCTATCTGCACTGCTTGTCAGCAAGTGTGACTCCGGCCCGAAGTGGGAGCCAGCAGGTCTCATACTTTGAGTCTGTAAAGAAGGGTTGTCTTGCCGGCGTTATCCTGGATCGGAAGCATCAGCAAAGAGAAGTTGGCCTCTGACACATGCAAACCCGTACCAAGCCCAAGATCAGTATCCGTATTTCCTTCTTTGCCCACAGCAGGCCGGAAAGCCATGACATTGACTGACCCATCTTCACTTATGCACCGCCGAGAACGCCTTTTGGAAACCAGTGTACTGTTGCGCTGCAGGTGGTGCCTTGTGTGTGTCCTGCAGTTCGGGGCGTCGGTTCGGGCGTGTGGTCTTTGCGCCAGGAGGATGTTTCGCCGTTTGCGGAAGTGAAAGACGACGGTTGCGGGAGGAGCGTTGGGGTGAAGGGTCGCCGGCGATGTTGATTATGGTCGTGTGTGAAGAGAGTATGGTCAGGAGGAAGGAAAAGCTGCCAGATAGGTGATTTCCAATCGAAAAGTTTCGAGATAATGCGCTGGTACTCGCTTCCAAGCTTGGCACAATGGTTGCATCAGAGGCGCCGGCTGTACCACAGTAGCTCGATGCTGCCGCTGTGACGAGGGTCGGCTCCTCCAGCTGGCCCCAACTCCAAACCCGGGCCCAGGGGGGAGGGGCCAAAGTGGCCAGGGTTTCCAAGTTTGGCCGATCCAGCTATCGGCTGTCCCGGTCTGGCTTTGTGCCATACGTGCCATGCTAAGCCTGGCCTGCCAGCATGCCTGCCGGCCGGCGCCCAAACTGCCAGTCCTGCCACCAAGGACGGGCTAGCTCCGGCGGTTGCTCCACATTTCCACGTGACTACACCAAAAATCAAAAAATACTCACCCAGGCGTAACTCGACTGTCTCCTGCTGGACCCTCCCCCCATCGACCAACGAAGACGAACAACCAGCCACTCGACATCGACGACAATCAGTCAAAATGCCGGTACGTACGGGATGGATGAACAGTGTGGAACAATGCGATTTCAATCAACACCGCCTACGTACATGCGAGAGTTGGCTCTGGCCAGCACGGCCCCGCAAGGCCGGGCTCGCGAAGAAGAGGCGATAATGGGAAACGGGACTTCATCATCGTGAGAGACCACGACGCTGACGGGTCATGACCTTCCACAGAGCCACAAGTCTTTCCGCACGAAGCAGAAGCTCGCCAAGGCGAAGAAGCAGAACCGTCCCATCCCCCAGTGGATTCGCCTCCGAACGGACAACACCATCCGGTACGATTGACCCCACGAGAAATTCCTCATAATCATAACACCGCACACCACGCGCCGTTTAGGCACGGCAGCACCGTTTGTGGCGAGGGGAACACAACCCTGCTCGGGCGCCCTGTGTAATCATGGAAGCAAGGGAACCTCTCTTTGACTAACATGATTGTTTTGTGCAGCTACAACGCGAAGCGGAGGCACTGGCGCAAGACTCGTCTCGGCATCTAGATGCATCAACCCCAACAACACGACTGCCTCTTGCTGTTTCTCTTCCCCATCAATCAAATCTCTTCACGATACCGACTACCAGCTGTCACTACTCATGATGGACGGATGAAGTTAAAAACGGCCAGCAGGAGCAGGCAAAGGTGCTGGAGTGACAATGGCGTGAGGGCAGGGAAGGGAATCATCATCATCATGGACTATGAATGACAGAACAACAAAAGGGTTCTTTTCAATTTGGTCCCGGACATGGTGTCTCGCTGGGTTTGCTGGCCTGTTTGGCCGCACAATTGCATTTAGGGACTCGGGGAATGCAAAAAGAAATGCCAACTGATTGACGTACGATCCTTGCGCATCCTGACAAGATGCTCCTGTGAGAGCCTACAGGCTCGTGTCTTCAAATTGTGAAGTGTCCATGAATTGCTGTGGGGTTTGGCGATCAAGTCCACATATCATCCAAGTCTCACCCTCCCGAGATCGCGAAATCGAGACATGTGGGCAGAGGCAAGGGGCACAAGCAGCCTAATGGGTAATGAAGCATACGGTATCTTGAGCAAAAAAGGCCCATGGGCTTATAATCTCATCTGTTCCAAACTACGCCGCCCAATGTCCCTCTGTTCTAAGCATAGCTGCGTTTCCCAGAGCAGCTATCCCCGCCTCTGCTTACTTTTGATGGCTTCACAGATGTATGCTCTTAGCAAGTGGTTTCCCCAGAAAGGCGGTTGGCTGCCTAAAAGATGTAGGGGCCAGGTTGGTTCTGAACGCCAAGTGGGCAACTTTGTTAGGTTAGTCACAAGGGCCAACGAAGGAAAGCGTTTGCTCATCAGCCATGAACTCGTCCCTGGCTGGCATAAGGAAAGCCAGCAGTCCAACGACTGCTTTGGAGGAATGGAAATAATCACAAAATATGGTTTCACAAAGTCACAAGCACAATTAATTGGTAGGGGATTCCGAAATCTATTCTCTGTGCAACTGCAGTCCAACGAAGTAACTGTCGCAGCAGTGTGCTCCAATAAGAGCACTCTCGTTTACTGTTGCCGAGATCCCTGAGGTAGGCATGTTGTTGTGTAAGAGCACATGAGCTCGAAGGCTGCACACCTCAGCATGCTAGAACTAATCAAGACCGGAATCTCCCCTTGCACAACTTCCTTCCCTAGCCGAAAGTCCCCCAAAAAGCAACCATTTAGTGACCCTCAAACGCCGAGCGAGATGCCGAAATGGTTCAGAACCGGCTATCGACTAAGGACAAGGTGAAAAATGTCAAACTGAGGGGTAAGAGGACGTTGGTGACGAGTAGTTGCCAGATGTTTAGCGATCCTCAGCCCACTCGTTCTCCCGACGAATCTGTTCCTCCTCCTCAGGGGTGAAGTCGTTGGTGATGTTGAACGTCTTGCGAATCTCCTCAGGGGACTTGCCCTTGATCATGTTGGCCACAGTCTTGCAGCCGACATCAAGGAGAGCCTTGATGTCCATGTAGTTGGCAGCAAGGATGATCTCGAAGAGCATCTCTTGGTCGACCTGCATGTACTTCTGGTCCCACTCATCGATCTCGGTAGTCTTCTTGCGGGACTCGCTGTCGTCATCCTGAGTAGGAAGGGGGTCGTTGCGATGGTGCTTGCACCACTCCACAATCTTCTCGAGCACTGGCTGGGTGACGTTTGGCAGAGGGACGGGTTGAGTGGTGGCGGCCTCGATACCAAGATCTTCAATCAAGTTCTTAAGCAGAATGGAACGCTCCGCAACAGGCAGCTCGACACGGACGATGCCACCGTCGTTGCACTTCAGCTGCAGTTCCTGCTTATCGCGTGGAGTCTCGGCAGACATTTTGGGAGGTTGTTCTGATGTTGTTGATGTAGGAGTAAGTTGCGCGTTGACTAAGAAGATTTATGGTCAGATGCTGTAATGACGTTGGACTCTGCCAGAGAAGAGCGAAGAAAAGTGGGTGTTGCTGCGATAGGGGAGAGAATGCTTTAGAGGTAATGGACCGGGGAAGACCAAGTCTCTGGGTGTTTACCTTGAGTGATGGATTGCAATGGAAGGAAGTAGGAGGTTGGTGGCTGACGATGATGAGAAAGTGAGAAAGAGGAAGCGGCGTTGGTGTTGGATCAGGTCGAGCCAAGCGGCGTGGGGTCAGAAGTTGGGAGGTGGAGGTGGTCGGTCGCAAGGACGCTAAGTGGGGCCAATATCACTACGATGCCTAGAAGCCAGGCAGGCAGGCAGGGGTCCTTTGAGGGCGACCTTGAAGTTGTGCTTGGTGTGTAGTTTGAAGATGCAGCAGCACTTTAGGCAGATACCTCGTTTGTAGTCTGGTCCCCAAAAAGTGCCACTTGGCAGCAACAAGGCAAAGGGGACTGACTGTACAAAACAAGAGCGCCCGAGTGTCCTTAGGCCATGTGAGGGAAGCAAGGAAAGATGGGAGAGGGAGGACAGAAGGAGATGATCCCGGTTAAGGTGGATGGATGACTTACTTTGAGGCTTCGAGGCTTGCCTAGTTTTGTGCAGGCAACGGGAGAGAGATCGTTGGTATGTATCTCTTGGGAGGCGAGTGTGTGAGTTGTGAAACCTTGTTGTTGGACGGAGGAAGAATCTTGGCGAAGGTTAGAATGTGGTCTGGGGATTTAAGTATCTGTGATCTGGTGGTGATTTTGAGCAAAAAGTGAAGTGGGCGGAGAAAAGAAATGGTTCCAAAAGACCAGACTAAGGTTTATCAAAGGTCAAAAAGGTCAAAGCGAGGGACAAGAGAGTGATCAAGTACCGATGTACCTCCCTTCTACTTGGCCTCTAGATGGGTTTGTTGAACAAGAGCTGGTCTACAATGAACTCGAAGTGACGGAAGGAATCCAATGGAATGCACAGTGGCCCTTAAAGAGGCCTTTTGGGCTTGGACATTGTGTTGCAGGCAGGCTAAAATTGGTATCAATTGGTCGGCCTGCTGGCGACACCATAATCGACCCAAATTTCGAGATGACTTGCAAAATATCAAACTTATACTGCATGATTTTTTCTTTTTCTTTGCTTGTGTGGGAGACACCAGGCTAAGAATCTGTTCGGTTGGGGCTGGTCTAAGGTAGACCAGAGGGGATGGAATGCAGCCGTTGATACACTAGGTGCCTAGGTATGTTGATGAACCAGGTGATTTGGGTGATTTGGTGAGTGAGACATGTCCACTCTTTCCTGGCATTTATGGCTGGGCAAGCTCTGTAGTCATTGCACTACGTACCTAGGTAGTACGACGCCCTGTCCGCAAACAAAGCTTCCTCCTGGGAGAGGAGAGGAGGCTGGAGAAAGCCTTGTGGATGCCCTCGAAATGTTCCGCATCGGGAACGTCCATGGGCAGATCCACCCTCAGGGCTTCTGCAACCGATGCGCTAACCTTCTGGGCCACGGGAATCTCCTATTCAAGTTGAATTCGCCTTGCTGCGGGTGGGCTGCCAGCGATGATCTCCCTAGGACCCCTGCCCCCAGCTCACGGCTCGCTAGCGTTTGATTGTCCAGCTACCACCCCTGCTGGCTGCCAGCTGAGTCCAGTCCACTCGTCCCTATCTCCCAAACATGTGGCCTCGTCGCTTGACAGGCTCCTGACGTTTTCATAAACAAACTTACTGATCAGACGATCCAGAGCTCGCTCATTTCGAAGACGGCTGTCGCGACGTCTCCTGACCCTTCGAACTTTCCCCCTTCTCCCCCCCTTCCCAATATGCCGTATGCAGCCCGTTTGCCCACGGTCGAGAACGCCCCCTTGAAAGCCGCGATAAGATCTCGCAGATGCTTGAGCTGGAATCTCTAGGAAGAAATCGAGGTCAACATGTGGCGCCGCACATACCTGTTTCTTCTGGTCGTCCGGCTGTGGTTCGCTCTGTCGCCTAGCTATCTGCACCCCGACGAGAACTTCCAAGGTCCAGAGGTCATCGCAGGTGAGACAGCAGCTCCTCCCCCATGCCTCCACGTAGCCCCCCTGGGTGCGTGTCGCAACACCGTCAGGGCGCGACTCAGTGGTGCAGACGCGGGCGAACTGTAAATGACCGACCTCCCTCGAACTATGCTAACCAAGATATGCACACAGGCGAGATTTTCAAGTATCCTGTCCGGCTTACATGGGAATTCACGAGCGACCACCCGATCCGAAGCGTGTTCCCCTTATGGCCAATATACGGGCTCCCGATGCTCCTTCTCCGGTGGCTGTGGATAGGCAACGGCAACGACGGCGAGGTCCCTCCGATAGCAGTATTCTGGACTCTCCGCGCCCTCATGTTCGTGCTTAGCTTCGTTCTCGAGGACTGGGCTATTCATGAGCTTGTCCATTCGCCCCGGCACCGCCGCGTTGCCGTCTTGCTTGTCGCGTCATCATATGTGACGTGGACCTACCAGACGCATACCTTCTCGAACGCGATCGAGACTTTGGTTGTCGCTTGGAGTCTGGTTCTGATAGAGCGGACTATCGCGATGCCTGTGAATATGGTATGTGGGAAAACGCATGGGGAAGAATGTCGTACAAGTCTGACGTGATTGTCTCTAGCAGCAAACTCCTCTTCTAGCACCCGCTCTACTTGGCTCGATGGTTGTTTTCGGCTTTTTCAACAGGATAACTTTCCCGGCGTTCCTCCTTATCCCTGGCCTTCGCTTAATCCCTTATTTCTGGAGGAAGCCCCTCGCGCTTCTAGCGACGGTATTCTCAGCGCTATTCACCGCATTCATTGCGATTTCTCTGGACACGGCATTCTACAGCAGCCAACAAATCTCATGGACCGATTTGATATGGCACCCGATAATTACGCCCTATAATAATCTCATGTACAACATATCTCCCTCGAACCTGGCACAGCACGGGATTCATCCATGGTATCAACACGTTCTCTTCAACATCCCCCAGCTGATTGGACCGGCGGCCGTCTTGCTGTTTACGCGGCCGCATCTGTCGTTGCGCCTGTATTCTGCGATTTCGGGAATCTCTGTGCTTTCAATATTCCAACACCAAGAGGCTCGATTCCTGCTTCCCACCATCCCGTTGATCCTCTCATCAGTCAGACTTCCACACCAGCAGAAGGTCTTGCGATTCTGGACTACGACATGGATTGTATTCAACCTCATATTCGGCACACTGATGGGAATTTACCACCAAGGAGGCATTGTTCCTGCACAGGTGTTTATGAGCAAACAATCCGACGCAACAAGAGCGATATGGTGGAAAACTTACATGCCGCCTATTTGGCTTTTGGACGGCAAGGCCGAGACACTGGATACCCGTGATGTCATGGGTATGCTAGGCGAGGAGCTTTATGCGGAGCTCACAAAAATCGCCACGTGCGACGTTCCGGCAGACCGGAGGAACCAAGAATACAAAAAGGAACGCAACGGGACTTATCTCATCGCCCCTACATCAGCTACGTGGTTGGACCCGTATCTAGAAAACAAGGGACTAGAAGGTCTGAGGTTCCGGGAAGTATGGAGACACAGTCATCATTTAAATCTGGACGATCTAGACTTCGCAGAAGACGGCATTTGGAGCACGCTCAAAAGGGTCATTGGGAGACGAGGTTTAGCAGTATGGAGGGTAACTAAATCATGCAAGCGATGAGCACTGGAAAATGTTTGGAAAAGGAAAAGGACCGGATTAGACACGCAAAGATACCCCCCCTTCCTCTAATCACGAATGAACGAAATACCCATTATATCCGACATAGTCAAAGCATCTTTGGCCTCGATATGTACTCCTAATTCAAATCATTTATGGAGCGTGGACTCTTACAGGTGCAAACTCATAATCTTCACGGACCATGATCAGCTTATGTAATTGTGCTCGTAATTGGTCCTCAAATAGCTCCCCCACCTTGAGCGAAGAGCTCAACCAGCATCAGGACATTTCAATAGGCTGCCCAAGCAGATCTACAACATTCGAGCTGTGGTCTGATTGCATCTTCCCAATTGCCAAACCAGTCCGAACAATCTCAACATGGCCGGCTTCAGACTCGAACTTTTCAAGGTACCGTCCGCAACTTTTTAGGTGCATACTTTGAAATTACCCCGTCACTGACTGCTATTTGCTTAGTTCGGAATGTACCTCTTTTTCCCTATCGCCTTTATGGGATACTTTGGCGTCAACCTCGATGAGCGCTTCGCCGTCCCCGACTTCTGGCCCAAGCCTGAAGAAGCGAACAAGGTGCCGACAGAACGCGACGAGATCAAAGCTGAGCTTGAGAGGTTAAGGGCCAGGAGGCTCTACCTGCGGGACAAGAGGCTGGCGGAGGAGACGAGAGAGCAGGCCGCAAACCCGCTGCAGGCGCCTGAGCAAATACAGGACCAGGAGCCTCAGGCGCAGCCCCAACAGGAGAAGAGAGGGTGGTTCTGGTAGAAAGTGGAGTATTCCAAATCGACGGGTCGAGGACCGTCCACCAAAACACGGGTCGAGGGACAACAAAGAAAACACCACTCAGTTGTAAAAACTACGGCGCATGGAAAATGGAAAAGCAGAAACGGTATCTGGCCATGGAAATGCCATGATATGCACAAATTGACGGCATTTTACTGGGTGAAGAAGCGTCTTTATATACAATCGTTGGCAGGAGGTCATCTACGAATCCAGGCTGTCGTCGAAGGCCGCCCACTCGTCCTCAGGCACGCTTGGGCCTTTCGAGGCATTGGAGTATATAGCCTGGACCTCCGGCAGCTCAGATAAGGCGTCCACGAACGCCGCCAGGCCCTTGACGTCCTCGACCGAATCGACCGTCGGCCGCGTGTCCTCGTTGGGCGACCAGATGATCTCAGAGCTCAGGACCTTGAGCTCGAACTTGTTCGCGACCCCCTGGGCTATCTGCATCGTCGAGGTCGGCTGCGACCACACGATCATGTTGCCCTCGTCGTCCGCCTCCAGGTCCTCGGCGCCGAGCTCGATGGCCTCGTCCATGATCTCGTCCAGGCCGACCTTGTCGTGCCGCTCGAAGACGACCCGCCCCAGCCGGCTGAAGAAGAACTCGGTCGTGCCGGTGCGGCCCTTGTGCTTGCGTATGACGCCGCCGACGTCCTGCAGCGCGCGCAGCTTGTTGTCGGTCTCCACGTCCAGGATGAAGGCATTGGGGCCAATCATCACCTCGAACTTCATCGTCTCGAGCGTTGCGCCGGACAGCGAGCGGCCCTGGCCTCGTGCGATGGCCTGGTCGATGACATTCTTCGGTGTGCTGGCCTTCTTGGCGATTGTGATTGCGTTGGCAAGGGCGGCATTTAGGTTCGGATCGGGACCGTATACTGCATTGCAAAGGTGTGAGCATGGGACACAATCAAGGCTAGTAGACGGACGACTGGCTGGGAAGCAATGCGGACATTTCGAGTATAATGTTATGGCTTGTACGAATAGTGTGCGCTCCGAGGTCTTCTTTTGGTCTGCCCTTCCTTTGGTGTGCTTGATCTTGGACCATTTATTGTGCCCAGACTGTGAAATGGCTGTAGCTGAGAATGCGCGACGACATCGTGGGCATATTCTTGTAGGACGTGCGGACTGGGTGATCTGGGGGAGTAGCTTGAAGGTGTGCAGTCGAAGAGCCATTGGCGATAACGAATGAAATTTTTGGTTTTTGATCTTTAGGAATTACATGTACATGGGCAGCCGGCCGGTCTATATGCACCCAAGAACTTTCGGTGACGTCTTGGGAAGCTTTTCCATCCTTCGAGCAGCGTTCTGAGAACATGCAATAATTCTATCGATCCGCGCTGGTGGAGCCGCTGCCAACCGATTGGAGCGACAGCGGCGCTAGAAACTCGACTGTCACTGCAGTTCGTACCCCTGTCCCTTTCAGGTCCCTTCCAGGGTGGGATGCTGCCAGCTGGAATGTCCATATCCATCATCTCCTTTCAGTCCTCCATCCCAAATGCTTTGTTTGGGCGAGTACGCAGCTCTGATACCCAAACAACACTCACAACACCCACCCACTCCCAATCATGTCCTCAGAGCCCGCGCCAGAAGCTCCTGCCCAAGCCGTTTCCGAGAATGCCCCTCGACCCTCAATAGCAGCCATCTCGACACCGGAGCTCGAGCTATCCAAGCTCCAGGCACTGCCCGCAGAGCAACAAGACCTGTTCCTACTGACCTTCGTTTCGACCCTGACGAAGCATGTACTTTCGCTCCCCGCCGATGACTGCACCGCGCAGCAGTTCTACCTCAAAAAGGAGATCTTCCAGATCATAAACCTCACCACACCGCCGCCTACCCGTGTCATACGGAATAGTATTGGGAAATGTCTCGCCCACATATTCGAAAAGGGAGACCGAAAACTCCTGGTAGAAACCGTCAACGATCTCGTAGCTATAATATCGAGCGGTAAATCGAAAGGCGAGGGCGAGGTTCGCGCAAAACATGCTGCCGTCTCCTGCCTCGGCGATGTCTTCGCGGCCGCCGGTGACAGCGTCGGCCATTACCACCACCTGTCTTGCATGGCGCTGCTCAGGCTCCTGAAAGGTTCTACAACCCATGCAGGCCTCCGCGCGGCGTGCTTCACAGCGCTTGGGAAGATTGCAAGGATGGTGGCCGGCATGATGGACGAGTCCATTGCACGAGACATATGGAAGCAGGGCCGGAACTATGCCTCTACAGACAAGGGCGCGCTGGTCGGTGCAGCGGCCTGTAGATGTCTTCGGTCTCTGATGCGGAACACGAATTATTTCAAGAATTCGAATGACTTCGACAAGGTCCAGACGGCCATGCTCAAGACCTTTGAGCATACATCCTCGACCACGCGACGAGCAGCTGCTGAGTGTCTGGCCGAGGCTTTTGTCAGGGGCTACTCGGAATCTTCTGCCGGGGAGACATTTCAGGAAGTCACCGTCAAGAAACCAAAGTCAAAGGCAGCGAAGCGCCAGTCGATGGGACCTGGCGCACTGCAAGACGAGGACGACATACCGTCAAGACCTGGGAGCCCGGCGCCTACCAAAAGAAACCCGAATCTTGCGCTGACTCCCGGGGACATGCTGAAAACGCTGTCTACTCAGTACGGTCGCATGGCCACGTCTAACAAGGCCAGGACCGCCATTGGGATCTGTTACTCGACGCTCTTGCAGCGGCTCGGGGAAAAGGCTGTCGAAATCAATTACCTCAACATCGTTGAAAACCTGACCTTGGACTTGCTCGGCAATCCCAACATTGTAAACAACCGCTACCGTCTCCTCATCTCTCGCCGCATCGTCGACCACCTGCTACAAGATGTCGTAGGCAAGAAGATACTTGGCGAGACTGGGCAATCACATGCTGCCAAAGTCTTGATCAACGACATCCTCAAAAATTACCCGCAAGCATTGAAAGAGCGGCCCGAGCCAACTAAGAACATGCTGATCGCCGCGATGGGAGCGCTGGGCTCTTTAATGATCTCACTTGGCTCAGCTTCAAACTCCTTTGCCGAAGCCGCCAGGGATGCATTGTTGCAGGTCCTTCAGCACCCGAGTTACACAGTCCAAGTCTATACTTCGGCATGTCTCAAGACGTTCGTCCTCGCATGTCCGCAGCAGTTACTCCCCTGTCTTTCGGTTTGCATGAACAGCTTGAGCAGGGAACTCGGTGTTCTTGGGACAGGTCGCAACTCTCAACGGAAATGCACTGGCTTCTCTCATGGTCTGGCTGCCACGCTCAGTGCAAGTCCGAGCCGGCCGCTGTACGGCTCTGTCGATATCAATAGTCGCGTGCTCACAATGGCGACAAATTTGCTGAAGACCAGTGGGAAACAAGAACTTCGCGTTGCTAGCACTCAGATTCAAGTTGCTTGGACACTGATCGGAGGTCTCATGTCTTTGGGGCCAAACTTTGTCAAGATCCATCTGTCCCAGCTGCTTCTCCTCTGGAAGAACGCACTACCAAAACCTCTCGCAAAGGATAATACTTCGGCAAGGAATTATCTTGAAGCATCTTTTCTTGCACACGTTCGAGAGTGTGCTCTGGGCTCCATATTGGCATTTCTGGAGTACAATAGCCGCCTTTTGACAGTCGATGTATCAAAAAGAATCGCGACCATGCTGCAGAGCACGACAGCCTTCCTGAAGACACTGCCTAAGAAGAAGACATCAGATGACATCTCCGAGAGACTGGCTCCGGCTTTGCAGCTTCATGACATCGAGATGATGGTTCAGCGGCGCGTCATGCAATGCTACATCAAGCTGGTGAACACAAGTCCGGCTGGCGGTAGTGAGGCACTCTTGCAGTCAAACCTCCTCACCTTGGCAATTTCACTGTTTGCAGACCCGGAAAACTACTCTCCTAGTTCCTTGAGCGCGGCGATTGCGAGCTCTGCCGGCACATTCGAGACGATCTGGGATGTCGGTGACAACTCGGGATACGGTGTTACTGGTCTTGTCACTGGGTTCAGCGTTAAGAGGTTACCCGGGCAGCATGAAAGCTCCCTGGAGCAATCTCTTACAGAGGACAACAGTCCAGAAGACGCGATGGAGAATCTTCTCTTGTCCCCTGTTTGTGGCGCACTGGAGCACGACGCTTCTACGCTCTACATTGGCGGACAAGAAGCCTTCAACTGTCTGACGAACCCGCCGGCCACCGAGGTCGTAAACATGGCTATCCAGTTGTTCGCATTCGCGTTCCCGCTGACTCCAGCCAAGGTGCAGGAGAGCATCCTGGAACAGATCGCGTCATTCATGGCAGCTGGCTCAGGCGAACGCGACGCTGCGCGGAAGGCGGCCATCAAAGTCAACGTGGCGACAGCCTTTCTCTCAACACTCAAGGTCGCCGTCAAGGAGACGAAATCGCCGCCGGGAGACGTCACCAATCTGCAAGTCGAGAAGCTGCTTCAAGATACTATCAGGGGCTTTGTGCTCGACCCAGATCAGTATGTCAGAAACTTGGGTTATGCAGCTATTGCTCGCCTTTGCAACGCTTGCGGCAATGCGTTCACAAACTCAGAGATCAAGTTCCTCGTAGACACGATCGTGGTCAATAGAGAGCCTAGTGCCAGAGCAGGATGCGCGATGGCACTGGGTTGCATTCAGGCCAAAGTTGGCGGCATGGCTGCTGGGTATCATCTCAAGACTATTCTCGGCATACTCATGTCACTCTGTAACGATCCGCACCCGACCGTGCACTTCTGGGCCCTGGAGGCCCTGGCGCGTGCTGCCGATGCCGCGGGCTTGGGTTTCTCTCCATATGTCTCGAGCGCGCTCGGCATGCTTGCTCAGCTCTATGTGTCTGATACGCACAATCCAGAGGTCGCATCTGCGATCTCCATGAACCTGGAGCTGGAGCTGTCCACCACAGCATCTATCACAAGATGCGTTGACTCTTTGATCAACGTCCTCGGCCCTGACTTGCAAGACATTAGTAAGTCCAGAGAGCTTATACTCACCCTGGTCGGGTATCTTCAAGATGAGGAAGACACTCAGGTTCAGACGGCGAGCCTTGGATGTCTAGAGCATCTCTCTCTGTATGCGCCGGGGTATATGTATTTCGCCGACTATGTGAAGTTGCTTCAGAAGTACCTGAACTCGGGCCATTCTACGCTCCGAGACGTCGCGATCGATGGCATTTACAACACCATGAAGCGCGACCCATACGATGTCATACGAGCCGCAGAGCCAGGCCTGGAGGACCATTTGTGGCTCGCACTTGATGCAAACCCCGATCACGATGGCATCCGAAATATCATCCAGAACTGGATGCGCCAGACTTGCTTGACAGATACGGCAGATTGGCTTCAGAGGTTCCAAGGCGTCTTGAAGCTCACGAGACCCAAGGCTGTTGCCGACATCCAGGTGCTGGCTAGGAAAGCCACTGCGGCCGTCGATATCCAGGATGAAGAAGTGGCCGGGTTCGCGGCGGCTGGCGGTGTGGCTAAGGATGAAAAGGAAGGCGGTTCGGGCTCTGACGTGGAACCGCTGAGATGGCAAGTCATCGCCTTTGCGATGACCCTCCTCAACGACGTGTTCGTCTACATCAACAAGGATGTCATGACGAACGGAGAGTCAGCGGCACAGCTGGCCCTGCAGAGTAGAATCGCAGATGTCGTCCGCATGGCGTTCTCTGCTTCTACCTCTGGTGTTCTGGAACAACGCATTTGGGGTCTCAAGATTATCGGTGCAGTGCTGAAGATGTTTGGAAAGACGCCTGATCCAGAATTCGACGAGGCTATGCTGTTGGAGCAGTATCAGGCCCAAATCAGTTCTGCACTAACGCCCGCCTTCGCTGCTGATTCGTCCCCTGAGCTGGCGTCAGAGGCAGTGAATGTGTGTGCGGCCTTCATCGCCACCGGCATTGTCAAGGACGTTGATCGCATGGGCAGGATTCTCAAGACTCTCGTGAGCGCCCTTGAGAATTTCGCCACTGATAATGACAACGCCGGCATTGGCGAGCTCAAGGGGCTGAGCTCTAATGCCCAGGTCATGGTCAAGATGGCGGTCTTCTCGGCCTGGGCGGAGTTGCAAGTTGCAAGCACTGAACAAGCCTATCTTCTCGAGGTTCTTAAAACACACATTGGCATGCTCACTCCATTGTGGCTGGAGTCACTTAGAGAGTTTGCCCGGCTCAGGTTCGAGCCAGACATTTCCATGACCCTGGGCCCACCATCGTTGTCCGGCAGTCTGGACACTATTTATGCAGCGCTCAACAGAGAGACGCTGCTCAAGTTTTACCAGGACTCGTGGTTGAAACTTGTGGATGCTATAGCGAGCCTAATCGGACAAGACAGTGAGTTTGTGTTCGATGCCCTTGACGGCAAGACCACTGCAGATGGTGCGACCAATGGCCATCCCAAAGGGTCAGACATCAACTACCGCGATGAGCCCTTAGCGTTCTTCTTCGTTCTCTTCGGCATCGCGTTTGAGGCTCTTGCCGCTAAACCAGGGCAGGCAGACTCTCTTGCTCGCCAGGAGCAAACACTCGAGATTCTCCAAGCTCTTAAGAAGATCTTGCATCCAAGTGTTTCAGGTCACGCCATCTACAGGGAGGCGATCTTCTCGGAGACTATGGATCTCCTGGATCGGCTTGTCCTGACCGAGGGCTTGGACGTGCAAGGCGTCATTGTTGAGATTGCCAGGGCGCTCTGCGTTGCGCACCCTGCGGCCAGGAGATCGGCGGAACCAGATAACGGAGAGCTCTCCGAGGACATCGAGCAGCTCTTTGAGCTGACGCGCATCATTGTCCTGGTGCTGGCAGGGCTCTTACCGAACCTTACGGAAGCAAACCAGCCCGTCCGCCATGTCCTGACCGAAGAGGCTGTGCTGCTCATCCGCACTTCCCTGAACGCCTTGGTAGATGCTGCCGAAGTCTTCCCAGCTGTGATTAAGACAGACTTGCATGCTTGCCTCATCCACATTTTCGCCACGATTCTGTCAACACCGTTGTGTCAGGAGATTGTCGTGCCGCAGTCTCTGCCAACGCTGAAACGCTTCATCGCGACCATGGCTGGCCCGCGCGAGGGGAACAGTGGGCCCACAGATGTTCAGCTTCAAGGCTGCTTGCGACGCTTCTTGTCCATCTACCTCCACTCGCAGAAACGAGAAAAGCCGACGGACCTCTCAAACGTCAAGAATAGCCTGTTGGCTATTACCATTCTGTTCACAGGCGGGCAGAATCACCTGTCGGCCAATGACCCCATCGTGGCTAAGTTCTTGGAGGAGTTGGTGGACTGTCTCACGGATCGCATGGTATGTATCGCCAACTAACCCATTGACTATTGCTTGCTGACACTAGACCAGACGGCCAAGATCGCGGCCAACTGCGTTCGGTCGCTCCTCCTTCGAGGCAAGCCCACCGTGGCCGACGAAACCATCACCCGGTTCCTGCTGCCGCGCTTGATCTCCTTCGTGACGACCACAGACCGCGAGGATCCGGAGCACGCGCGCTCCCTCGTCGCGCACACGCTCTCGCAGTACGTGGGCGTCGTATCCAAGGACCACACGGCCATCGCCATGTCGCTGGTGCTGCCGACGCTGCTGTCGCGCGCCGCGAGCGAGGGCCCCGAGGACAAGGGCGTCTACCGCGAGACGAGCGCGCGACTGCTGGAGCTGGCGTCAGTCGAGCAGGCAAGCTTCCGGGGCATCGTGGCGGGCATGAGCGAGGGCCAGAAGGCGTTCATGGAGGAGGTGATCAAGAGCGGGAGGACGAACGAGAGCGTCGAGAAGGACGCGGACTCGGGCTCCGGGCAGCCCACCATTGCGCTCAAGATGGACTTTGGTGGCAACTGATCAAGTCCTCTCCTGCCCAGAACGTACTGCCGCTTGATGTGGTCGGTCTGTTACGTTGCAAGTGATACCATGAATTAGACGACCAGTTATAAGCAAACAGAATCGTGAACAGCAGAGACGTAAATTGCATGGCAGAAGCACGGAAACAATGTTCGTTGACAGTTTATAGATCTTTCAACGACCATGACAACTTGTTAATATGGCAACCTGCTAGTAGGAGGGACCGCACTGTGAAATAGCCAAGGTCCTTGGTCAATATCTGACAGTGCTAGACGTGTGTCTATACTATAGCAGGACGCCCAAATGCGAAGGTTGCTCGCCAATCCAGGAAAGCACGGTTTACTGTTCAGCAAGATGTGTATCCTATTTCTCAGCTGGGGTATCTCTATGCATTGCGCAGTGTGTCTACGTGTGTGTGTTCATATGTAGTAGAGGACATCTGCCTAGTTCGCGGCCAATATCTCGGCGGCATCTGGCGAGGGCACCATATCCCTGCTCCCGTCGTTCTGCTTGATGGCAGCGGCCTGCGCCTTCTCCTTCTCCTCCTCCTTCTTCTGCTTCTGCGAAACGGCGTTACTGACGCGCAGCGCGAGGAACGAGAGCGCGACCATGAAGAAGAGCCCGGTGACGGCGCGCCGGGCCAGGACCCAGCGCACGGCCTCGATCTCGGACTTGGACTCGCTGTTGAGCGTGACGCTGATCTTGTAGGCTATCTGCTGGGTCTGCAGGGTTCACATGTCAGTATTCCTGACTCCTGAGACGTCGATGTGATGGGAAAGAAAGGACTGGTGCAAGGAACTTACGGCGCTCTCCGCGGCCTTCTGCTCCTCCCTGACGGCCATCTTCCGGTCGTTGAACATGCCCTTTACGTTATCGTTGAGCGTGGCCAGCTCCTGGGTCAGCGCCTGGCTGGTGTTGTCGACCTCGTGCTGCAGGAACGTGCGCTGCTGGCGCAACTGCTCGTCGGCGACGCGCCTGTTGTTCTTGACCTCTGTGCTGAGCTCGGCGCACGCGGCGCGGAACAGGTACGTCTCGTTCTCGACGTCGGCCTTGCTGATGAGCCCGCCCTGGGCCGTGTCCAGGTGCTGCGCCAGCAGGGCGCGCACCGCCTTCATGGCCGTGATGGCCTGCGTCTGCGTGTAGCCGCCCACCTCGAGCTGCTTGACCAGCGAGTAGCTGTCGAAGTGGTGCACGTAGGGCGAGGGCGCGAGGTGCGGCGGCTTGTCCTCGGGCTTCTTGTCCTCGGGCGGCTCCATGTGCAGGACGGCGTCCATGGGCCCGCTTGCGCGCTTCCCCTTGTGGGCGCCGTCCTGGTCCTGTGCCTCGGCGCCGCCTCCCTTTTTGGCCTTTTCTGAGGAGGATACGCCCGGTAAGCTGAGGGTCTCCTTGGGCGGGTCCGTGGCTGGATCCAGCGCCCTCGCGGCATCCTTCCTCTGCTCGGGTGTGCTCTCCCTGGCGTCTGTCTTCCCGCTGCCCTGCTTGGCGGGAGGAAGGGAGGCTGCTGACCCTTTCACTTCCGACTCGAGGCTGGGAGCGGCTTGGACCTTCCCCAAGGGCTGCTTGGAACCCGTCATGTGCGATTCGAGGGCGGGGGCATCCTGCACGGTGCCCAGGGGCTTGGGCTCTATACCCTTGCCCACGCGAGGGGCGAAGCTCGCCTTCTTCGAGGTCGTCGACGTTCCGAATGGCGCTGCATGTCGACGGTGGTTGGAGGGGCTGTTGTGAGTGGTTGTGGCTCGTCTCCGACAACGGCCGCTTGTGGTTCCAGCCGCAGATTCGCCCAATCTGGCCGTGCGAAACAGGTGCGGGTAGAGGAAGCTCAGCCTCTGGGTTGACATGGCGGGGTTGGGAGGTTCGAGGATGGGGATTGGGGCGGCTTGGTGCTATGCCATGGAGGAGGGTGATGGCTGTTCCAAGAGTCGGCGAGGGTGAGAGAATATTCGGTCAGGGAATTAGTCTAGTCAGGACAGCTGGCCAGCAATGGGGTCGAGGGAAACGCCGAGCTTTGGTTGTGGATCTCGTGGATCTGCCACTCCGTCATGCAGATTGAGAGTAGCAGCAAGGCTGGATTCCACCTATCCGTCCCAGCAGTCCAGCAGCATGCCCGGTGCACGTGGCGCCCCGTGCAGGGTGATCTGGCAGCAGGCAGGGTCTCTTGGGCCTGGACCCTCCGGAACCACCCAGAGCTTAACGGGCGGCAATTAGGGCTGCATCCCTGTCTGGGATTTATTAGGGGCTCAATGGAGTAAAGGCAGCCGCTGACCTGCAGAAATGACGACGGGCTTGCACTTTCTTGGACATGCCATCTTTTGTTGGTCCGGGTCCAGAACAGGATCTGATTTCCCTGGCCAGCGTCACCTCAACAGTCCTGATGAGAGGCTGGAGCAGTAGTCTCAACGACAGACGTGTTGTTTACTTCGTGCGAGCCGAGCTTGTCCGTCCTCCCACGCCAGCACGCTCTGTCGCCACGACTATGGATTGCCAACATCTACGATGCGACTTCCACTCCTGAGCCCTCCCTCCCTAAGGGCCCTCCTCCTCCTTGGGCCCCCCGGCCTCTCTGCCACCAGCCATGGCTCCACCGATGCATCCCTAGGAGCTTCCACTGGTCTCTGCGAGGCCAGGACAATCAATTACATCACCCACACTCTTCCGCAGTTGTGTCTGCCCACAGCATGGTCTGCATCGCAACAAACGGCCGGCAATGCCACCACCGCCACCCCCACAGGGGCATCCCCAAATAGTTCGACGGCCGATACGGCGACGGCCGCAGCGACACAGGATACGCACCGGGAAGAGGTCCCAGCGGAGAACAGCACCCAAGCAGAGGCATCCACCGACGAGGGCGTCCAGGACGGAAAACAGGGCATGAGCGATGGGGACACAGCGGCTAAGCAGGCCGAGGAAGATGCCGAGGATCTGGCCACGGGGTCATTTATGTCCTTCGACGAGTGGAAAGCTATGATGCTGAAGAAATCGGGTCAAGAACTGGCCGACCTGAAAGACAGAAAGCGCCGCGAGGCACGAGATGCGGACCCCGGTGTGGGCGGTGGTCTTGATGGCTGGGGCGAAGACGGCGAGATCTCGCTGGACTTTGACGTCTTGTCAGACAAGATCTCGGAGATGACAGCCACTGATAGTTCCAGGGCTGGGACTGCCTCCACCAACGCGCCGAGCGCAGACGTGCAGGACACGACTGTGTATGACAACGGCGTTGCCCATTATCGCCGCCCCAAGGACGCCGGAAAGACTTGCAAGGAGAGATTTTCTTACTCGTCATTCGACGGGGGTGCAACAGTGCTGAAGACCAGCCCTGGTGCTCAAAACTCAAAGGCCATTCTCGTCGAGAACAAGGATTCCTACATGCTGTTCACATGCTCTCAGGAGAACAAGTTCGTTATTGTCGAACTCAGCGAGGACATCCTCGTCGACACCGTTGTCTTGGCAAACTTCGAGTTCTTCTCCAGCATGATACGCAGTTTCCGTATCAGCGTGAGTGACAAGTATCCGGTTAAGATGGAGAAGTGGAAGGACCTGGGGACCTTCCAGGCGAGGAATTCCAGAGATATACAGTCATTTCTCATTGAGAACCCCAAAATATGGGCAAAGTACATCCGGATTGAGCTATTGTCGCACTACGGTAACGAATATTATTGCCCTGTGTCTCTGCTCCGTGTCCACGGGACGCGAATGTTGGATTCATGGAAGGACGCTGAAGCAGGTCTTGAGGACGACGAACCAGTCGAGACGATTACTGGTCCTGAGGCGGTTCCGGAGGAAGAGTCCATGCACCAGAATGCCCCCGAGGCAGAAGCCGAGCCCACCCATGCTGCAGAAACGGCAGCTACTGTTGCGTTCAGCGAGGTTTCTCTCGAATACGGACTGTCTCCATGGTATCCGCCTCTTTTCAACGACTCATTGTACGACACTTGTGGCATCGGCACACCCACAATGACAGAGACACTTGACGTTTCTCCATCAGCCTTACCAAACGGCAGCATCCCGTCCTCCCCCCAGCCTGCCCTCAACACTAAGGATAGCGGGGCTCCTGCGGCGGCTGAAAATTCGACCGCAGTATCTACAGTTGCCTCTTCCCCTTCACTGAGCACCTCAACGCCGATTAATACCCCCTCAAATACATCGACATCATTCGTTCCTCATAGTCCCACATCCAACAGAGCTGCTGATACGGCGGCAAACACAACGCAGACGATCCAGAAGATTGTCGAAGCCGAAGTTCCGAAATCATCCGTGACGCCACCCAAGGCCTCAGCTTCATCCAGGCCGCAAAATTCGCCGTCTTCGAAACCTGCCGCGAAGAATCCTGTGGCCGGACAGCCGTCGAAGACCAACTCTCAGAACAAAAGCACAACCAACACTTCGTCTTCTGCACCAGCATCCCCAACGGTCCAGGAGTCATTCTTCAAATCCGTGTCCAAGCGATTGCAGTTCCTCGAATCTAATACTACTCTATCGCTTCAATACATCGAGGAACAGTCCAAATTCCTGCAGGAAGCCCTCAAGAAAATGGAACGCAAGCAGATCTCACGCGTGGACTCTTTTCTCGACAATCTCAACAGCACAGTCTTCTCCGAGCTGCGTAGAGTGCGTCAAGATTATGACCAGATCTGGCAGTCAACGGTAATCGCCTTGGAAACGCAACGCGAGCAGTCACAGCGCGACATTATCGCGCTCAGGGACGAGGTCATCTTCCAAAAGCGAATGGCCATCTTCCAGTCGGTCCTTCTGCTTTGCTGTCTGGTCCTGGTCGTGTTCAGCCGAGGCGTGTTTGGTGGCAGTGGCATGAGCGCCGACCAGTGGCCGATCACATCCACATCGCAGTTTATAAACTCTTATCTCGGCTCACCGCGATGGCCACCCGGGTCACCGCAGTCCATCAGTAGATCAAATACGCCGGACCGCAATGGCAACGTGGGCACGCTGCATCCAGCCGGCGCGCAAGCCCCGGCACCTCGTCATGGAGTGGCACGCCGCAGGGTGTCGTACACGGATAAAGTGTTGCCGCTGACACCCACATCCGAAGAGTTCGATAGTAACGACAACGGTACACCTCCGCCACCGCGTCCGCGCCAGCATTCCCAGATGGCTCCGAAAATCAGAATCAATGAGCTTACCCCAGACGAAGAGTACTTCGACATAGACAGGCATGACCAGGGGTCAGACGGCACCAGCACTGCAACCCCACAGGCTTTCGAACCCGTACGAGAGGATCCAATGTCTTCAGTGGCCATGGAGGTGGGCGAAGATGAGGAGGGAGATGACGAGGAAGAGTTTTCAGACAGCGCGTCCGCGCCCTACCTGGACTCGAGAGAGACGACGATGGAGGTGGAAAATGTGCAACGACTAGATGACCCTAACGACGATATCACGGGACCACGCAAACCACCCTTGACACGATCACCGCTGTCGAATTTGGGTGCAGAATCCTCGCGGAAACCTCTGCCCGCCTTGCCAGAGCAGAATCCACCATGACAGCATAATTCATGGCGTTTTTGTTTGATTCTTTCAGCAGAATATCACCATTTATTTGAGAAACCACTACTAACGGTACCGTCATATGTGATTCGAGACAAGTGCACTGACCCTTCCCCTGTGCTGTGTACGTCGTACCTGTCAATCTCCAGTGATATGCTACCCCAGATCCTGGCTCCTCGTCGCCTTTTGGCATCCTCGACCGAGGTTTCAGATCGAGTGTCTGAGATGTATTGCGATTTCCGTTTGAGGTGCGAGTGATCGTATTTTCTTCTCCTCCAAACGTCTGCGGTCGGCGCAGAAGAGTTTGATTCCCGATCTGAAGCGGATGTAAGTGTAACGTGTTTGTCTGAAGCGTTGCTTGACCGGGGTATCCATCTCAATCTGGGCGCCTCCCGCATTATGTATCACTAGTTTACGGGTTGAACCAAGACTACACGGATATAATACTTTCAGAAGGCCAATACGAAAGGCCGGTTTGAACAACCACAAACAAGACAGCTATGCATTACTTAGTAACGCATAGGCCCGTGGAGCGACGATGATACGCTTGGCAAAACACAAGCTCCCAGCAAGCCTTCGGGCAATTCAGTCGATCTTGTACAAATAACTTGCCGATCTGAAACTGACACATTTGACACCTGAGAACGGGGATTAATTGGCTCCTTATAAGCTTAATTTCCCCCGGCGGCTGATCATAGGGCTGTAGAACATCGGTGCCGGACAACTGCTTGGAACAGTGTTCAGCCCAGCGATTCCCTGAGCAACCAGCTTTGGAGATGACAAGCACGATGGCTATGTCGGATGTCAACAAATTGTCGGCGGCTGAGAAGTCGGAGGAATTGGGATTACAGAGCAGCCCCTCCTCGTCGACGTTTACACCAGATATCGATGAGAAGGTGCAGAAGAAACTCGTCCGAAAAATCGACCTGCTCGTCCTGCCAGCCCTGGGTATGCATCATCTGCTAATACTTCACGCATACCTCCCCATTGGCTCCCACGCGATCCTCTTTATCAGGCTTCCATACTGACAAGCATTCCAGCCTGTGGCCTCCTCACACACGCCATAGACCGCTCCAACATCGGAAACGCAAAGTCAGACACCCTGGAGCGCGACCTGCACCTCGTGGGGAACCAGTTCCAGCTCCTCCTGGTGCTCTTCTACATCCCGCTCACACTCTCCTCTGTGCCCTTCTCCATGCTGGCCAAGCGCTTCAGCCCGTCGCGCGTGCTGCCCCTGGCCATGTTCGGCTTCGGCGCCGTCGCCATGGCCGGGGCGGCGACGACGGGCTTCGGCGGGCTCCTGGCCTGCCGCATGGTCCTGGGCGTCCTCGAGGCCGCCTTCCTCCCGCTGCCAAGCTACTACGGCAGCCTGTTCTACACGCGCCGCGAGCTCAGCCTCCGCATCGCCTGCTTCTTCTCCGCTGTCAACGTCGCGGGCGCCGTGTCAGGCGTCATCTCCTTCTCCGTGTTCCAGTGGGAAGGGAAGCCGCTCAGCGGGTGGCGGTACCTGTTCCTCATCGAGGGCGCCATGACCGTCGCCATGTCGGTCGTGTTGTTCGTCGTGCTGCCGCGGAGCGTCGAGTCCAGCCGCTTCTTCACGCCCGAGGAGAAGAAGCTGGCGCGGGCGCGCCTCGAGGAGGGCACGCTGGACGCGGCCGGGGCCGGGGCCGGCGGGGAGCACGAGCAGCTGGAGAGGTTCCGGTGGGCGGACGCGCGCGCGGTGCTGCTGCGGTGGGAGAGCTGGGCGTTCATGCTCATGGCCCTCAGCTTCGGCGTGGCGCTGACGGGGGCCGCCAACTTCCTGCTGTCCATGATCCGGCGCCTGACCAGGGACTCGGCGCGGGCGAACCTGTTCACGATCGGGCCGCACCTCACCGCCATGGTCTGCCAGCTCGGGGCGACGTTTCTCAACAACCGCATCCAGCAGCGCGGCGTGCTCATCTTGTCGTTCGCGGCCGTCGCGGGCGTGGCGTGGGTCCTCCTCGCCACGCTGGACCTCTCTGGCCGCCGTGGGTCCGACGTAGGGTACTTCCTCACCTACCTCCTCATGGCGGGGACCTTCACTCCGCCGCCCTTGGTGGCCGAGTGGATCGCGTCTAACAGCCCCACGTCCACGGGGAGGGCACTGCGGCTGGGAATGTTTGCTACTGCGATTCCAATTGGTGGTATCATCAGCTCTGTTGCCTTCAGGGCCCAGGACGCGCCGGTGTACCAGCGTGGCCTGCTCACGTGTGCGTCGTTCATCGTCTTGCTGGCGGTGCTGGCAGCTGGAATGAGGGTGCACTTTGCTAGACTTAATGCGAGGATGGATCGCGGAGAGGTGGTCAATGTAGCACCGGGGTTTCAGAGGCCTGAGTGGAGCCATGCTCTATAGGTACAGCTCGAAATGAGTATTGACACATATAAAAGCTGCATCTGCTGGTTGCATTATTCTCTGTTTACGCCGTCAAGACTTATCCAGCAGTGGCCACTATGATCTCTCTACCACCTATATCTCACATGCTCACTGAAATTGATCACATCCGCATTCCAGACTGTCTCGTCACATATTTTCACCCAGGCAGACTTCGTTCGTTAAAACCATCGCAAGTCGTTGCTCTAAGGTCTGGATCCCATGTGTTCAAACTCGCTCATCCAATCAACCACTGCCCTCTTACCCTTAACATAGCCTCGCGCTCAAGACTCTTGTTGGCATCGCCACGGCAGAAACACGCATGTTCCACACGAGGATAGTGTCAGAAGAGGAACGGCACGCCGAGCTTTGGCACAGCGCTGCACATGTACTCCTTGAGCTCAGCTGTGTAAACCGGATCGTGTTCAGGAGCGAGAACCTGCACCGGGACGGAAATCTCATAGATGTCGCGTCTCGTGAGAAGCGACGGGTGGCCAACAGAGATACAATCGACCAACGTCGGCTGGTGCTCGCGGGCTCCAAGGCGGAACGCGGCCCACCCGCCGTAACAGACTTATCCGACCGCGCCGACGAAAGCGTCTGTGAAATAAATTTGAGGTCAGCCGTCAGATATAGATATGTCCTCAAGCGGGAAGGGGGAGCAATCATTCTCTGCGAGAGAATTGTTCAGTTTCTGCGGTCAGAAGACGCAGGCACAGATTCTCCTAGACACATCCATCTGGAGAACATGTGTAAGTATTTATTATACTGATAATATGGACTTGCACTCACTTGTCTCTCAACTCCTTTGCGAAAGCGAAAATCTCAGGTTCCCGGATATCTCGCCCGTTCTTGGCCATGAACCCTTCCGGTTCGACCTCCTGCCATTTGCAACTCAACATGGGCTCCAAAGGCAGAACGTCCCCAGCAAAGAAATCAGGTACATAAACCGTCGCCCCGACTTCCTCAGCGTAGTGGTCGGCCAGCAAGCGGGTATTGGGGAAGGTCCACTCAAAAGAAGAAGCCAGATTCAGTATGTTTGGTCAACGATGCCGATCTAGAACTTTGATAGCTCACACCAAAGAGATCACGGACCATCAATATCGCAGCCGAGCTGTCATTGCCTGTTATGTAGGCTTTGATGTTCCCAAGAGTCCCGATGGCCCCGCACGGCTTACCATCCCGAGAAAATCCTTGGAGGCAGCAGGAATCGGCGCCCATTGTGAAATGGACCACGGCTTCAGTTGGACTGATTTGGCCTTCAGAAAATTGTTCAGCAAATGATGGGGAGATGAATAATAGCACTTTTTCCCAACTCCAAATAATAGCAGACAGAGGAAGAACAGATGGCGGAAAATATCAGGAGTGTTTCAAGATCCAAAACAAAAATGTTTTTTTTTTTAAAAAAAGAAAAATTAAAAAAAGGCCGTACAAATTGTTGTGAAGGGCAAAATGACGGGCATCTAGTTGGCCACTTTCATTCAAGTAGTGCAAGCCAGGAGACCCTGACGTTCTGCGGGTGAAGTCCCAGGGCTTGAGGAGCTCAGGAGTCAGCACTAAGTAGGGTGGGTGAGCCTTCGTGATAAATATCAATTCCCTCATGCCCGGCCTCGCTACTACAGAAGAGCATGACGTTCAAGAATTGACGAGTTTCGGTGTAGAGATCGTAAAACGTGAACCTGAGCGTCGATGAAGGCTACATATATATATATATATTGTAAGTGCCACCAGATTCATCTTCAATACGAAGCGGCCAATACAGTATTCACCACGTCGTGCAAGAGTAGCCTAGCCTAGGAGACTTGGTGTGGGGACCGCAGAAAGCTGAAGAATTCAGTTGCAAAGAAGGATTTACTGACTCACAAGCGTCCACATGTGCAAGACAAAAGAACTGGACCTCAATTTGTGAGGGCCGTCGTATAATTATCATTGATTATGTCGTCGCCTTGTCAGCTCTCACACCGGAAACACACGTGACTGATAGGCGCCGCAAGTATATCAATTAGATTTACGATTAATGTGTTACCTTGCTATTTGTACCATTATTGCTTTGCTTCCACTTTCAATCGTTGCTCACTGCGCTCAGTCTTCGCTTCCTCTCATAAGCGAGACATATATTCAAGCGCCTCTGGCGGATATCCTTCGCCTTCTCATCCTCCCCCCACTCAGTGTACCAGCACTCAAGGTCAAAAATCAACTCCTGCAACGCCGAGATGCCGTAGCACGGCCTTTCCTCAAGATCACATAGGCTCTCGATTGCATCGTTTAGATATTTTTCTGCGTTTTCTCTGTCCCCGCTCTTCTTGAACTCCTTTGCTAGAAAATACTGGGCAGAGTATTTCCCAAGCTTATCGAAATCCTTACCACGCTCCAGCAGATCTATGAAGACCCTCTTGGCATTTTCGGTTGATGTATTGTATGTCTCGGCATATAGACGCATGTACTCAGCCTGTAGCCACAGAAGGGTGAGAACAGGCAGACTGTACCGGCCGTACTGGATCTCGTGCCTATAGATTGTATCTTTTAGCCCTTTTAATATGCTAGCAGGCAGGTGTTCGACCCCTGCTGTCTCAGCCAGAGCCATCCACTCGCCCAGCAGCTGTATATCCCATCTAGGCGCGACCATCGAGGTCCATGTCTGCAGCTGGCACTTCCAGGTCTGAACAACCGCCTCGCGGAATATCGCGTTGTCAATCTGGATCAGGCCCGCGAGGATCTGCCGCAGGGGCTCGGGCTCAGACCTCTCCCGCACTACCGTCGCCGCATACCTCATCAGTGCCCTGAGGATGTCATTCATATGTCCTGCCATCGAGTCATGCCACTTGATGCACAGCGCCGTGATATATATGCAGCCGGCCGGGTTATCCATAACGTTCCCCTGCAGCAGCGTCCGGATCTGCATGGGGGCCTGCTGGAGCAGCGGAAGGGCGTCCTCAAACCTAGACTCCCTGAGGAGGCGACGCAGCGCGACAAAGCCCTTGAAGAAATCCCCCAGGGGCGAGGGCAGGCTGTGGCGGAGGTCCTGGTCGGCGCCGCCGCCCGTACGCTGCCTGCGCATGTACTCGCGGGCGCTGCTTAGCATCCACTCCGACAGCCAGAGGTCGTCGGGCGGGCGGAGTGCGGAGGCCGGGTGGAATGACGCCGCGGACCTCTTCCTCTCGAGGTGCGACGCGAGGTTGCTCAGGCTGACCACCGCCCCGTTGCCCAGCTGGAACGTCTCCTGGCGCTGCAGACCGTCTGCCACGAGGCGCCGGAGAGCCTCCCGCTCGTGCCTGTCGGTGATGTACTTTGAGAAACCCCATCGATTTAATTTGGCCTTGTAGGATTTCGTCCTACATATTGGCACAGAACAAGACAGAGTCAGCTGCGTGGTCTGCCGATGGTGGAGGAGTCGCACGGGGATCTTAGAACTCACGACGCCTCGAACCCATAGTTGTACTTCATATATTCCATCACATCTTTCAGGCTCCGGGCCTGGTCAATGTACAGTGCCTTGATAGTCGCCTTGTGCGCCTGCCAGACGTGATCCGGCCTCCTTGGACGCTGTGCATCCGCGCCGCTCATGCTGCCAAGCCCAGGAGTCCCCACCGGCTGGTGCGGGATCTGGTCTGGTCGAGACCAGGGACACATCACTGTTCCTTCCTCCTCGATCCCCATGTTGAAGACTGAGCCACGGTCGTGTCAGCTCTGCTCCTCTCAAGATGCCATCGACGTCGGCATAAAAGCACCTGCGCAGGACGTGATGGGAGCAGGGTGCCCTCGGTCCTCGGTCGGAGATTTGTGGGAGATGATGTTCCCGCAAAAGTACCAACACGTGAAACTTGTGGTATGTACGCCAGCTGTTGGTCCACCTCGCCCCCGTCATCAATGCTACCTTGGGATTTCGATTTGTTGTTTTGAATCCAGTCTGCCAGCGCCTTCTGGACCCGTGGACTCCGCGGCGAGCGCATCTGGTATTCTTTATGCTTCTGTGGAGTATTGTGGATCTTCATGAGAGGACTAAGCTTGGCCGTTGTGCTGCAAACAGAACTATAGAATTGTCCATTTGAAGTACTGTAGTGAACGTTCCGCCGCTGGGTTGGACCAGCCAGTTTCAGTCTACATGAAATTCTTCGAAAGCAACATACCCTTTCGTCTCTTTCTGCTCTCTAACATAACCCTAAAACGTATAGAACATGACAGACAAGTCACGTATAGGCCTCAATATTTAATAAAGCAATTGAAAGCAAGTCAAATTTCTGGTTGGCCCTGGATAGAACAGCCAAACTCCTAGATCTGAACTGAATGCATCTCCCCTTCTGACTTGGTCGACGGGTAGAGAGCCTCTCGTCCAACAACTTCCTCATCCGAACGCGAGAGAGAGTCTACCGCAGTATCGATGTGACCGCTGAACTCGGAGCGTGGATTGTGTATCAGGCACGCCACTTGAATGAATTGTTAGCCCACAGTGCACGTAGCATGTTAGGTTCTTGCTACTACTCACCAGACAAGCCTACGCACTAAAGCAGCACGCAGTGATCCATGCGTTGCGAAATGCTATCATGCGCGCCTCTGTCGCTGCCTGTGACACAGCTGCGATGAGGGTTGCATCCTCCGCGTTAAAGGCGGCGATGATACTGTCAAGATCACCCAGGGGGAAACCGAGGGAAGACAAAGCGCCAGCTACCTTTTTCCCGAGGTTACCGGTCAGTCCTCTCAGAAAACGGGCCGTGTTGAGCGCTAGCCCGACAGCACCACCGACGCCCCTGGCGGACGTCGTGATGCCGGTGCTGGTGGAGATGAGCTCAGACGGAGCTCAACTGGGCCGTCGTTATGGCCATGGGTGGGATAAAGGCCAGCCCGGCGCCAGCTAGTACCGGGAGGCTGTAGAATATCTCAGTCGAGTCGCTTGTCTTCCGCGTGGCCATCACGACATTCCAGATCAGCAGTATCAGGAAGCCAGCGACCAAGCCCGAGCGCACCGACTTTCGCCAGGTTGAGTAGTGGCCGATTAACGGTGCCACGGCCAGCGACGATATGAATATAATCATAAAGTGCTCGACCGCAGAGAAAAATTACAGGTGGTATATCTGGAACAGCTCCATCACGAAGTAGGAGTTGGTTGTGAAGAAGGAGAGGCCCTCGACAAACATCGACGTCACCGAGACCACAAAATTGCGATCTGAGAAGACCCTGTGGTGGAACAGCCCGTCCTTGCGGATCTTCCACTGGTGAAGCCCCAGCACGTCCAGGACCAGGATCGATACAACGAACGGCGCCAGCACATGCGCGTTCCCCCAGCCATAGGGATTATTCGACCACTGCAGCGCAACGCAGATGAGCGTGATTCCAGCCGTGAACAATGCACACCCCAGCCAGTCAAGCCTGCGTATCTTCTGCCGCTGCAACTCCCGGGGCAGGGGGTTATGCCCGGACAAGACCCCAACCGACGCGTCGCCGAGGTAGGCGCTGGTCTGCTGTGAGAGGAGCCCGGACCCGACCACGGCGATCATCTGTGCCGCGGCGAGGAAGTTCATGGACTGGTCGTGGTTAGTGATCTTGTCTGTGGGACCATGACTGGGCCAGGCGAACCTTACAATGAGAACTATTTAGGCCTTTGCGCTGACCAGACCTAGGGCCTCGGCCGGCCGTGGTCTCCCACTTCGTCTCAGGTTCCATGATTGTCAGGTTGGACGGCAAGAACTGCAACAAAGTGCCTGGGAGTTGAAAGCTTGGATCCAAATCAGATAGTAGGAGCGCCAGAGATGGATTGGAGGCAGCAGAACATCGAGATGGTAAACTGGATCGTCAGACGGCAGATCATCCGGGGCTTCAAAAGTGATTTCCAGCCTAAGAGAAACAGTCAAATTCCAGCTTAATTATCAATTACAAATCAAAGACGACGACTTGGATCCCGGATGGCATGCGGCGGCATACATGCTTGATCATGGCCCTTCATGTTGGCACATGGACCTCAGTGAAGTTACATGTATACACTAATATGTATGTATGCTGGTTTGAATGGGAAAAGGAAACCTCGGTGGTCTTAGGAGGATTCCGTGTGAGTCCGGAGTCTACCATGCAAGGCTTTTCCGCACAAACAGTCTCAAAATGGCATTGCCTCGGGAGGAGCACCGACGAATTTTAACCGAACACGCAGTCTGTGTGACTGATTTACTGATGTAGGTTGATACAGCGTTAAGCTCTCTCGTGACTTAAATCTATTGTGGTATACCTTCAAAGCTCGGGTATCATTCGGGGGCTCGGCTTGTATAATATCTCCTGATGCTGGTCACGATTGCCCCTGGGTGGACTGAAGCCGATATCGAAACCTAACATCAATGTTCCACGGAACAGGACGCGGAAGCTCTTTGATGGAGAAAACTTTTCAACAGATCCCAAGAACAAAATTGGAAAATTTCTCATGAGAGCGAAATTATAACCCGCAACTCGCAACTAGTGCTTTGGGTGTGGACCTGAATGCTGCAGTCAGAAAGAACTTTCAAATTCAGCAGGAAATGTTACCTCACTCTTTTTCGGATTTGAAAGACCAAATCAAAAGCGTATTCATATTCTAGTTGCCGATAGCTTTTGCGACCTGCTTCGAATTCTAACGACTCTGGTCCAATGTTCATGCGTCAGAACGTGCTGTGTCAAGAAGCTATGAGACACGGAGGCAAAGCCACGTCGTCTTTGGAAGAAATATAGAGCAATGTGTATTTGGCATTGGGCACTATAATGCATTATTGGCTTGAGCTAGGCTACATTCCAGCGTGGACTACCCTCCAAGTTCTATGAAACTGATGCCATCGACATAGAACGACGCATGTGGGTTGATGTCTTTCCTGCTTTGCCAGACGTATCGCCAACCCCAACTGGCTCCTAGGCCAAGACATTCAATTCTGTAGGTGAGACCATGCTGTGGGACACCGGTTGCGAGAAAATGCGGAGCGTGTGAGCAAGCGCGCCTCATCAAAAAAAAACGAAGATTGGCAAAACGCTTGGTCGAAACGCACAAGCATGTGGCAAAAAGAGTAGGAAAGAAAAGAAAAAGATAACTCTTGGTGCTGAAAACATTGCCAAACCTGTCAAAATCTGCACCGCAGCTGAGGCTCAACTCCTAAATAGCAAGAGAGTTATGGTGGTGCGTTGCAAGGCCAACAGTGTGGATCCTCTTGAAGACACCACGGCCTGGGTAACCTCTTATGTGGCAGTGGAGCTAGTGGACGGCCTCTTGAGGGTACATGTCGAAAGTGTCACACTCCTCAAGTGCTGCGAGTCGAGTACCTCGATCATATCTGTATCTATCAGCCAAATGAACATGCAATGATTCAGCAGAAGGAACTCACTGGGATCGGCGGTGGCGCTGCTCGTCGCGGAATTGTTGTCCAGCATTGGGTGTGAAAAGGCCTTGAAGTTTGGGCGAGTTTAGTCACTTGTTTTGAAGACACCCAAGAGAACTCTTGCTACTAACCAACATGCTCCGCGTTCTCACAGCTTCGCTTCATCTTCGACTGATTGTCAGGCACTGGGAAGATCTCTTCGACACCAGCCAACTCTGGCATGGGTCCATTCGTGGTGTAGTAAAGCTGGCGAAGTTAGCGTCGTCAAGGTAGAAACTTTCCTGCAGATTGGACTTACTTTGGGCCGGTAATGGTGTGCCTCCAACATCACAGAGCTGTTGCGGAATTTCTGGACAAGGCAGTCCTTGCCCTGAATTGCTGAACATTGTCAGCGCCGGGTCAAGAACTTCAGTCAGCATAACGAACTTACTGGCATACGAGATCTCGGCAATCTTGTCGCTTCTGAAGCAGTTCCACCGCTTGTTGGCCCGCTTGTTGACAAAATCGATGATGTCAAGAGGGTCGACAAAGTTGATAAATGCATAGCCAACGTTGCAGTCGTTGGCAAAGTCAATTCTCAGGTACATGAAGTCGTACTTGCCCCAGCTCGACTCATCCACGATGCGCTTGAGCATTTTCTGATCCACCTTGTTGGGGATATTGCGGAGCATGATCTGTAGTCATTAGAGAGTGCGGAAGGGTTTTAAAAATGATTGGGGCATACCGTGGTGCGGACATCAGTGCCTGCTTTGATTCTGTTGATGTCGACATGATTGTGGTGAGGGCTTGGGGGACTGAACTGAGTGCGATTGATACGCATGGCAGTATTCCGGCGTCCCTCGGAGCGCAGAGGGGTCGACATCGGGCGGCCGAACATGGTCGTCTTTGGTGACGCTGCACCTGGCGAATGGTGCGAAGAGATCGGTGACATCCGGAAGGCCGAAGGAGCAGTAGAACCAGGGGACATGAAGCTAGGATAGGTGCTCTGTGAATGCACAGTCTGGGCCCATGGGTACATTGGCCAATGGGTGATGTGCATCGGGTTGCCGAAGGATAGAGGCGATGGAAATACAGCTCCAGCCACCGACTGCATAGCCAATGGCGAGCCCAGCAGTGATAAAGTGTCCATTCCTTTCGTGGCATCGAAAGTTCCAGTGCTGGACACAGCGGGTGAGTGCAATTGGGCACAGCACTTCACTCCTGGTGGAGTATTGCCGTCCAGACCGTACGGCGACATCATCATGTAGAAAACATCTGCAACCTACGAAACAAAGTCAGTGACAAGGATCGATTTCGTTTCAAACGTGGAACCTACCAGGATCCATCCCTTGTCCATGATATCGGCGGCCCAGGCGGGATCAGCGTCGTCGAATTCGACAATCCAATGAAGGGTATCTGCGATGCTGGATGGCTGGCGCTCCAAGGCGTAAATACCGCGATCCTTGAATTGTGCGAGGATGTTGGCTTCGATTTGAGACTCGCTCAGATCCGCAGAGAGTAGAATGGTTAGGGTATACTGGCATTCATGCTTGCTGGCCAGCTCATACCCGCATGACTGGTCTCTTGTCAACATGTGCCGTCGGAAACGGAGAGAAGAAGGGAGTAGCAGACCTTGTTGAACTCTTCAGCGTCCACACATTCGATCTTCCAGTTCTCCAGCTGGCCATGGGACTCGCTCAGGATCCGTGAAACATCTCTGATGTTGGTAACACGGAGGTATACCTCCTGTGAGCCGTGGGGAAAGGGTGGACTGGGACGCCCCTGGAAGGGAGCGCCACACTCCTCGAGAGTCTGTTACCTGAAGTTAGGAACTCTGCTACTAGCCAGTCGGTAAGACTACACTTACCTGGAGGTACTGCTCGACCGCGTCTACAGTCACACCAACTGGGGAGGAGACGCGCAAGGAACGAGTCAGGCCCATGTGGTGGCTGAGACCGGGTGATAACAGCAGACCAGTCTTCGGGCATGAAGAAACCGTACCCACAGCCCGTCCGAAGGGTCTCGGCGTGACACTAGATGAACCATAGGCAATGACTGGCGTGGAAACGACCGGAGTGGAGAGAGGCTTGAAAGTTGAGGCAGTAGCTGACAGTTTCGTTTGACGCTTCTCGGGAGGGGAGCTGACAAAGGGGTCCTTGTCCTGGGCACCAGGTCCGAACGAGGTAGGAGAGGTGACATGGTGAATGCCGGGACTCTGGAACTCGATAGACTGACCTCTGTCCTTGCCGTTTCCATCGCCCAGACTGAGGGCACTGAAGAGGCGAGAGGACTTGGAAGATTCCTCGAGGGGGGAGAATGCCGTCAGACGGGTGTCTGGCGTGCCCTCATGGTTGTAGGACTCGGCTCCACCCTCGCTGGGAGGCGAAGACGGATGGAATGCCTCGTGTGGCTGGGCCATAGTGACACGAGTGATCTTGATGTTCGCTGTTGGCTGCCAAAGGGGGTATAAAGCTTGCTGAGTGCTGGTAATTCTTGGAGAGAGGTGCTCGGCAGAGGAAGAGGAATTAAGGGATGAATCTTTGAAAGTGACAGAAAAGCCTCGAAGGAGAGACCCGAGAGGAAACGGAAGGGAGGTGTGGTGGTAATGCCTCTAAGAGTCCAAAGGTCCAGATCCAAAAGTCAAAAAACGGAGATAGAAGAGAACGACCAGAGAAAGGACACACAACGAAAGGCAGGGTGTGCGAGTCGTTTGATGACCAAAGTAAGGCAGTCGCGGTAGTGGTGCAATCCAAAAGTCAGGGAAAGTGTGAGAGAAAGGAGGGAACGCTGGCAGGTTGGAAGGTTGCTAGCGGGGAAGGAGGAAGGAGGAGCAGAGCTTTTCTACTTGACAAGGGCCAAGAGGGCAAGAGTGATTCATGAAGAAATATCAGATTCACTGTCAACAACTGCATTACTTCCAAGTAACTGGTGACCTCTCCACACTCACGGTCGCGGTTGCTGTGGCGGTCGCGCTCGTTTGGGAGAGGCACCTTCCCTCCACACTGCTTCACCCAACAACTTCATGGATGATAGCCAACATGGTCTGGGAAGCCAAGATGATTTGTACCAACTCTGGAAGTCAGGTTAACATATGTATTGAATATGGCTTCTTGCAATAAAACTTAAAACTCCGGTGTCTACACTCTGCAGCCAGTGAGCACCATGTTTTATACCTGGACAAATGATATGGAGAATGCAATTGCTGCATCTAAAACATCGTAATCAGGCCATGATGAAATCCAATAGGAATAGCATGTTTACACCACTGGCGCTGTTAGGATATTAGAGCTTGTCCTCTGTTGACATTGGCAATGCACAAATATCTGAAGACCGAAACATGGATGAGTATGAATGGACATTGAGCTCCTAGAGTTAATAGCAGGTATGCTACCTGAAGTTTTGTTACTCTGAGTCAGTTTCAAAGATCTTGAAGGAAGCTACTTAACAGCCATTCAGAATAACCCTTTCGGTATGCCTTACACATCCCCCTGCAAAACCAGCAATTGTCCACAAACAAAATGGAAGAAGTTGTGTATCTTTGCAAGCCAATGTAACATGGCCAATGATGGAAATAACCATTTGGACAGCAACCAGTCAGTATGGAGATGAATTCCAAGTCCTCATGAAAAAAAGTAGATAGTGGATGAGGCCATCTAAGATTCTGATGGGAAAGCATGTAATCAAGCTGTGTAGTCAGAGGCAGCTGGCAACGGCTGGAGCTGTTTGGGCGTGGGTGGTGAGGCTCAAATCCCTGTCCTGTCAGATGCATGACCGATCCCTGCTGCCTAGGGTCCCCCCAAAGTATGATGCGCTTGTCTTGTGTCCAGCACCGACCATCGGTCCAACTACCCGGTCTCAGACTGCCTTCATCCCAAGTGCACATAGAACCCAAAGCCAACATCCGGAAACATTTCTGCTGGCAATAATCGAGGGAAAAAAGAGCACAATATTGATTGCTTCAGTCGCCCGTTGGCAATATACTCTTGGGCGCAACGCTGCAGCACCTCTGATGCTCTGATCGCCTACCGTCCCCTGTTGACCAGGAGAGGACGGCCCTCATCCCTCCCACCTCGTGCAAGTCCGGCGATCCGAATTCAATCCTAGCAGCTACCACTGGCCCAGCGATCCAGGATGCCACGGAGGACTCAAACGTTCGATGACTACGGCTCTGCCGTCGGGGAGGTCAGTTGTCCATCTTGTCCAGGGGTAGAGCACGCCGCCAGCGTTGCCGACTGACAACCTCCAACAGATCATCTTGGCTTCTTCCGACTTGGACTTCCTCGACCAACTCATACCGCTCCTGAAAGATGCCAGCACAAGTAACCGAACCAGCTCCCTGGCCCAGAGCCTCTCCCACTATGCCGAGGATCGCGAGGCCGAAATCGAGAACATCGGGTTGACGAAGCACGAGGAGTTCCTGGGCTCCGTCACCCAACTCCAAAAGGTCCGCGAAGGCACGATCAACCTGACAGCAGAGATCCTCGAGTTGAACCAGTCCATACAATCGAGCACTCAGGAGCTGGCAGAGCAGAAGCAGAAGCTCGTCGACAAAAGGGCCATCCGGCAGAACGTGGCAGATGCTTCTGATGCGCTGAATGGCTCTCTTAAGATACTGCACGCGGTGAATAATGCACACGAGTTGATACGGAAGAAGAGATACTACGCCGCCCTGAAGTCGCTGGAGGACCTGCAGAACGAGCATCTGATCCCAATAATACAGAACAAGTATGCCACACAACAACAACTGGCAGACATGATCCAGAAGTCCATCCCAACTTCCCAGAAATCAATAGGCGACGCTGTCATGAACGACTTAAACACATGGCTCTTTCGCATCCGCGAGACCTCACAGTTCTTGGGCGAGGTAACATTCTATCACACAGAGATGAGGCGATCAAAGCACAAGGAACGATCGGACAATAACGATACCCTCAGCAACTTTAAGCTGAACTCCGCAATCGAGCTTGTCTATGACGAAGCCGAAGAGTTCGACGTGCTCGATAACGAGGAGCTTCAAGTGGATTTCCAGCCCTTGTTTGAATGTCTGCACATCCACCAAGCTCTTGGTCGGAGCGATAAGCTTCGTGCAGACTATGCCGCAACAAGACGTCAGCAAAAGGATCTTCTGATACCAACCGCGATTCACGTTGACGGTGACGAAGAACCGTCTCTCAACAGCCTGCTGGAAGGCATTGCGGGCTTCGCCGTCATCGAGAAGGCAACGATGCGGCGTGTGCCTCAATTACGGTCTGCCGTGGACGTGGAAGAGCTTTGGGACTCCATGTGCACTTCCGCAATCGCTCTCACATCCCGTTGCTTAAACAACATTACCAATGCTGAGGCACTGCTTAAGATCAAGTCGGTCTATGCGCTTTTCATCCAATCCATGGAAGGCTGGGGCTATACTGTCACCATGCTGGATAACTTCCTGCTCAAGCTGTTTGATACATACGCCGACTTACTGAAACGCCGATTCAGTGAAGACTTCCAAGAAATAGTTTCAACAGATGACTACATGCCAATGGCCATCAACAGTGCCGAGGAATACGAAAAAGTCGTCAACGTCAGCTGGTTCACGCAGGACACGCCGGTTGAGGAATTGACCTTCCCATGTGTCCTGCCATTTTCGCAAATGTATCCGTTGTGCTGCATCGACATAAGGAACTTCCTTAATCAGTTCTATTTCTTTGCCGATGACCACTTCCAACACCCCAATGTCATTGACGACACACTGAGAAAAGTGAGTAACAAGCTTGCTTCACACAAATTGTCTGTATCATGTTCTAACTCGAGTCTGGCAGTCCCTGGATGAGCTCTTGACCCAGAAGGTGTGCCAGTCTCTAGTTGAACGACTGAGCTCCCAGTACCTGGGTCAGATAGTTCAGATTCTCATCAACTTGGAGCATTTCGAGATCGCTTGCCAGGAATTGGAGCAGCTCCTAATCAGGGCTCGATCATCCACGTCAGCCGGCGGTCCTGTGACCCTGAGCGCTACGGAGCAGTTCAGGAACAACAAGAAGACGGCCGAGAAGCGAATTTTCGAGCTGGTCAACTCAAAGATTGATGACCTCGTAGATACGGCAGAATACGACTGGTAAGTCAAGAGCTGTGAAAGCTAATCCCCCCTGTCTCCACTGATGCTGACCGAGGATGCAGGATGTCAACAACCCCGTCAACGGAACCGAGCAATTACATACAGACACTAACTAGATACCTGTCGAACATCATGAACTCGACACTGCTTGGCCTTCCCCGAGAAATCAAGGAGCTCATCTACTACGACGCCCTCAACCATGCTGCCGAAAGGATACTAGTAAGTCGCGAAGCTTTTGAAAGCCCCTACCACGCATTTTCTTAAGGACCAGAGTGCTCACAAAACCTCCTTCGCAGGCCTTGCCCCTCCAGCCCGAAGTGAAGACCATCAACCCCAACGGCGTGGCCGCCATGGCCATGGACGTGCAGTGCCTGGTCGAATTCGTCCAGGGGCTCGAGAACTCATTCATGCTCATGCAGATCCTCCAGGAGCTCGAGCAGACGGTCAAGCTGATGCAGGCCGAGAACGCCGACGACTTCTACGACATCTCAGTGCGCAACAGGAACTACGGCTCCGTCAACGCCATGAACGGACCCGTCCTGCTCGAGAAGCTCACACACACGGTCGAGGCGCCAAACCGTGCGGCGGCTACAATGGCCAATTTCTCGTCACGGTTCGGGTTTAAGAGCTGAGCGAATGTACGAATTTGCCTGCTGGGGCCTGGTCTCGCGTAGTCATGGCATTTTGCTTGATCGCACAGGGTAAGGCGCTCAGCTTGCTCGCAAAGCAAAGGAAATAGTCAATTTGTCTCTACTAATTAACGCCATGTTCAGTAGCGACTCGATGGGCACATCGTCCGTGGAATTTGGATCTCAATGTTCGAAAAACCTCGATCCTGTCTGCCGTGTACGCTCAACCAATCGACCCGCGTTCAGGCTGCTGGTGGGGTAACGTGCTGTTGTGTCAAACACAAACAAGAATAACAAAAATAGCAAGGCGCGAGGGTATCCGTCTATTCTTCCTTTCTCTCTCGGGGCGGGCTTTTCAAGCGCTCTGGTCGAGATGAAGCATGTTAAGAATTGTATTCCTCAGGTGGTGGCATTTGTGGTGCATGCAGAAAGACAACGATTAGGCGAACGAACAACAAACAATGGGGGACGAGAAAGGAGGGCTTACTTGTTGTGGCTGCATGGCCTCGTAGCCATACATGGGCGGCATCTCTCCGTACATGGGGGCCTGTGCCTGACCGTATGCAGCCTGAGGGTTGGCAGGGACTTGGCCGGGGTACATGTTTGGCGGTTGGCGGTAGTCGGCCTCCGTGCCGAGGGCGTGGCCTGGCATGCCATAGTCTGTCGGCCCCATGGGGTGCTGTGCGTGATTTGCTTGGACATGCTGTCCGGGCAGGGCCTGGGCTGCTTGCGGCACACCCTGGCCGGCCTGCTGCTGGCCTGCCTGCCTCTTGGAGTGCGAGGCAGCCTCCTCGCGCGGGACAATGTCAATGAGGAAGTCGAACATGTCCGACTTGGCGAGTGCCGAAGCGATGTCGGACCGCTGCAGGGTTCGTCGCTTGTTCTCCTCGGCGTGGATCCACGCGCGCATAGTGAGCTCTGTAATGAAGATATCACAACCCTTGGCGAACAATATCGGGGCCTCAGCACTGATCATCTTGACCTCAGGGTCCGCCTTCATGACCTTCTTTATGCGAGCCAGGGGTAGTTGATGGAGCTTGTAGTCGTGGGAGTCGCTCTCGAGGTGGTTGATCGTCTGCTGCCAGTAGGTCGTGAGGATGTCCTTGTATTGCCCATTCAGGCCCTGGTGAACGTTTGCCCACGGTCCCGTGTACAGCTCTGCCGGCGCGTACCCCTGGGCGGACAGCTAGTGGGTTGCGAGCTGATGTTAGTGAATCAAGCCGACCAAGAACAACCAGTCGTGTCGCTGGGCTCTTTGGGGGAGAGCAAACAAACCGCTGCGCTCGCGCCTGATTTGTGTCGCACCGTCAGCTTCTTCCTGGCTGGTCGCATGATGTGGAGGCCTGGTCATGTAGCTTACCATAGTGTCCACCGTGGCTGGTGTCGTATACAGGCCTGGCCTGTTGCTGTTGTGCTTGCTGCTGGTTCTGGGAGGGATCCATGATGGGATGGAAATACTACAATCGACGCGACGACAGAAAAAAGGGGGGGGGGGGGTTGGTTTGTTGGTAGTGGTTGTTTTATTGTTTAGTTGATTGGTCGGTGGTGAGCAGAATCGACTTAGAAGAGATCGGACCGTTGCGCGATGGTTGGATCCGCTGGGTTTACGATGCACAAGAGAGCGGGTGACTCGAATTTGGCGACGCTCTCGGCTTCGAGTCCTGTGTTGCGCGAAAAAAAAGACAGCAATCAGCATAGGTTCGCTATCCGGCGCGTTTGGCGCGTCAGACGCAGCTTCGAGCTGGGCTCGCTGCCCAGCTTTCCCCGTGGCTCGCATCTGAGGGCCTGCATGATTGCGCCCCGGCGACAACTTGATGTTTTGTTTTGACTGTTGACTCGAGTTGCGAGGCGCAACACGCGCGCTACCGGATTGCGCCGCGCGCTCGTTGGTTCCAAGGGTCTTGACGCCATCTTTTTGGAAAGCTCTGTGGATGGGCCGGATGGACGAACTCACCTTACTCGATAGCTACGATGCGATCGGTGAATTGATTGGCTGGGGTGGCTTTTGAGTTGAAGTACGGAGTAGCGAATGGGTGAGCAAGGTGGAGTTTGCCTGAGAAGCTCGTCTGTTTTAGAGGACGAACTCGGGCCAGTCAGCTAGCGCGGGCAAGCTACGTGGGAAGAGGGGAGGGGGGGGGGGCAACGGGCAAGTACTAGGTATGGTAGGTGGAATGTGGGAGGGGGAGGGGCTGTTCCGGGTCGTCCACCCAAGGTGTGAGACGGAAGGTCCCCACGCGAGTGCACATACCGGTTTTTATATGCTTTTTTTAATACGTTTCCAAGATCTTCGCTGGACACAGAGATCGTGACGAAATCGGCAGGGCTGAGGACTGAAATCCAGCTATTTTCATGGAACTCCTCCTGAAGGGAAAGATGACGACTGAAGTATGAGGGGCGGTCAGGGCCAGCAGCAGGGTTGGGCATCAAGCCGGAGTGCAATGGGACTCAACACGCCCGCCCTCAGGCCCAGCGGTGTCTGACAGCTTAGGTACAGTATTCCATCAACCCGATGCCCCTTCCCTCTGTCTCAGCACACACACACACACACACAGCACTTTCGTCCAGCTCACCACACCCCCCTCTCACCAACATGACATGCCAGCGCTTGCGACGTAGACACGGGCGGCCCGTGTTCCCCATCTCAAGCAGCCTCACGACCCAAACCTGCAGCTTCTGCAGCTACAGTAGCGCATCCATGGCTATATGACAGCTGGCAAAGTGTGGCAGACCAGAGGGGGGGGCTTGGGTGTCCGTGGAGGTCTTAGAGATGCCTTGAGATGCCACACAGATTCTCCTTCTGTTCACCGTCGGCATCTCCAAGTCCGGCCTGAAGTATCCGAGGTATGGGGTACGTACCTTGGTGCCTTCAGAGCTTCAGGCCTGAGGCAGCCAGCCGGTTTGGTCTAGCTGCACCCGAAGAAGTGTGGAACTAGGCGGTGGCCCGTGCCATCCTGGTGTCTTTTTGTCGCAGCTCCTTCTTCAAAATTCGAAATTCCTGGACGTTAGACCCTCCATACCTCTCTTCCCTCTTCACCGTCGAACGGACAAACTCAGCGTTCCATGGCGGCCGTTGGTCCGATCATAGATCAGCTTCTGAGCGCAAGCTGAAGGGCTGTGGAACAGCCTGAATGTGGCGCTTCGCGTCCCTCAGCTAGGGTCAAGGACAAGGTACGCGCACACCCACTTTTCGCCCGCTTCTCCTATGAGGAAATCTTATCCCAAACTCATTGACGCGGCGACGAGCCCCCGTTATGGGGGCGGATCCTGCAACAAACATGATTTTCTTTGTTCATAGTTACTCTGAGGAAAATATCGCATCCTTTGTGTCTTGCTTGATTTTTGCAATCAGCTCACTAACTGGACGGACAGTCTGCGCCAGACAACGCTGGTGCCGCCTGGAACTACATGCCGAAGACCCAAATCGATGATCCCAAGTGAGAGGGAATTTCAGCTGCTCCGAGGGCACGACATTTTCCGGAATCGACAGAAGGAGAAAGCGCACCCCGAGGAGGTGCTAGCCACCGGAGAGTCGGACGGCAAGTTCAAGGACATCAGAAGATCCAGGAGAAGAAGATGAGTGGCAAGAAGGGCCACTATAAGAGACTGATGGCGGCCAGGAGAAAGAGAGGCTGAAGGCAGGAGGCTTGACCGTGGAGGTGATCTCTGTTCTCAGAGCACTTGACGGAGGCAACAACATACCTTGCAGTCGGATATCCTATCCTGCGGTTGCGCGGACCATCCACCGCTGTTGTCAGCACATGCCATGCCAGCTTGGGCATCCCGCCGAAGTAAGGCGGCAGGTCAACAACCAGCTCGTGCACGTCAGGTTGATCTCTGGACAAACGGGCAGCCTGACGCGACACCATGCGAAGCGAAGCACAAGGCCGACTTTTCACAACGCGGTAATAGCGAGGGATCGGTCATGACCATGTGCTAAGATGGGAGACGAACTCCTGTGCCATTCAGGAAGCTGGATCATCAATCCGAGGAGGAGCTTGCGCGGGGCCCTGGCCGGCACCTGCCGCTCTCCAAATAGAAGCAGAAGAACAGAGAACGCAGAGAATTCAATTTATACCGATGGACTCTTCTTCAACTTGCACGAACACACCAATCAATTATTGCTGGCTCGGGAATAATTGTGGTTTGCCTAGAGTAGAATTTCATTTGAGTGTCTAGACAGGGTTGGGGTTGTAATCGATACCACCAGCCCAAAGCACAAACTTTCTGGAGCTCGATGATCCTTAACTTGCGTTCCCGGTTCAAGATCATGCAGAGATGAATGCGCCACCTGTATTACGGCCGCTAAGGGCCATATTGCAGAGGCGGCTGGTATGGTTTTGACACAAACCGAATTGAAGCTCGCGACAAATGCTAACTTGGTTATTTCAGCAACTTGTGCCCTCTCGCCCCATACGAACACCCTACTACGCCCGAGCCTCACAGCTACGACCTCAGCTTCGCTGCAACTCGTCAACGTATGTTCAGGATACGATGGCCAGGCCATGAAATACGAAACACGTCGCTGATATTTGTGTCCTACAGAACCAAGGACCAAACCACGAAAGCAGACAGCTCTGCCGAGGAGCCTGCGAAGGAGCCGTCTCCAGATACCCAAGCAGCGGCACCGAGGAACGCGACGGAAGAGGCCCAAGATGTCAACCCAGAGGAGCATCTAGAACCTCCAGAGCGCCCCCAGGCCACGGAAGGCGAGATAGAAGTACAGCAGGCCGAGCCGACCGAATTCGCATATGTAATCCCTGGGGAGCCGGTCGCGAACGCTGAAGTCAAAATAACGGAGCCAACGAGTACGAAAGAAGCCGATGTGCCCAGGTTCAATGACGCCTTCATCAAGTCTGCGTTCCACCAGGTCAAGATCGCGGGGGCTGAGATCGAGGCCGGCATTTCAGAAGTGGTAGCACGGCAAATTGAGGCGGCCGAGGCCGCTGCTGCCCAAGAGCAGCAGGACATCGTAGTCCCCCGACCGGACGATGTATTCGTAAGGTCCAAGATGCAGGAGGTGGACACTTTGTCCGCGCAGATCCAGGCCGGACTCCAGGAGATTGAAGAGCTGGGCGAAGCACGCCGTGCATCACAACAGGTCGAAACGATCATCGAAGACTCAGCGGACAACGCACCACATGATGTTAGCCCTTCTGCCGCGACTGAAGAGGTTCTGGGAGAGGCACATTCGCGAGGCCAGGAGACTCTCGAGGCCGCATCTGTCGCATCGCAAAGCCAAGCCCCAGAGGCTGTAACGGAGCAGGATATCACCGAGGCTGCGGTCGAGACCCAGTCTGTGCCATCCAACACGGCGGAGACTGCGGAGATCCCCGCTGCGCTCCCAGACGAGGTCGTGAAGGCTGCGGAAGAAATGCGCGAGACCGAGGAGATGGGAGTCGGCGAGACAGAGGTTTCCGAGCCCGTGGTCCTGACGGCCAAAGAAGCCCAGGACGTTGTCAACGAGCAGATCGCAACGACGGAGCTCAACGAGACGCCGCCACAGGAACCAGCCAGCCTTGCAGCAGCTGCGAAGAAGGAACCGAGCAAATCAAAGCACGCCAGACTGAATGCGACAGTGGAGCAGGAATTGGAAAACAGCGCGGAGGAGAAGGCCGCCCAGTTGGTCGAGACCATCGAGGAGGAGGACGTCCCAGACGAGCCTTCTCGCCTACCGCGTAACGTGCAGGCCTTCTATCTGCAACCGCTCCGCCGAGAAGCAAAGTACAATGTGCCCTCGTGCAACCTGCAGCTGCGATCCTACAGCGTCCGGCCACTGGAGTCGTTCTGCGACTTTGCACTGCGCGCGGCGTACTACCTTGGCCTGCCCGCGTACGGCCCTACCCCGCTGCCTAAGATCATCCAGAGGTGGACGGTGCCCAAGTCCAGTTTCATCTTCAAGAAGTCGCAGGAGAACTTCGAGCGTATCACGCGCCGCAGGCTCATCCAGATCCGTGACGGACACCCTGAGACGGTGCAGATCTGGCTTGCCTTCTTGCAGAAGCACCAGCAGGCGGGTGTGGGTATGAAGGCCAACGTATGGGAGTTCAGCAGCCTTGGTAAGTCTCTATTTATTTTCTCACAAGGGTTACCAATTTCGTATGTGTACTGATATAATTGCAATAGATGTCGCCAAAGAACTGGACCAGGCGTATGAGGACGCCAAGCCCTTAATCGAGAAGAAGTTCAACCTTTTGGGCCAGGACAGAGAGATTGCGACGGTTGAGAAGGTGGATGAGCTCCTCACGAGCGAGAGATACAAGTTAGCCGGAGGTCGGTAGATATATTGTAAATGAAGATGTATTGTATTTGTGGTACACAGACTTGTGCGTAGTCTAAGTGGCCGAGGCCTCTTGGATGGCTCAATATATCACCCGTGCCTTCAAAAGTTCAAATCATTGCACAAAGCAAGTAAGTGCGTCGCTTCAGTGCTATTTCATGAACAAGTCAAGAGTAGATATACTGGGATTTTCTTTTGTTGCCCGTGGATGTAGGCCAATCTGTATGATTTGGGCGGTTGAGAGCTCAGGTGAAATTTCGGCGCACCACACCTGAACCTCGAACCGCTCACGCTACTGTACGTCCCGAACACAAGGGACATCATCGACCCCAAAATCCCGTTAAGCCACCGAGTGGACTGCTCTTATGAGCAATTCAACAACACAATGTTGTGCCGGCCAATACGGAGGCTATTACCACTGAGGTCTATAGCGCAGACTGCCCAAGTCACGTCATGTAGCAATGCACACCCGCCCGCACAAACACCACCCTCACGGAGCTCATCTCATCAGCGCCGTTCAGCCTCAACCACCACAACCACCACACCTCCCAACGATGCCAACCCAAAGGTGATCTTCTCAGGCATCCAGCCCACGGGCGTGCCGCACCTGGGCAACTACCTTGGGGCGCTGTCACAGTGGGTAGCGCTGCAGGAGGAGGCGACAGCAGCCAGCGGCCGCGACGGGCCCCCGACGAGGCTGCTCTTCTCCGTGGTGGACCTGCACGCCATCACGCTGCCGCAGGAGGCGGCGCAGCTGCGGCGGTGGCGGCGCGAGATGCTCGCCGCCCTGCTGGCGGTGGGGCTGGACCCGGCGCGCAGCACCATCTTCCACCAGTCGTCGGTGCCGCAGCACGCCGAGCTCATGTGGGTGCTCTCGTGCACCGCGTCCATGGGGTACCTGTCGCGCATGACCCAGTGGAAGAGCAAGCTGTCGCTGCCGGACGACGCGTCCGCCCTGGATGACGGCAGCGGCCAGCACGGCAACAAGTCGTCGTCGTCGTCAGCGGCCGCCCTCAGGCTGGGCCTCTTCTCATACCCCGTCCTCCAGGCCGCCGACATCCTCGTCCACCGCGCCACGCACGTGCCCGTCGGCGAGGACCAGCGGCAGCACCTCGAGTTCGCGCGCGAGTGCGCCGCCGGGTTCAACCACACGTACGGCGGCGCCGGCACCGGGGGATCCAGGACGACGAGAAACATACTGATCCCGCCCGAGACCATCGTCAGCCCGGCGCGGCGCGTCATGAGCCTGACGGACCCGACCAAGAAGATGAGCAAGTCGGACGCCAACGCCGCGAGCCGGGTGCTGATCACGGACCCCGAGACGGACATCCGGAAGAAGATCATGCGCGCCGTGACGGACTCGCAGAGCGGCTTCGTCAGCTACGACCCGGCCGCGCGCCCGGGGGTGTCGAACCTGCTGGAGATCCTCGCCATCCTCGAGGAGGGGGGCGGGGCCAGGAGGAGGACCCCCGACGAGGTGGCGCGGGGCTTCGAGGGCTCGCAGCACCCGCTCAAGGCGCTCAAGGAGAGGACGGCGGACGCGGTCGTCGCCGAGCTGAGGGACGTCCGTGAGAGGTACGTGGAGCTGATGGGTGACAACGACGGGAGGGCGCTGGATGATCTTGAGGCACTGGGTGCCGAGAAGGCGAGGCAGAGTGCCGAGGCCACGATGAAGCTTGTCAAGGAAGCCGTTGGGTTTTAGAGTCGTGCCTTGCCTGATGTAAGATATGTTAAACAAGACACATAAATCAGCGTCGTTAGGCGTCATATTCTCTCCATTCTTGTTTATCTCAAGGACTACTGAGAGATGAAAATCTGCGCACGCTGGGTGAATCCCATGCAATTCTGGTCCTGGTAACACGTCCAAGGCCTAGGAATACAAAATGTATCCCTTTGAATCATCTGCATATGCTACTCTGTGAGGTATCTATGATTTGCATCCCATTCTTCCATATCTATCTTCTCGGCCCACTTGTACCAGATGTCCAGTCCCACAATACGACGGCAACCATGTCAGTATCAAGATGCATATGCAAAACTTGACCCCCTTGACGCCAGCCAGAAGTCCCTGACAACAGTGTTTGTCTGCCTTGCTCCTCTCAAGCTTCGAAACTGGTTAGCAAAGTATCATCTTGGAGTGACAAGACACCGAGCTCGACAGGATGATGACCTACTTTATGACCTTCTTCACAAACATTGACTTGTCATCAGCGGTCACCTTCGTGCTGGGAAAAGACGGGTCGAGCAGAGCAGCTTCGAGCCACTGCTTCGCCCGGGGATGCTGGACGACAAGCTTCCTCAGGGGGTCACTCAGTTTGTCCAGCTCGCTGCGCGAGGCATTGCCACCTACGTTTTGAATGAGTGACCGCGTCAGGAGAGGTCCGAGGTGTTCTAGGGCGTTGCTGAAGCCGGCTTGCACCGAAGCGTCGTCACTCTTGATGGCGACGAATGCGGACTTCAATCAATACTGGTCAGCCGCGAGATTTCCCAAATTGAACACAAGGAGCTGCAAGGTCACTTGTGGAAGTACACACCCAGAAATCACAGGCACTACCCTTCGGCAGGGGCTCTTTTCCGTCTAATACCCTCAGGGCAAACATGAAGAAGAACTCGAGGTCGCTGGTCGGTTGAAGCTGTAGGAGGGCCTCGGGGTACCGCGACATGACGCGATTCAAGAAGTCAATGCCGCTTTGAGTCAAATCTGGATCATTGTCGGGTTCTTTAAAAAAAAGTCAGAGGTTTGTCACTGTAGTTTGATCCCGGTATTGATGCTTACCCGAAATCGCCTTCAATAGACCCAGCACCCATGGTAGTAGGGCAGCGAGGCACTCTAGGACCTGTGCCCTGGGTCGATTACTCAAGGAACTCACGAAGGAGCACATCGTGCTGATCATGCTGCCTATCCTGGGGCTGTTGGGGCCGTTTTGCGTAAAGAACTGGATGACAAGAGCTGGGGAAAAGACGAACGGGCCGGCTTCCGTCTCGGAGAAGCCCGCTCGGAATATGTTGCAGATCGTCTCTGTTACCTCGCCGCTCTGACCGAAAGCCTGATGTATTTGGCTCACCATGGTCACGATATGGTTTTGAATGCCCAAGAGGCGCTCATTACTGCTTTGAGGCGGTCTCTCTTCCTCAACATCTAACTCGATAGGCGCTTCAGACAAGCTCTGCATGCCCTTGGCCATGCTAGCTACGCTCCTTAAAACTCTCTCTGCTATGATGAGAACCGCTTCATCCACGGAGGACGGCGCATGCTTTTGTGACAGGATATCAGCTCGAAGCCTGGTCTCGATCCATGACTTCATGTCTTGTTCATCCGCCAACTGCGGGTGCTCTTTCAGGCGGAGGCAGTGCTGCGTATCATTGTTGAGTAAGGCGATGAGATCCTCAAGGTACCCTAGCCTTCGGTCTTCTTCTGGAATCGCTTGCACTATGGAAGCGATACCGGTCATGATCCGCTCTTCTGCGATCGAGTCGATTCCTATGCCGTGGATGCGATGATAATGCTGGAGAAAACCCTCGACGTGGTCCTTAAGCAAAGATCGACAGGAAGAGCAGAGCGTCATTATTGACTTGGAGGAAGACCCTCCAAGTGCCCCATCTTCGCCAACAACGTTGAAGAGGAGGTCGAGGGCTGCAGGAAGGTACTGCTGATGACGCTCGAAGAAATCAGAGAATCGTTCAATTGTAGACAAGCTTGTCTGCAATAAACGAGGCGGTATTGTTGCCCTGGCCGGACCTGGCCCAACCAGTTGGAACAGCTCAGAAGAGAAGACCTTGTGCAGGTCTTGATCACAGTCTCCGCTGTCCCCGACACAGTCGCTGATCGCTCCGAGACAGAATAGAGAAGCCTCAATCTGGGCCCACTCTCGGGCGGGGAGGGCTTGTAGAAGCAGATCAACGAAGTTGCTCACGAGGGGCTTCCCCTTGAGAGTCCAGACCGCCAATAAGAAATCGGCGACGTCTTTCCTGGCCTCAACCCAGCCGGCTCTATCATTGGAGTCCATCTCGCTCCATGTAGAATGATCGACGAGTTGGATCTTGCCATAGCAGTGTGAGATAGCATCCATGACTTGGCTCATGGCAAAAGGCAACCAGCTATAAGCCGTCGCTTCCTCCATGTAGACCGTGTCCGTCAGAGTCTCGACAAACGTGGCCCAGAACTCGAGGGCGGAAATAAAGATTTTGTCCTCCCCAACAAGGACGCCCCTGCAGTTCAGGAGGCCACAGAGTCTCTGAAGCATCCTATGCGATCGCTCATCCGTGCTTTCCATAAGGGTCTGCACTTTTGCGTCGCCGAAAGCAATCATCAGAATGCCATATTGCGTAAAGGCAAAGTCGAAGTCACCAGAAGAAAGCTGCATGTAGCGGTCTCGTGACCAGTCGCTCTCAAACAGGGCAAACAGGGCTTCGTAGTGCTCATCTCTCAGGAAACCAGAATAGTTCTGAAGGATGTCGATGAACAGCTCCATCGTCGTCTCGGTCAGCTCTTCGGTTTGAATACATTCCAATGCCGGGATTATAAGATTTCGCAGGGGTTTCGTCAGTGTGTCATCGGACGACGGAAGGCGTTGTTCGTAGAGTATCCAAGACTATGTGCCCATTAGCGATCTCATTCAGAGCCTTAGCAAGGCCAATGGCAAGTTGTTTGCCGACACCTGTCCATGCCCTGATAGATTTCTCGAAGCCTACCTGCAAACACTTAATAGTCTCTTCTCGGATTCTCATGCCACTGGGAGACGTATTGGATAGTCCGCTGGCCAAGAGGGCTGTCACATCCTCTGAGTTCTGGGCAAGGCTTTCATGCACTGCTAAGCTGTACCAAATCAGCATATTAAATGCATCACGCCAAGAGATGTTACCTACTATTTCTGTGATCTCATCTCGGTCTTTGCTATTTCCTCGACAAAGACCGTAATGAACCAGACAGCAGCCATCAACCTCGTCTCGTCAAGGGCGGCGAGCAGGGCCGAAGTAGGGGCGTTCTTAGCCTCGTCCCTGGGCACCGCCCGGCCAGCATCGAAGCAATAGAGCAGGTGATGCACGCATCCCGGCCAGAGGTGAGGAAAGTGGATGAAGAAGGTGACGAGGGCGGAGGCGAGCTTGCGGATGACTAGGGCGCCGCTGCCATCAGCGAGGGAGCGCACGAACCAGCCGATCAGGCTCTGGAGCAGCTGCCGCGCATCGTCCTCGGCCAGGGCGGAGCTCTCGGTATTGAGCTTGATGATGATGGTGAGGGCGCCGAAGAACTTGACCTGGTCGTCCGGGCGCTCCAGCATGCCGTGTGCGAACTGCCATCCTAGCTGTGAGCGCTGGAGGCGCTGCAGGGCGTCCTGGGTCCTTGAGACGACCTCAGGCGGCGCTGGCCGATACAGCGCCAATATCAACTGCGAGGAGTGAGCATGTGAGTCTGTTTGCTTGGCCACGGGGCTGAGGAGGTTAATACTACTCACCGACTCGGCCTCGTCCAGGTTTGATGGCAGTGGTAGGGGCTCCATCTTGCTGAGCAGTCAACATGGCGACCGGCAAACAGCCCCGGCCAAAAGATTGTCTCAGCCTGCAGCGCCGCACCGTTCAGGGACGGCCAGTGCAACGGGAGTACTACTGGTCTGCGTAGAAGACGACGCGGTGGGGGTGGTGGGGTTTGTGAGACGGCGAGGGTGGGGACTGCTCTGGGGTTTCCTTGCTCAATGGAACAGCAGGTGCAGGTCAATTGACCGTGAGGGACGTCGCGACTCTCACCTGAACTCGCGGGTACAAATCAATCTGCTTGCAGCATACAGACGCGCCGTTTGTCGTCGCTGTGGGGCGATCTTTGGGAAAACGTTCACTACTGCCCGCTGCGTATCGATAAGAATGCAGTGCAGCTTCTCATGCCAGTAAATCGATCGGCCCCCCATGGAGCTATTTCTAGACTCTTCATACCTATCAAGCCTGGGAGAGTCCCTGGCTCTGCAGTACCATGGTACTCTTCTTGTTTACGCGGCTTATGGATGATCGTGCCGTGCGAGTGCATTAATTAGTGGAACCGCAATGCTATTCACCCACAAGTGTCTGAAGAGTGGATAGCTACCAAACTACAAACACAAGATTTGCGCCGAAGCAAACCGCGCAATTGACGACTATCACCGACTGAAGAAAAGGCCAATGCAGCCAGCGGCGCACTCAAAGTCTATCTGGGCGTTTCAGAACTCAAAACGAAGTCAGGAAGAAAAAAAAACGGTTCATTGCCTGATTACCCCATCAGCTTGACTGTGATATACCTATACAATGACACCACCAGTACTGCGGCTGAAGCTGCTTGGATGAACTATGGCGCCTCCTCTGTGTGCGCCAATGTCTTGCTCGAGATATGTGATGTGAGCACCAATTTGATAGGCTGGGACCTCGGTATAGTACCTAGGTAGTTAGTCCCACCACTGGAGATACTGGAGCTTGCCAGATATAGCAGGAGAGCTTGTGTGGGCCTCACTCGATTGGCGACTCATGGAAGGTGGGGGTGGGCAGCATCCCGCTCGTTGCTGCGTAGCATACAACCAACCTCCCCTCCATCTCCCCCTCCATCGACGCCATTTTACTCCTCCTCGTTACTTCCTCTCACTCTGTCCCGCCCATGTTGCTTTCCTCGCCCAGGCTGTTATTTGCCGGTTCCAAGTTAAAGCCAATTGCTGCCCAGCTTCAGCCAGCCGTCCACAAAGCCAGAGGCGCACTCTTCCACTCTAGATTCCCGTCCGCGTCGCTATCACTCTCCTGGAAGGCCTGCTTCAGTTCCAGCTCTGTTGTAACCGAGATGGAGACCGTCGACACCAGCTACCAGCTCTCTGAGCTGCGCAGGCTCATGACGGAGCGCAAGCTGGACATATACAGTCAGTCCACACTATCGTAGCCCCCCCCCAGGGATCGCCCGTTGAGATCACCTCTAAAGATGCCGCTCAATAGTCGTTCCGTCCGAAGACAGCCACTCATCCGAGTATATCGCACCTTGCGATGAGAGGAGGAAGTTTATTTGTGGCTTCAGCGGCTCCGCAGGATGCGCCGTCATCACACACGACAAGGCTGCCCTGGCAACCGACGGCCGATACTTCAACCAGGCAACGAAACAGTTAGACAACAACTGGACACTCCTCAAGCAGGGCTTGCAGGATGTGCCCACTTGGCAAGAGTGGTCTGCAGACCAGTCCGCTGGCGGGAAGGTCGTTGGTGTAGACCCAACATTGCTTACCAGCTCAACCGCTGAGAAGCTGGCCGAGAGTATCAAGCGGAAAGGAGGGCAGGGCCTCGACGCTGTCACCGAGAACCTGGTCGACATCATTTGGGCTGGTGGCAAGCCCCCGCGTCCAAATGAGCCTGTAAAGTTGCTGCATCAGAAGTACGCTGGCAAAGATACCAGAATGAAGCTCGAGGAGCTGCGTAAGGAACTGACCAAGAAGCACCTGGACTGTTTCGTCGTGTCAATGCTGGACGAGATTGCTTGGCTGTTCAATCTGCGCGGAAACGATATTCCATACAACCCTGTATTCTTTTCTTACGCCGTGATTACAGCTGACGAGGCCACATTATACATCGACTCGGCAAAGCTCGACGAGGAGGCCCACGGCTACCTTACCGAGTCTGGCGTCACAGTCAAGCCCTACGAAAGCCTCTTTGACGACGCAAGGGCGCTCAGCAAGACGACTTCAGTAAGCACTGACACCAACGGCTATGAGACAGTAACAAGCAACAAGTTTGCCATCTCCACGAAAGGTTCATGGGCGCTGAAGCTGGCACTGGGGGGTGACGAGGCCGTCGAAGAGATCAGAAGTCCCGTGGGCGATGCCAAGGCCGTGAAAAACGAGACGGAGCTGGAGGGCATGCGGCAATGTCATATCAGAGACGGCGCGGCATTGACTGCCTATTTTGCATGGTTGGAGGACCAGTTGGTCAACAAGAAAGCCACGCTGGACGAGGTGACGGCGGCTGACAAGCTGGAGGAGTTTCGGTCGAAGCAGAGGGATTTTGTTGGGCTGTCTTTCCCCACGATATCCTCAACAGGGCCCAAGTAAGTCTGATACGAGTCGAAAACCAGCCCGTGTCTACTGATCTGACGATCCACCAGTGCGGCCGTCATACACTACCAGCCAGAGAGGGGCAACTGCTCAATCATTGACCCCAACGCCGTATATCTGTGTGATTCCGGCGCGCAGTTTCTCGATGGCACAACGGATACGACTCGAACTCTGCATTTCGGCACACCGACGGATAAGGAGCGCCAGACAAACACCCTAGTTCTGAAAGGAAACATCGCACTAGACCGAGCCATCTTTCCCAAGGGCGTGACTGGATTTGCTCTCGACAGCCTGGCGCGCCAATTCCTCTGGGTAAGGACATCCATACGCTGCACGCACAAGGTCATGGAACTAACGTACTGTCTCCAGAAAGAGGGTTTGGACTATCGCCATGGCACCGGCCACGGCGTAGGCTCCTATTTGAATGTTCATGAAGGGCCCATAGGTATAGGGACTAGAAAGCAGTACTCTGAAGTCTACATGGCCGCCGGAAACGTGACATCGATCGAGCCGGGCTACTACGAAGATGGCAAGTTCGGGATTCGCATCGAGAACATCGCCATCGTGAAGGAGGTCAAGACGACAAACCAGTTCGGTGACAGACCGTTCCTTGGTTTCGAGCACGTGACGATGACGCCCTACTGCCGGAACTTGATCGACGTCAACCTTCTGACGGCAGAAGAGAAGGAGTGGCTGAATGACTACAACAGGGAGATCTACGAGAAGACCAAAGACTTCTTCAAAGATGATGAACTTACGCTGTCGTGGCTGAAGAGGGAGACAGCGCCTTTCTAGGAAGACAAAGTTGTATGCAAGCGGAAGCGAATGTGTATGGCGAGAAGTTGCTCCGCAAGCTTCTTGTGGTAGCTACAGCTGCTTGCCATCTCCTGAACTGGCTCCTGCAACCCTTGGGCCACCTATCAGAGCCACTCTTGTGGGTTCTACTTGATGGTGTGATATTTCAACAGATGCAGGAAGCATCCTTTCTCTGTCGTGACAGCAGTCTAGAACAGGTCCACTCATCAAGGAGTGGCGCTTGGGACGTGAGAAAGCAGCGAGTGATTCAGGATGAGATGATGAGGTTTGTATATTATGGTGGTATGCATAGACAGCGCTTAAAATTGCATGAATGCTGCGAGCGCAAAGGTTGTACCAAATGCCAGTTTGAAGGTTGGGTTCTTGTTGAGGGCCGACAGGACGCGTGAGGACTCCATGCGCTGCCGGATCTTGAGCACGGAGAGCAGGTCGACGCCCCACCGCGAAGCCACCTGCGACGATCTGTTACGAGGGGGCCGACTACCGAGGACACGAACACACAACGTATTCCCGTCGAAGAGGGAGCAACTCACCTGCACAGTGACGATGGCCAGGCCCGTGAGCAGGACCAACGTCTTGGAGAAAACGCTGACGACCAGGCCCGTGAGGAAGCCTACATAAAATAACATCTCAGACCTCAAAAATCCTCCCATCACAGGACCGGCACGGTCCTTAAGAAAAAAACAAGCTTGAGTGAGAAAGTGCATTCACCCGCATGCGTTACGTACCTGCGAGGCTCCCGCCGGAGAGCTGCCTGATCAGCTCCGGGTCTAGCCAGTCCTCGGACTCGGCGGATGTGCGGCTCGTGGCGGGGGAGGAGGAGCTGGGGCGCGAGGAGGAGGCGGGCAGGGCGTCGAGGCGTATGGGTTGGCGCAGGTGTTGGCGGTGGGCGAGGACGAGGCCTGTTGAGAGGCCTAGGGTGAGAGGTGCTGCGGTGCGGCGGAGGGCGGCGCGGCAGAGGGTTGCTGTTGCCATTCTTGTTGGTTTTTGGTGTGCGTGATGTATTGAGGTTTTTTTTTTATCCCCGAAAGTATAGATAGAGGCGAGGCGGAGAGACTGTGGGTGTCAATAATTTGGCTTTTGACAATGGCTCGTATCTTTGTTGCTGAGCTGCGGTCGTTCGGTCTGTTGTCGATAGTGCGAAGGTCAAGTGGCAGCTTGGGAGTGACGTAGTTGAAAGCAGCCGGTGAGTGAGTGAGTGAGTGGGTGAGCTCCAGCGCTCAGGGGTTTAGGGGATGCGATGCTTATGTAAGTGGCCTAACTGCGGTCTCATGACCAAGTGGAACAGTGCGGTCCCGTCACTATTTACCGTTTGAGCAAGTATGGTTGGAACAATTGAATTTGTAGTGTCTAGGTAGTCTGTGTAGTAACTCTCATTGTCTCTGATGATGCAAACAATTTGTCTGCGTGCCAAAGTATCTCTAGATTGTCAAGTGCTCCCCAGGCTTGACCACTGCAGAGTAGACTAGGTAACAACTACGTATTAATTGCTGCCGAGAAGGTACTATGGCAACGCCTGTCACAAATTGGAAGTGATGATATCATTATTTGCGGAACTGTGTTGAGCTCCCCGACAGTAAATATGTTTCAGGGCTCGCCTCAGTACTAGTGGCAGTCACGATGTTTCTGGGAGTGGCCACCTCTACGGCATGTGTCAACGAGCAACTGTCCTTTTCTGACTCTTACACAATTGAGAAGTTTGTCCCTCAAAATTAATTCAAAAACATAAAGCATAACCAACTCTCACCTGTATGGACTCAATGACGAGATTCAGCCATGTGATTGTGCTCGTCCGCTACCGGGCAGGCTCGCGGCACACGTGGAAGCTGCTGCTCGCCAGACTGATTCATCACTCACCAGCAAAGAGCCTCAGAAATGCAGAAGAAAAGGCGAGTACTTGGTGGCTGGGAGCCAGTTGCCCATTTGTCGATCTGTTCGACCATCAAATCCAGCCAATCTGCCTATGTCTTCGCACTTTACACATCGGATGGTTCCCATTGTCTATTGTCTTTTTCCCATTCTGGGAAGTGGCAGGCTGGAAGTCTGTCACCTTCCTCGACCTCTGGTTGGCTGGTCCTCGGGACATTCCAAGGGAAATGTTCACCTACAATGGCATCCATCCCATTGTTCTCAATTCTCTTCGCCCACGTCGTCTTGAACCTTGACGGCCCCGTCCGTCGGTGCTCTGTCTGGTATCATTTATAAGGGCCCATCTCATCTTTCACCTTCCTTCGGATCTTTCTTTTCACCCCAGCCCCCCGACTTGACCTCGACATATTCTCAGCACCAGATCTCTCGAATTCTGCCCCAACTTGGCCATCAATCTTGATTATCTTCTCACTGCTCTTTGCAAACACTATCAACTTTAATATTCTCTGCTGGACAGAGCCCTTTTGTCCAGATCAGCTACTGCCACGCAAAACCCCAATACTCTGCCTTCCCTGTCAAGGAGAGGTTCTCACTCTGAAAATGACACCCTCCGATTCCCAGACATCCGCCCCGCCCGGCGCGGTCGTTCAGATCAATCTCGAGATCAGGCGCCCTGGCAGCAAGACCGAGAAGGGTGAGTTGACTAGTTTCTGACAGTTTCAATCTTTTTTTGTATCAAAATCTAACCTCGTCTTTAGACACCCTTTTTCTGTACGCCAATGACAACTTGCGGGTTGGCCGTGATCACTCTCACAAGTAGGTCGAGTCTAGTCAGCTGTTCTGGAACTCCTGGCTTACTCGTGCTAGTGACCTCGTCATCGACGCCCCATTTGTGTCTCGCTTGCAACTCGAGTTCTACACTGTCATCTTCGACGATGAGCACTACCCCATGGTCTATGTCAGAGACCGCGGCTCTACTTCTGGCACCTATGTCAACGGCAAGCTTATCGGCGGCCGCGCGCACGAGGACGAGAAAACGAAGGTCTCCCCTGGAAGAATCCTTCGTCATGGCAACGTGGTCAGCGTTGGAGAGCACGTCAAGTTCGAGATCGTCCATCCTTTCCTCTCCAAGCTCAGACTCAATGAAATCCAGAGAAAGGAGGTCCTAGTAAGTCACCTCGTGTGCCCCCATTACTCAATCTGATCTTGACTTACAAATATCTAGCAATTCCATGACAAGTACGCTGTCACGAACTTTGCGATCGGAAGCGGCGCGTCTGCCCAAGTCCATATCGCCATTGATGAGGAGACGGGCGAGGACGTAGTCTGCAAGATCTACAACATTGAGTCTTTGCGACTCAGGGGTCACACAGCTGTCATCCAGAGACTCGTGCAGGAGACACATGTCAGAAGCCAGATTGAGCATGTAAGTGATCTCTTCTATTCTCTCGCAGGGCGAGGCTTTCTCTAATAGTATTCAGCCGAACCTGGCCTCTTTCCGAGCCGCCTACAAGAGCCGTTCGAACTTATACGTCTTCGAAGATCTTGCCGCCGGCGGAGACTTGTTCACGCTTACCGAGCGATGCCGCTCCCCTATGAGCGAGATTGAGGTTCGATGGCTAGTCCGACAAGTCGTGACCGGCGCGGGCTACATGCACGCCAAGGGACTCGTCCATCGGGACCTGAAGCTCGAAAATATCCTCTGCGCAACAACCCCCTCGGCCAGCCACCGCATCGTCATCACGGACTTTGGTCATACGTGCATGGTCGGCGACAGAAGCATGACTGGCATATGCGGTACCACTGGCTGGCAGGCACCGTAAGTTCTTTCCCATGCGAAACCGACGCGCGACATACGACTAATCGACCATACTAGGGAGATAATCAACCCGAAGGCCTACGCCGGCCCGCCCGCCGACATCTGGAGCATCGGAGTCCTCGCGATCTACCTCCTCTGCGGCAAGAACAAATGCGATTCCGCCGATATGCTCGGAGATTTCGCGGAGAACTACGCGCTCTCCCCACAGCGCAACGTGAACGAGCCCACCAAGGAGCTCGGCAGGGTCTTTGAGGAAGTCGCTGCCATCCGCTCTGGTGCTCCCGTCTCAAAGAACTGCAAGGACTTCATCCGCCGCTGCTTTCAGACCAGGCCTGAGAGGAGGATTACCGCGGCGGCTGCCCTGAAGCATCCGTGGCTGTGTGAGCCCGAGGAGGACCTCGAGATGTTCAAGGGCCTCGAGCAGATCACAGCTGACAATTGGAAACCTCGCACTGTCACTCCGAAGGCGTGCGAGAATCTTGACGAGGTCGCCGTCGAGAGACCTGCTGTTGAAGGAGTTATGGACCATCTGATTTCACCTTTCTTCCCCTGCAAGCTTGTCGCTTGAGTTAATTCGAGTCTGAGTCGGTTCGGATGTTGAGTTGGTTCAAAATTACGGGTCTGGATGCTATTGGTAGCTAGGTACCTAGTCTGTTGCAATCTGATGTGCCTCGAGAGGCATGCTCTTCGTTCGGGACACTTTCTTGACCGGGCTGCGCCTAGTGAGGACATGAGATTGAGACGATTTGCCAGTCAACTAGAGAAGCCTTTCTTCCCTGCGATCCCATTAGATCTGTCACACGGAGGAGTACCTCCTCTCATCATCATATTGCTTCCTAATGTGCAGGTCCAGATTGCGAGAAATTCTCAATTGTGGTATTAATCTAAACATCATTCTATTACAAAACATGCAATCCATTTCCCACCCGAACTCCAATTGCAAGAAATCACCAGAAATCTATCTAGACGCCAACACTCTACCCTATAGAGATTGCGAGAAGAAACACCTTATGCCTATGAATTGACCTCCGCAAACCACGTCCTCAACAGCCCGGCCAGGGCGCCAGGCAGCTCCTCGAGGTTGTGCACGATCAGGTAGTACTGGAAGGGGAAGGTATCGAGATACCTCTCGACGACGACGTCGCTGGACCCGTCGGCGCGCCGGACGAACTTGGCCTTGCCCAGCTGCAGGACGCTGTCCCCCTTGCGCGACGAGCTATCGTCCATGATGATGAAGACAATCATTACGCGCTCCTCGAGCGCCTCGCGCAGCATCCTCCGGATGCGCTCGTGCGAGTCCGAAGGCGTCAGCCCGTCCGAAAGGATCAGCGCCAGCTGCCAGAGGTCGTCGCCGCCCCCTCCTCGGCCTCCGGCAGCGGTGGCCCGCGCGGCGCGCAGCTGGTCCAGGGTGCGGCGGATGAGCAGGGCGACGTCGGTGCGGTCCTGGGCAAAGGTGAAGTTCTGCAGGACGCGGGCGCCGGCGTCGTGCGACGAGAGCAGCGGGGCGGCGAGCTCGTGCGCCGTGAAGACGTCTGCGCCGAAGCCCAGGACCCCGACCTGCCCGGCCTCGAGCATGGCCAGGGACCGCGACACCATGACGAGGGACTCGAGCGCCATGGCGCCCGCGGTGGTGTGGCCCATGGACTGGGAGTCGTCGACGCACAGGAGGATCTGGTACTTGCGCTTGGTCGGCACCGCGCGCCGCATCCAGATCTTGTCGCGCTTGTAGCTCGACGCGATGTACGGGATGATCTTCTTGATGTTCAGCCGCTTGCCCGTGCGGTACGACCCGGACAGCTTGGTGCTCTGCGACGGGGTCAGGATCAGCCGCAGCTGCGACGTCAGCGCGAGCGAGAGCGGGTGCGTCTTGGTCTGGAGCGCCGTCCACGCCTCCAGGGCTTGTTGGTAGTCGCGCAGCGGCCGCTCCGGGTCTACGAGGTGCGTGCTATCCAGCTGCGTCGATGTCTCCTCCACGCTGTCGTCCTCTGGTTCCTCCATCTGGTTTGTCCTGGATGGGGACGTGGACCGCTCCCGGTTGAAGGCGCCGCGTCTGGTGGCAACACCGCTTCGAGACTCGTCGCGTTCTGGCATGTCTTTGTCTTTGGAGGCGCCCTGTTCCGCGCCGTCCGCCTCATCGTCGATGTCCATGTTGTCGTTTTCATTATCGCCGTCTTGTTGAGGCATCACTCGGCTCTGGTCGTCCCGTTTCTCCTCGTCGATGGCCATGGACTCGTCGATGGGCTGGACCTCATCCTCAGCGGCCCTGCCAAGGGCTTGGGCGTCAGGGGCGTCGTCGTCGTTTTGAAGGTGTTGCAGTTCCTTCTGGGCCATGTCTGAATCGTCTTGTTGCCGCGCTTCTTGGTTCTCGTCCATGGCGTCTTTGATGTCTTGATTTTGCCTGTACCATCTCTCGAGCGCGTCGCCAAGCTTCTTGAACGGCTGTGACTGTGCTGAGTCGTCGGGCTGTTTGGCCTCGTCCGAGCGGTCTTGGTCATCATTCTGCCTCGACATTGCGCCTTCGTTACCTGCGGCGGTCTGTTGGTCGTCGGCATTTTGGCCCATCTCACCGCTCTCGCGCTGTGCCGCCCTCGCTTGTGAGTTATCGTCGTCTTGCCCGTTGTTCTCCATGTTGTTCTGGTCTTGCCCAGCGCCGCTCTTGATATCACTCGGCGCAGCGTTATCTGGGTCCGCGTGGGAGTTGTCGTTGGGGTCTAATGACGGCTTTGCCTCGTCCTTCTCGCCCGAGTCGTCCGCTCCTTGCTCCTCCACTTCCGGCTCCTTTTCTTCCATCTCGGCATTGTCGCCCGTCATGTCTTCGTCCGGGTTCTCGGCGTCAACCTCCTGTTCCATATCATCCTGGTTCATTTCGCCCTGGTCGCCGTCGTTGTCATCGACGCTATCTGAGTCTCCCTCTTTCTGGGCTTCCTCTTCCGTGTCTTGCTGGATGTCCGACAGCTTGTCCAACTCATCATCTGAGATGGCTGATTCGTCGTCGCTGCCGTCGATGTCCATGTTGTCTGGCAATGCCAACGCCTCGTTTTCCTCGACGTTCTGGTCTTGCCTGTTCAACTCTTCCTGCGCGCCGGCCTCGTCTTCCTCTGGGCCCGCCTCCTCCTCCTCCTCTATTTCTTGCTCTGGCTTGCCCTGTTCTGGCTCCTCTTGCTGCTTTGAGTCTTTGTTCTCGGGCGCATCTTTGGCGGCGGCCTGCTCGTCTTCATTCTTCTGGCCTTTCGTGTCGTCTCCTTGCTGGTCCTTGTCCGCGTCGTCGCCATCTTCGTCCCACATCTTTTCGTCGACGGCGGTGGGGTCGAGATCGTCCACGTCTCCGGTTTCCTCGTCCATTTCGTCCTTATCCTCTTCTTCCTCGCCATCTTTATCGCCTTTCTCGTCCTCGTCGTCGCCGGCTGCACTGCCCATGTCACCCTCCATATCGTCTTGGCCCATGTCGATGGCGTCCTCCTGGTCTTCGATCTCGCCATCCTTCTCCTTGTTTGGCTCTTGAGCCAGCTCCGAGAGATCTTCGTCCGGCTGGATGTCCTTGCTGATGTCTTCAGCGCCCTCGCCATCGCCGAGCCCGGTGCCGCCCTCGAGCTTTCCTGAGTCTGCGGAGGTCTCGTCAGACTTCTCCTGCGGGGTGCAGAAGCCCCTCGATGCAATCTCCACGAACGCCTTGGCGAGGTTGAGTGCCATCTTGGAGCTGGCAGAGTGTACATTGGTCAGGTCCGCGACGGTCTTGTGGGATAAAATGGCGTATTGTTGTAGCAAGGGCAGGGTGACGGCAAGGAGAGAAAATGCAGCGTTTTTGACGGCTTGGTCGTCCAACTTCATATTGTTCAGGCGGGAAACGGAGTCGCTGATACTCTCAAGGATTGTCTTCATGTGCAGAGACTTGAGCATGCTTGCAAGGGTGTCATTGTACTGCAGAAGCCACGACGCATCCTCCGTTGAGGTCGGCATGGACGCTGCTGCCTTTTGGAATTTTTGCACAGCATCAAGGACCTTCTTTGAGAGGTCTAGAGTCTCCTTGACAAACACAGTAGCGTCTTCGGTCCCTGTCTCGACTTGCTGGTCGCTGACAGTGACAGTGGTCCATATCTGGAGCTGCTGGAAGATGAAGCCGAGGTCAGGCCGTTCGGATTCGAGTAACTGCAGTGTTGCCTCGAAGTCATCAAGCTTCTCCTGAAGCTGCTCTCGTAGTTGCAGCTGAGTGTCGGAGTCCAGGCCGTCAGACAGACTCTGGCACGCCTCAAAGCGAGACTGAAGCTTGGTGAATCTTGTGAGCCAGTCTTGCAGGGCGGAATGCACAGTCCAGTTGGCGACCTTGCCACGTGCGCCGTGTACTTCGATCAGGTGGAGGCCCAAGTTCAGTACAGGGATAAGCCATCGAAGGAGTTGAGTGTGATTTGACGTCCCCCGTTTAGTGACCAGGTTCTCGGATTGGTTGGACGCGATGAGAGCCTGCACATTGTGTATAGAAGCGTCCACGGAGGTCAGCATGTTGGCATTCTCGGCTAGGCAGCGACGCTGCTGGATCAGCACATAAATGATGCCTTCCATGTAACCGGTGCTTCGTCGGACAGTCTCATTCGTGAGATCACCATTGTGGTCATTCAGAGTGTTTCTCACTTGTGGCGCCAGATCCAGAACCTTGTGGAAGTAGTACTCAGTCTCAGCCAGGATTGGATCGCCTCCAGAAGGTAGGTATTCCAGCTTGGCCAGTACAGCGGCTAGCTGCTTCTGGTTGCGTATGTGAGCTTCATTGAGGTTCCGTGTGAAGCCCATAGTCCGGATCGCCTTGACTGTTTCTTCAAACAAGCGGACCTTCCTAGTCTTGAGATGCTTGACTTGTTCCTTGTTCTCTTCGTTCAAGAAAGCGGGGGTCTCCTGCTTCAACGAAGACATAGCAGACATCGTGTCGGACACGAAGGTGTTGATTACCTCCGCTGCATTGATCGTGGACTCAGGCGGCTGTGACGCCTTGGACATGATGTTGATCGTTTTTCCAGCATTTGTAAGTCGCTTGGCATGAGCATCGTCAAGCCAGCCAGGAATCAGTTGCTGGCATACGGAGGCGGCTGTGTCGTTCGGCTGAGGCGGTGCTGGAGCCACGGGGTTTGCCTCTTTGGTGCTTGTGTGGCTCTCATCGGGAAGTCCTTGGTCTACGATGGTTCTCATAGGCTGACCGAGGACAGCCCGGAATTTTCTGACGAGTTTGAAAAGTTTCTGGTGGGATTTGCGAGCACTCTCTCGTAGAGCCACGATGTTGGTATCCTTCCAGCTGGCGAGCAAGAGGACATCTTTCATGGCCTTCTCGACCGTGGCCCTTCCTTTTTGGATAGCCTCCACCACTTTGCTCTCATATCGGCGGTACATTGAAATGAAGTTCAACACTGCATTGTGGATGACGCCAAGTGGTGCATAGTCAGAAGCCAGGAGATCGAGCTGTTTGCTCAGCTGGCGCAGTAACTGGAGGCGGGTGTGGAACTCGCCCAATACGGCCTCGGAAAAGAACATCTCAAGGTCTGAAACCAGTTGAACAGAGTAATCCTTCAAGTCATGCCCCAAGTCAACCTTCGTCATGGGAATGGCGATGACGGCATGGTAAGCTATGAACCACCAGGACTTGGCATCGGTCTGGCACTTCTCGACCTCCATGTCGAACAGCTTGGCCCAAGTTGCGAGTTCCAGGCGACGCCAGCTGACGACCGTGTCAGTCAGCCTGTTGTAGAGGTCCAGGGCGCCGTAGACATGGCTGGCCCAACCACCATGCTGCCATTCGTAGACGAACGCCACAAGCTTCTCAACGAGGGTTATGATCTTGGCGAGAGGATCCGAGTGGCTGAGCTCGAGGACGTGATCGCATGCCCCGAGGACGTCGGCGAGAGGCTCCAAGTGCGCGATCTCATCAACTTTCTGGAGCTCCCTAAAGCGCATGCGGACGCCGTGGACAAGGTTCACAAGCTTGCGGGACTCGAAAAGATTGGCACTCGTGTAGAAGTTGTAGCCAGCAGAAGTCGTGCTTGAGGTGAAGTTGTCCATCTTCTCATCCAGAACAAGCAGTGCTCCAGGGAGAAGCGACCGATCTGTCTGAGCATCCAGCGAAGATTGCGCGGCTTCACCGGAGACCTTGCGGGCAACACCCTTGCAGAAGTTGACCATACTTTGTTGAGTATCCTGAGGTCTCAGGAAAATCCTCTCGTGCCGTTCAGACAATCTCAGTGCCAAGTTTCGGGACGCTTGGCCCGGTTTCTTTGCGGAAGCAGGGTCTTCAACAGCCTCTGTTTCATAGTCAGGGAAGAGCTCGTTGAAATCCTGTTGATCGGCCTCTTCCTCTTCATCAACGCCTCCCTTGTACCTGTATAGGCTGTTTTTGGCGGCTTCCTCCCTCTTATCGGCGTCAAGCTTCCTGCTCCACTCTTCATAGAAGTAGTGAAGCGACTCGAATGTAAGCTGTCGCAGAGTAGTGTCGAGACAATCAATACCGTTTACGCTGACCCAAACGCCAATGTAAGACAGGAACTCCAAGCTCTGGGGAGGCAGCTGGGTCGTATGGCTCCAGATAGACCCGCCTAACATTGGCGTGACACTGAGCAGCGAGCCGGCATCTGATCGCAGTCCAGCACCAGACTCGGCGCTCAAGGAGAGACCGAGTTGCAAGCAGCGCAGAATCGTCACCAAAGGCACTGTCAAATCCTCATAAACTTGGAAGCGGCTTGACAGACGTTCGATGAGGTGAAGCACATTGTCCTTAACGAGCTGAACTTCCTGGGCCTTGCCTTCCGTACCAGTGGCTAGATACTCAAAGACGGCGGACGCGACATCGCTCTTCACAACGGCATTTAGAACGTTGTTGAACTCTCCTTGGAGTCGGCCCAAGTCGGCACTGGAGGGGCGGTATATAGTAACCGCGGCGGCCGGAGGCTCGCCCAATTGCTTGATCTCCTCGCGCAGCAGTTCAGCACGCAGATTGGATGCCTGGCCGGTGAAGCCCATTTCGAAGGCGCGTAGAGCTTGCCACTTTTGTCTTAGGTTAATCAGAAGCTCTTCATGGGAGTCCCGTTCGGTCTCGGCCCGCAGGTAAGGGTCGAATATCTTGTCTGGAACGTAGAGCTTGATGCTTCCAATAGCGAAGTGCACCCACGCAACGGCAGCAAAAGCGCTCTTCTGAGTTGAAGACTTCTCTGACGCCACCAGTGCAACAACGGAGGGTATGAAGTGCTGTCTGAAAATGGCTGCACTATGCTCAGGGCATCTTGACTGCTGCGAGGGCCCACCGCTCGGCAGCTCAAAAATCAGCCCGCGTGGTTCAATCTTTACCGAGGTTGGCGTCAACTTCTGTGACAGAAGCTCGAACAGAGACACAAAGTCCTGGAGCAAGAGCGAATCATGAGCTCCAATAACTTCCCGCAGTAAGTGCCAGAGGATCTGGTTGAGGCAGCCGACAGAGTCCGCCGAAACTGCTTCCGAGGATCCGGCGAGGAGGCTACCCATGGCTGGCAGCTCTGTCTCGAGGGACTGCAGGGCGGCGAGATTGGCAGACGCCGTCGATTCATACTGTTGGATGAGCCTCGACATGAGCTTACCATTCCAAGGGTGTGATTCCGAGGCTTGTGCGAGAACATAGTCTATGGAATGAAGAAGTCGTTGAGCATTGTTCCAGCTCTGCAGCCGCATCTGTGAAAGCGTGGGCATGTTGGACAACACGACAACGTCCTGTAAGTCCACGAACACTGACGATTGGCGTGAAGCTCGATGAACGGTTAACGCTTGCCTCAGAGTCTCGAATTCCTGCTCGAAGAATGGTGTGACCTCACGAGCATCATCCGCATTAGCCTCAAGAAGCTGAATTTCTCCTTGCAGTATTTTTAAGAGGTCGGCGGCAGCGACAGCATTCTTGCGTACAATGCTGTAGGCCTCGGCTAGAGATGAAATGGCCTTGCTCAGGTCTGCAATATTAGCGTTCGACTTCCACCTGATGGCATCGAAGCGACTCGCCAACTTCTCCATCTCACAGATAGCCGAGAATGTGACCTCATCGGTGATAGGAGCCGGCCGCAGCAGAGTCCAGAGTGTCTCCATGCTCAGCCCTGTTGTGAGCTTGAAGCCAACAGTGAAGGCATCTTGAATATTGCCAAGGACGCTGGTCACCACCTGCAGCCCTCGTTCGCTATCGGCGCTGTCTGCGGTGGACTGTAGTGCATCGATGCCTTGCTTGAGATGAGCCTGAAACCTCGCCTCCTCAAATGCCGCTCCAGTGACAAAATTAAAGGTTCTCCACCAGTAGTGAAGAACCGCCCGCAGAGTTGGCTTGACCTCGGTGCTGCGTTCTGAATGCCTCAGGCTGTCGTCAATGTGCTTTTCTATTAGCTGAATGACGGAGTTCAGGAAGCCTGCCACGTTGACTGTCGAGTCTTTTGCCACACTGGCGACCTGGTTGGAAACAAGCGACCGCTGCAGTCGGTTCAGAGTCGAGGGCTTGGTCCTGTCAAGTGTCCGCATCTGTGACTGCACTGCTTGCTGAGCGTATTGGATCTCCAAGAAGACCTCGTAGCAGAATGCAAGCCACTCCGCAGCCTTGTTCGAGTTTTTGTCAATTAAGTTGACCATGGGAGCATTATGTAGTGCATGAAGAGGCTGGGTAGCAGTCAACACTTCGTTGCATGAAATCTCCGCGGACAGAGCCGTATACAATTCAAGGATGGCCTGTCTTGTCGGTGCAGCCTTTGTCGACTGAACGTATGATACGAGTGCAGAAAGATCGGAACTGGCGTTCGAAAACGCCACGTCTTGCGAAAAGCCCAAGCCGCCGGTGAAAGCTTTCTCGTATCTCGCCAAGAGAGAGACATCCCCAAGATCGAGGTTGTCCAGTGCCAGACGCGCGACCTCAACACCACCTTTCACGGAGACTTCGGCGTTCACATGGGTGGCGTGACTGTATCTTCGCATTGAAGATTCAATTTCCGTTATCTTTGAGAGATAGCCGTCGCTCCTCAGCTGTGCTTCCTCAAGGTAGATCTCAACAGATCGATTTCGCATCGCACGGGAAAGCTCGCCATATCGCGGGTCCATAGTTAGGAAGATGCGGAACTCGGGGTGAGGCTTGATAATCCTCGGCTCGCCATCCGGACCAGTGTGCTCATTGATGCTCAGGAACCCATTGGGCCGCTCAAGTAAAGAATTCAGCCTGTCGAGGACCGACGCGCTACACAGGTTGGCGTTGTCGAGGACGAGCCACTTGCCTGCCTCCAAGGCGCGGACGATGACTCCGTCCAGCCATTCGAATCGCGGATTCGCGAGGGTTCGTGGGGAGTTCAGCATTCGGTGGGCATGTGAAAGTCGTTGTCCCAGCAAAGAGTCGGCAGGTACCTCTGAGGCCAGTGTCTCTATGCACACCGTGATCTCAGAGAGATCAGCCTCTCCTCGGAGTCTGTCAAGGACGCTGATCAAGTTGACGGCATTTTGGGACGAGTCCTGAGGCAGTAGTGACAAGGCAAATTCCAAGAGTGCATCGTGAAGCTCGTCGAGGCTGGCATGGAGTTCTCTCAAGGGGTCTGCCTGCTCAAATCCGCCAACCAGATCCATAGCATCGACGTCCGCGTTCAGGGGAAACACGACAAGTTCCTTCCCGACAGAGGCAGCTACTTGATTAAGGAGTGATGACTTTCCGCTTCCTGAAGGGCCGACGAGAATGCACGGCAGATTTTGTTTGACGCAGATCAGCAGAGACTCGATTTCCGCAAGACGTGGCACAGCGTTCATGTTGGGGAAGCGACTCGGCTGGAGCAGAGGGTGGCGATCCAGCATGGCAAGTCCGACCTGACATATGGCTGAGGTGAGGTTGTGATACAGACTGTGCGGTTGAGGTGGAATACCGAAGGCTCCTGTGAACAGCTGTGAAATGTGCTCTCGGTCAATCGCGGAGCGGAAACGCTGTGTGATAATTATGTCCAAGAAGTCCGATGCTTGAGCTGAGGCGAGCAATTTGTCCTGTGAAGCCAAAAGTTCCAGCCATCGGAGTGAGTCTCGCAGATTGAACTCCCAAGGAGAGCCGTGAGCGCCGAAAGACTTGCGGATAGAAGTCTCGTAATCCAAGGCCGACACGAATCTGATCATGCTTTGGATGGTCTCCTGAGGTACGTCGGGGTACCTCTTCCCAGCGATAAGCATCAGATCCTGTTCACTGAATACATCGGCATAGACCACAATGAAACGGTTGACAAATGAGCTGGGCAGACCTTTTCGGCCACCGCCCTGAGAGTGTGGATTCTGGGCAGCGAACAGCTTGAAGTCCGGGTGGCACTTGAAGACCTGATCCAGTTCGGAAACGTACACCTCACCTCGGTGGTCAAGACAGGCGTTCAAGCCTTCGAGGACAGACTGTGAGGCGAGGTTCATCTCATCCAGCAGCACCCACTCGCCCTTCTGCATAGCTTGGAGGAAAGGTGCGTCCCTCCAAGCGAAGTTGCCAGCCTCCGCACCTTCGACGGGAACATCAGTACCGAAGAGGTCCATCAAGTCCGTCTGGTCTGAAAGATTGATTCGTGTGAGCGATCTCCCGCACGCCAGAGCCAAGGCGCTGACGAGTGTTGTCTTGCCAACGCCCGGGTTGCCCTCAAGCAGGACAGGCTTGTTGACTGTGAGGGCACGGATGACTCGCATAAGGTTCATCTTGGTCGTTGGAGCGTCGAAAGAGAAAGCAGAGTCATCTTCGCCGCTGGGCATCCGAGTGACAGAGAACTCCCCAATTTGGACGAATCCTTGGCCAATTGTCAGCTGTGGCTCGTTCCTGTAAATCGCAGTGACGTCGATTCCACCTCCAAGGAGCTCATTCAGCTTATCCAGGCATTTCTGCCTCTGCTCATCCATGGTCTTTGGATCCAGTGACATTAGAGCTGAGGGGTTGGCACCAAGAGTGTCGATGAATACTGTGGATGCTCCGTGCAACACGGCCACAGCTGGCTGCATGCTCTCAGCATGGTTGACAAAATTCACCCAGACAAGGATGTCACGGATTGAGAAGGCAGTAGCCGATGACGAGCGACACGCCTTGCCGAACCAGTACGAGAAATCCACGATGACATGTGCAAGTTGCTTGAACTGGGGCTTCAGCTTGTTGACCACAATGTCCAGGATGTCTTGCCTATTAGACAATGGCGGTACCCAAATTTCCGTGAACCTGTTCCTCAGTGCCGGCGAAAGCTCCTTCTTGCCGAAGTCACCTCCAGGATTCATCGTTGCGAAGAATTGGAAGCCATCTGCGGCGCGCACAAACGAGTTGTCGGTGCCTTTCTCAGCCAGCAACAGGCTTCGCCCTGGTTCAAGCACAGAGTTGAGTCTTTCAAGCACGGAATCGTCGGCCAGGGAGATTTCGTCGAGCAGGAAGAAATGCGCTTCCTTCATGGCGTGCACAAGACTGCCGTCGGACCATTCGAACAGAGCCTTGCTCCTGATCTCACTGGCAAGGACCTTCTCTTGCACAGAATCAGGGATGCGACTCTTGTCATCTACAGGGAGGGCGTGATAGCGTGCCAGGAGGTCATCAACGCTGCCCTGAAGAGGTTGTCCTAAGGACTCGAAAGCTTCCACGAGACTTTGCTTCAATGTTTCAGCAATGGCCCCACGGTTTCGGACTGGTCTCTGCGAACCGATCAAATCACCTGTCTCGGTGTTCTGATGCGCATTGACGATGTGAAGCTCTCTGCCAAGAGATTCGGCAAGCAATTGACAAATTGTCGTCTTTCCACATCCAGTCTCACCAACCAGGAGAATCGGTTCATTGTTCCGTAGAGCCTGCGAGACTAGAGTGTACAGTCTGCGCATGGCATTCGTCCACACAACGCCCTGCTTGTTATCTTTCAGACCAGCCCGCCGCATTGCTCGGGTGAACCTCTCATTATACAGCTGGTCTGGGTCAATCTTCACCTTGAAGACCGTCTCGATGACCTGCCTCACCGCGTCGCGTTCCTCATCATCGCGCACACGCTCTGCCAATAGCATAAAGCCATTGTTCGCAATATCCTCGCGCGTTTCCGCATCCCGAAGAGCCCACCTGAAGAGATCTCTCAGCGTTGCAAAGCTGTCTTTCTGCTCAAAGACTCTGCTGGTCTGCCGCAGGCGGGAAAGCTCCTTGTAGACGGAGACAATTCTCTTGCAGTCGGAGGGGGCGGTGTTGATGCTCCGCTTCTGCAAAATGTGTTCCAACTCGTCCTCAGGAATGTCGTCGTAGTGAAGCTCAAGGAAACGGTTACGGAAAGCTCTTGATAGGACTTTACGGCCGCCATAGAGGCCTGGCGGATTCTGAGTTGCGAAGAGCATGAAATTTTCGTGTGGGCGGACAGTCTCTTGAGTCTCCGGGATTAATAGTTCGCGATTGTCGTCAAGAAGACGATTGAGCGCTTCGAGGATGTCGGTGGGTGCCAAGTTCAGCTCGTCAAGGACAATCCAGTGTCCTTGACGCATGGCCTGCACGAGCAGACCCTCCTGGAACTTCAACTTTCCATCAGAGCCGGATATGTAGGTGCCCAGATACTCTTGCAGATCCGTGTGTTCGTGGTTATTGATTCGTACAAATTTGTTGCCACTGTACTCAGCGAGGTACTCAATCATACTCGTCTTTCCTGCCGAAGTTGGTCCCTGGATGAGGATAGGGAACCGCCTTGTCGAAGTGGCTCGCACCAAGTTCAGCAGGTTCCGCTCAACGTACGGCGTTCTGATGTAGTCTGCCCGTTCCTGCGGGACTTCAGCTCCCCTGAGGAGCCAGTAGACTCGACTGTTGTCTGTATCCGTGAATTTGACGTACTCGCGCCCGTCGGCCGGATACTTGGGCGGCCTTGACAGGAGACGGTGAGGATCCTTGCCAAACAAGTGTTGCACAATAAGAGGCATGACTTGCATCTCGGACGCTCGACTCAACAGTGTCAGGAATCCCATGCAGAAACCTTCGTATAATGATCTCTCCAGCCCATAGAATGGAGCAACATCATTAACATACGTTAATACGCGGGTCAAGGTACGCAAGCTGAAGTGTGGGACTTCGTTCGCGCCATCGACGAGCGCCTTGGCCTCAGCAAGCTCTTTGATACGCATGTAAAGGTTGGCAACTTTGTCCGCAGCCTGGTCAATCTGAGAGTTCTGGCCGTTGAGATATGACTTGATAATCGTAACAAGATCCTTGAAGTCCTTGTCTGGGCTAGAGACATACAACTCTGTGAATCTTGACCTGAGGCCCTGGGGCAAATCCCGCTTGCCGACGTCGGTTGCTGGATTCATCGCTCCAAATATCCTGAAATTGGGGTGGGCTTGGATCCTTTCGATCTCGCCTGTTTCTGACAGAAGTATCGATGGCGTCGCGTCCGGCCCTGATTGGAGCAGATCCGCTATGCTTTCCAATGTGTCCGGTGATGCTAGATTGATCTCATCCAGAAGCACCCAGTCTCCGTTCCTGACGGCCTTGACGATGTTACCCTCGATGAAGGCGAATGCGAATCCTCCTGCGCCCCCAGACAGCTGAATAGCAAACTGCTCCAGATTCTTCGAAAACTTGTACCAACGAGGCTTGAGTTCCAGCAGCGTTTCTAATCTTGTCGAGCCAGTCTTGCGCCTCTTCGCAGGTTGACCATCGGCGTCCCGGGTCTGGTCCTTGTTCTTCTCTTCTTTGACCTTCATCTTGAGGATCTCTTCAAAAATCTTCGGCGCTTGAGCCCAGAGTTTCGCAACATCGGACCATTTGCCCTTCGCGATGCCCTTGTTGATGGACTTCAAGTACCTCTGGTTTTTCTCCTCTGAGATGCCCGTTGACGCGAAAAGATCCTCGAATTCCTCTTTGAGAGGGACAGCCAGGTTGCGTACGTTGATGGGTTTAAAGCCGCCTAACAAATCGCCCACCTCGCTCTGCTGGGAAAGATTCACAGCAACCAGCCTCTGGCCCAGGCTTTCAGCGAGCTGCTGTACAACGGTTGTCTTCCCTATACCGGTCTCTCCCACAAGCAGTACCGGCTCCTTCAAGCTCACTGCCACTGAGATCTGCTCCAACAACCGTCTGGCGTGTGTGGTCGGCGCAAATGGCCTCCTTGATTTCGTGATGCGATCCGGTCGTCTCATTTTCCGCAAAGTTGATCGTCCGACTGTGAGGTGTGTCTCGGTCTCCGCCAAGCGGGGAATATGCGAACTGAGATGGTGCTCCACGCGCTGGCTTGACCTTCCCATCAACTCACCGATGTGAACGATCAGCTTGTCCCGCACTCGATAGTCCTTGATCCCACTAGCGAAGCAGTCGATCGCCTCCATGAACATACCGTCGTATGCCGTCTCGCTGATGGGTTCCTCGCCTGTTTTCGCCCCCGCTGAAGCAATAATCTTCTCCAGCCGCCGGCACCACTTGAACAGATCTCTCGAGCTAATCGGACGTTCTGACGCTGCAGACACGCCAGGGATGAGTCTCGAATTGCTCAGTAGGAGACACACTCGTTCATAAACCTTGAGGATCGGGTCCGCCACGAATTTTCTTAGGAGTGGATACTTCTCGTGCATCACTGTTTGGAGCTCGTCTTGCAGCATATTTTGCACTGGCAACAAGTTCCAAAAACGCAGCCCGAGCAAGGCAGGGATGTTCTCCTGGCCATCCATTCCCTTGTGTGTCCTCACCGTGGCCAGAATACGGAAGCTGCTAGGGGCCTTTATCGTTTCACCACGATTCGGAATGAGGAGCTCGCCCCGTTCTATGAGAGGAAGAAGTGTGCTCATGACCTCGGTCGGCGCGCGGTCGAGATCTTCTATCAGAACCCATCTTCCTTCCCTGACTGCCGTGGTCAGGATACCCGGCCTCCACTCGAAAGAGCCGGGCTTTGTCCCCGTGGTGTACAAGCCGATAAGCATTTTTGCGTCAGTCTGCTCGTTTAGGTGCAGAGTGACGAGGGTCTCGTCCATTCCGAGCTCTCGTGCCAGCTCCAAAGCCGAGGCTGTTTTACCAGCACCGGAGGGCCCATGAAGAAGGATGGGTCCTGCTTGCTGGAGAATCTTTGCAAGACTTTCGAGATTTCGGAGCGTCGTGGGAGTGGCAACGAGGGAGGAGTCTCGCTTTGGCGCGCCTCGCGGCCGGGGAAGTACGGTATTCCCATAATGAACGACCAAGCTGGTGAGATTTTGGGGTGCAATGCGTGAGGGACCAAGTTCTTCAACTTGTTCTTTCACGACGGCGATCTGCTTCTGGATCGACTCAGCACGAGCGTGCTCGAACAATGACAAGAACGCGTAATCTATAGGCTTCCCGTCAAAGTCACCACTTAGGGACTCATTCTCGGGGATATGATGCCGTATGAGAGCTTCAAGTCTGTTATCGGATGCCCTTAAAAGGAGGCAGAAGATTCGTATTGCTAGATATCTGACAGGGGCGTATGGGTGTGAGAAGAGGGCTTGGACATCAGATGGCAGCACTAAAGACATGAAGGCCTTGCGATCGAAGTTGATCAGGCGCCATACTGCCAAAAGTCTCTGTAAGAATGCATCTGGGCCTGATGATCTCGAAGACTCAAGAAGGTCGAGGCGAGTAGCCCCGGACCCTGGTGAACGTTGGCTCCGGGATGAAATGGTCTTGAGGTAATCTTCTAGGAAGACAGAAAGATGAGGAGAAAACGGTAAGACTCTAGCAAAGGATGCGAGTATATCGTCATCGCAGCTCCCGTGCGGAGTGTTGAGTACCCATCGGGCGCAGACGTCTGCGAAGACGGGCTCGAAATGGGCGAATACGCGACCTGTAAGTCGAGGTATGAGCGCCGCCTGTGAGACAGCGTCCAGCAGGTTTGTTGGGTTCTGGTCGCGAATGACGTGCAGCAACTCGGGCGGTAAATACGCCAATGTGGTCGCGTCGCTGAGCAGAGAGGCCCTCTGCAAGCTCACGTCGAATTTCGCCATGGTTGGCGAGATATCCTGAAGTTTGTCGTTTGAGGAGACATTGATGATCTTTTTTTCGTCCGTCCCTTCTGCGTCAACTGCAGGAACTTTTTTACAGGGATTAGTCCTACCCTTGGAGGGACGCGGTTCCACCCAAGCGCGGGACCCACACAAATGCTTACCTAAGTGAAGCAGCTTCAAGCCTCTGCGAAATCTTTGGACATCATCGATGCAGCGCGCGTTGAAGCCACAGGACTCGACTGATTGATCCCTCCCTCGCCGTCCAGAGGCTCTCATACACACAATCTGCCCGCCATGTCTCTCTCCTGCAGGTACGCAGCTCAATGCTGCGCTCGTCAGCTCCGTTCCACCTCCACCATCCGAAGTACCGGCGCCCTCGCCCAGCAAAGAATATCGCGACGGTACCAATCCACCGACGCCGCGGCCGCTCCTACGAACCCCAAGATCGCCGGTATTGTGGATCAGATCAGTCAATTGACTCTCTTGGAGACTGCAGACCTGGTCTCAAGCCTAAAGGTAAAAGAACAACAATCGGAATAGTGCTAGAGCATGGGCAAGGAACCTGATCATCCGTCTCTACAGTCGCGACTCAACATCCCAGACCTGCCCGTCGGTGGCTTCGCCGCCGCGCCCACCGCAGCCGCACCGGCAGCAGCTGCGGAACCCGAGGAGGAGGCCCCAGCGGCCCAGGAGAAGACCCTGTTCAGCGTGAAGCTGGTCAAGTTCGACGCGGCCGCGAAGCCCAAGGTCATCAAGGAGATCAAGAACCTGCTGGGGCTGAGTCTGGTGGACTCCAAGAAGTTCGTGGAGAGCGCGCCCAAGCTGATGAAGGACTCCGTACCGAAGGACGAGGCCGAGAAGATCGTGGCGACGCTGAAGGAGCTGGGCGCCACCGTCGAGATGGAGTAGAGGAGCTGGCACAGAGAGAGCAGAGGCAGGCAGGATTGATATATGTGGCCAGCACGGTCCATTTTGGATTGGACCATACATTCACATGTAAAAAAGTACGTGTAACAACATGCACAGGTAGATGGACTCAATATGGCATCCCTCTCCTGTCTCATCCTCTCGCTGAGGTGGAAGTACCACTACCGGGGTGGATTCCGTAGCCCAGATATGACCAGTGGACTTATTTGGGTCAGATGGCGCATCCTGCACCAAGAAGCTGGTTGCTGGTGATCATGCTATATGAACCTGCACTGGCACCATGGCAACTGTCTTGAGTGCGAGATGGTTCCAGTCTGGCGAGCCTGCTAGCCTGAGGCTACGCGCATGTAGGACTGGAAGAGAGCCGGAAACCCTGGATCGGTGCTGGGGTGAATGCATGAGAACTAAATTGTGACTACCATTCAGGCGCAGCTACCGGATTTGATGCCACCCTTCTTGAGTATACCCGCCCGTAATCAATGCGTAAGGCCGATCACACATGGCTGCCGTTCGTCTGCCCATTCCTCTCCCTGGCCGCCTCTTCCCGCTGGTGGGGGCAGCTGTCCCTGACGCACCTGAGGCGCTCCTCCTCCTCCTCCTTGGCCATGATCAGGTCGTCCTCGCCGAGGTCGCTCGTCTCCTCCCACATCTTCCACATCTCGGCGTCGGCAGGATTGGTGGGGACGGCCCAGATGCTCTCACGCAGGCGTTTATGCCGCTCGCGGTCCTCCTCGATGCGCTGCTCGATCTGCTTCTTGTCGGGCCGCGGGGGCCGAGGGGTGCTGCCCGGCTTCGGGATCGTCTGCGAGGGCGGCATGTCGCCTAGTCCCGGGTTCGTGCTGTTAACAGGGCTGGACATGACGACGTCCATGTTGGAGGTCTCCCGCTCCTTGAGCACCTCGTTGATCTCTGTGACGGTCTGTGGTTGGAGGAAGGCTTTGGACTGTAGGCCTTGGAGTACCTGTGGGCCTTGTTTAGTACGGATGAACAGAGGAGAAACACCTTCGCGACGGGTATGCTGCCGGCGCGTTGAGGGGGTACATACCCTTCTGACGACTTTGACATTGGCCGCACCAGAGCCGTCGTCCGGAGCGACAGCATCGACAACCCTTATGATGTCTCTCTGTATCATGCGGATGTAGTCGACATGGCCGTCCTTCTGGGCCATTTCGAGGAAGTGCTCAATGAAGTACATGATATTGGCCCGAGTGTTCATGTTAGTCTGTGTGATGTGTCAGTGAGATTCCTTGCTCGCATTCATGGGGGAGAAAGACAAACACGCTCTATTTGTTCCAGTATGCATGAGTGCAAATCTTCATCCATGTCTCTGTGCCTAAGAGCATACTGGGCGGCCTTCTGCGCAGATGTGACCGAAGCGTTGAGATGTTGTAACTGATGTGAGAATTTCATGCGAACCTCAAACGGGTCCGCCATTTTTTGAGATTCAGCCTCTTTCCTGGAGTGCCTGGGTTATGGTTCGTGATGCCGATCTCGTGGTGGTTGAAGACATTGAACCAGAACTGCTTTTCTCTCCGCTTGTATGTAGCTGGTACAGGCACATGGAAGGTGCTCGAGCAATGAAGTTGCTTAAGCCCCAATGGCCCTGCCGGTGGAGTAGTAAAGTGGTAGTCGCAACGCTAACATGAAGGCAGGCGCTGCTTGGCCAGGGCGGCTCAGAGCCTTGTCTCAGCCACACAGACCACATTTCTTAGTAGTTGGGATAAATAACCTTCTCTGAAGTACCTCGTGTAGCATGGTATCCTATGTAATAACCCCTTCTTGGATGATGTTTTGCTGGCAGACGGGCGGTCTCAACTTGCTTTCAGGTCTCTAGGCCTGCTGAGACAAACTTCACATTTTGACTTTCGGGCCGTAGATGCTCGGAGCCCATACTTGTCTTTCGGATGGCCTCCCCCCAAAACTTTCTCACCTCTCTTCGTCACTGCAAATTGCCTACCTAGGTACCAACAATGGATGGCCTACCCGGTGTCCTTGCGGGCGCTCCACAGGGGCTAGGCTCCTCGGGCCAGGCGGTGTGGGCACTGGGTGCACCCGTCAGGCCCCTGGCTCCTCGCCCGAAGTCCCGCAATCGGGATTTTCAGTGTCGCCCAAAGGCCATGTTCACCCGAGTTAATATCTTTAGAAACCGCATAAAAGGGGATGGCAATGAAAGTCGTAATGAGCATTTACCGGGTTGCAGCAGAAAGGAGAGCTCTCCAGGCTCGGATCCGACGAGGGTCGGTCCAGATAAATATGCCCAGTCGGCCAGAGTCAGTCAGTCAGTCAGTCATTTACCGACATCTGTGATCTTCCTTGCCGGACCGGACCCATCGTCGCCTACCAGATTTGACTCTTTTACTCAAGTAAACATTTCTCAACACATCAGAACCCTCTTTCCCTTTCGCTCTGCCAAGTGGCCCTGTCAAGTCTTGCCCATCATGAGCCTGCTCACTTTAGCTTCTCGTAATTCTTCATATACGTCTGTGAGGACCCTTGGACATCACGATGATCTTACTCTCTGCGTCCTTGGTTGTGGTGAGTCCGCCTGGTCAACTCAATATGCTCATCTCATGCTCACATTTCGCCAGGGAACATGGGAATCGCCATCCTGTCAGGCGTTCTCAACTCTCTGGTAGAGCTGGAGGCCCCTAAGCCCCTCCAGACTCCCTCAGGCCACTCAACACCAGCGGAGCCGCTCCCCCAACGCCTTCCGAGCCGTTTCATTGCGTGTGTCAGTCGCCCTGAGACAGCAAAGAAGGTCAAGGCGGCCCTGTGGGAGCACACGTCCGCAGTAAAAGTGGTCTGGGGCCACAACGTGACCAGCGCCCAGCAGTCCGAGGTCGTGCTGCTGGCCTGCAAGCCGTCCAAGGTCAAGGAGATCCTCACGGAGCCGGGGATGGCAAAGGCCCTGCACGGCAAGCTCCTCATCAGCATCTGCGCCGGCGTGACGGTCGAGCAGATCGAGAAGCACCTCCACGGCGCCGTGCCCGACCGCGACCCAGACGAGGACGGCCGCTGCCGCATCGTCCGCGCCCTCCCCAACACCGCCAGCCTGATCCGCGAGTCCATGACCGTCGTCGCCAACGACGAGGACACGCCTATCCCGCCCGCGACCATGCAGCTCGTCACCTGGATCTTCCGGCGCATCGGCGAGGTCGTCTACCTCCCGTCCGCCAACATGGACGCCTCCACCGCGCTGTGCGGCTCCGGCCCGGCCTTCTTCGCCCTGATGCTCGAGGCGGCCATCGACGGCGCCGTGGCCATGGGCCTGCCGCGGGCGGAGGCGCAGCGCATGGCCGCGCAGTCGATGAAGGGCGCCGCGGGCCTGGTGCTCAACGGGGAGCACCCTGCCTTGCTGCGCGACAAGGTTGGCACGCCGGGTGGGTGTTCTATCGGTGGGCTGTTGGTGCTGGAGGAAGGTGGCGTCCGGGGGACTGTTTCGAGGGCTGTGCGGGAGGCTGCTACTGTTGCGAGCAGGTTGGGCCACGGGGCGCAGGGTGTCAATGGGACGAGGTTGAATGGGTACGAGCACTGAGCATTTCAGCATGGCGTTGTCGGTCAAAGTTTACATCACAGTGTCACTGCTACAAAACAATAGAACGACCCATGCGCGGTCATAGAGTATAAATCGAGCAGGTTGCAATGAATCATGATTGGTATTATCGTCGTGTCTCTTGTCCTAGAATGTGCGAAGTCTCCAACCTCGAGAAGTGCGGCACGTGAGACTACCGAGAACGACTATTTGCACCCTGTTCCAGGTCATGCTATTTGCACAGTCCCACCCGAGATGGTGTCGGGGAAGAGGCTGGAGGTTACTGAGGGTGCCCATCCCGTTCCAATGTCCAGCTCATGTTTTCAACGCTATTCAGGCATCCTCTGTCTTCGTCTTCTTGCCACTCGGTGACCCGTCATCTTCACTCAACTTTCTTTTCTTGCCGCCCGACTTCTCCTCTGCCTGCAACGCCTGCCTCGTCTTGTAGCGAGCCAGCAACAAGGCATACTCGAGCTCCACGGCGAACAAAGTCTCGTCCAGCTTAGCTATGCGCTCGTCTGGCTCCAGCTGGCTGAGAATCTCCCGGTTCTGTGCGTAGATCCGAGACTTCGTCAGCAGCTTCCACAGACTGTACTCATGGTCCTCTGCTTTCGTTGATCTTTTGCTGTTGGAGCCCGCCGCATCTATGTCCAGAGTCGGCCGGACGGAATCCGGCAACTTGAAGAAGCAGTTCAATTCTATGAGTCGATTGAACTGCCGAGAAGCAATCTTGTACTTGGTTCGCAGCGCCTCGAGAGCCTTCTTGTCCACGATGTCTTTGGGTAGAGCACCTTTTTTAGGGACCTCAACGTTGGTATTGATTTGAACCGCTTGTTTGAAGTCGGGCTGTTGTCGTAGGAACAGAAGATCAGCCATGTCTCTCACAACGTCGAAATCTTCGTTAGGATCCTCAACAGTGATCTCGAAAGTCTTTGGGTCGTCCAGCAGGGTCGTGTAGATTTGTCTGTACAGCCGCATGCCGTTGCCCTTCTTGCTGAATGGCGGCAGGATGATGAATTGAGATATCCTTGACCGGCAGGGGAAGGCTGCGAAGTCGTTCTGAGCTGGGAGCTCAAAGTCGCCCGTGCTGAGGGCGGTGGCAGCATTCTGAGGCTGCAAAGCGTAGAGTCGGTAGACGGTCGAGTATCCGGCAAAGACATACAAGAACTGGCCCGGCTTGCTTTGCACTGGTCGCTTCTGGTACAGAAAGAAGACGGTCCACCGTTCAAGAGGATCCTGCTCGTATTCGTCGGTGCTCTCGGTGTGTATCGGCGTTCCTCCCTCGATAAATAAAGAGACCAGCACTTGTATCCTCTTCACCAATTGCAAGACAGCTGGGTCGGCAAGGCTGCCCTTCCAGATCTCGTAGGTCTCGTCCTTGCCCTCAGTTGTCGATATGAGGGTTCCTGGTGGTTTCCAATCATCTGGTTTGCTCTGAACGTATTGCTCAAAGTCTGCCTTCTTCGCAAAGGCAACTATTCATTATTAGCATCTCAGTGACGACCTAAAGACAATTGCCAGCTTACCCTCTGGTAGAAACCCCTCGATCGACTCCTTGATTTCAGTTGGCTCCTTGTCGGCCACGCCTACTGGGACCTCCTTGCCCCTCGTGTACGAAAAGTGAGGGCGCATGTCGGATGCATTGTATCGAAGGTTGATCTTCACTCCCTTGTAGCCATAAATCTCCTCCTCCTCGTATATCGGGTAGGTCCATTTTGGTTGGAAACTGTCGATGGTCTTAGGAGGACCCTGTTCTGACTTGGTGACGAGAGTGATATTGAACACATCGTTCGCCTTGGTGGTCCCTGTAAACGGAAAGTCAGTGGAAGGCCCCATTAGACGCAAAGCAGGGCGCAATGTGTAATGCGACGCGACGCGACTTACACTCGTCGTCCTCGGCCATTATGTCGGTAGAAGAGACTGGCGTTATCAAAGGTTTGGTCTCTCAATCCTCTGCGAAAGGCGACTGGAGGGGACCTAATTTCGGCCGATAGATCTTTTGAAAATGAAAGGTCCTCCGAAGCTACGAGGTGCGCGTGGAAATGTAAGGTCGCGTTGCGCCGAGTTGAGACGCGCAGCTTAAAGTGGTGGGGCCTGCCGTTATGTCTGGCAGCCGCAGGCCGACGGACAAGGCGCTAAATTGAGGGTGGGGCAGGGGTGCTGACTGACAGGGGAGCTTGGATCGCCGGGTTTAAGCAGCAAGTGTCTTGGGATCATTCCAAGTCCATTGACCGGCCCAGTAAATATTGCGCGTCCTTTGAGCAAGGTCAACACTTTTTTTTACACCAACATACTCATCTTTATTCGGAGAGCTGGAATCTGTCCCCACTTCAGTCAGTGAGCTCAATACTCCTGGCTGACTCGACATCCAAAGGCCGACTCTTACGCAAGGGAGCTACGAGTTCAGAGAGGGTCCGGGAAGACCAGGGTGATCTGTGTGAAACCATCTCAACAACTTTTGCCCCAGGTGGAAGACAACCATTCCATGATCCTCGCCGAAAGCCCCTTCAATCGAGTCCCCCACCGATGAACAGTGCAATTGGATAGCTACAGAAAGCAAAGATGGGCGGGCTGTTCCTTCTCCTTGTCCTGAGTGTGAGGCGGCGCAACCCCTGACGTGCATTGCTTTGGAACATGACAGCTGATAGCCCTCGTCCAGGTGGTGATGGCACTCGCGTCCTTCCTCGCCGGCGCACTTCCACTCTCGATGACATTAAGCCAGTCACAACTACGCCTGATATCGAGCATAGGAGTAGGGATACTTGTTGGTACCTCTCTCATAGTCATAATACCGGAGGGCGTCGAGGCCGTTGCAACCACGAACAAGCCTGCGCCCGCGCCGCATGGCACCCGGTCAACGGTTCTCGGTCAACGACATGTACCCGGGCTTGCGATACCACGAGAAATACACACGGTAGAAACTAGAGAGGCTTCACCAGTCGAGTTTGCGCCGCTGCTGCGCAGGGCCATTGGAGAACGGGACGACGGGCCACCTCCAGAAGGCGAGCCAGCCGAGGCCCCGAAGGAAGAAGTGCAGCCGGACAACGAAGAGTTTCCAACGTTCTACATTGGCCTCTCCCTGATGCTGGGCTTCATCCTCATGTTCCTCATCGACAGGATACCGCAGCACGCGACGGACGGGATGAGCTCCACCCCAGCGACGAGACACATCAGCCTGGACAACCTCGGCTCGGGCAGCGTGAACGGCGACGCCGAGGACGAGACCGAAGGGTTCCTAGGCTCCTTCGCGCCGACGCCCAGGCAGTCCAAGAGCCTGGCCACCACCACGGGCCTGGTCATACACGCCGCGGCCGACGGGATCGCGATGGGGGCGTCCGCGACGACGAGCGACATGAAGCTGGGCCTCATAATCTTCATCGCCATCATGATCCACAAGGCACCGGCGGCATTCGGCCTGACGTCCATCCTGCTCAAGCAGGGGCTGTCGAAGAGGGCGGCGAGGGGCCACCTCGTCGCCTTCAGCCTGGCGGCGCCCGTGGGCGCCTTGGGCACGTACATCCTCGTGTCGCTGCTCGGCGGCGGGGACATGGAGGGCCCGGCAGGACAGTGGTGGACGGGCATGCTACTTCTCTTCTCCGCTGGCACTTTCTTGTAAGTCGTACCGTGGAAAAATGTAGCTCTTCCAAGAGACTAACGAGCACTTGACAGGTATGTTGCTATGCACGCAATGCAAGAAGATCCCTCGGCCCAAGGACACGACCATCACTCAGCAATGAATGGCTATGCGGACAGTAGCACGCAGAGGAAACCGAGCCGGCCGCAGATGCGGGACACATTGGCGACCGTCGGCGGCATGCTGCTGCCCCTATTGACCCAGTTCGGCCACCATCATTGAAGGAGGGGTCAAACCCGTGTTTGAACTGTACTACGTTGGCTGGCGTATTGATTCTTTGAGTTCTAGATAATGTGATAGGATTGAGATGGGGCATGGCATAGCATTATAAGGAGTCCAAGGCACAATTCCCTGCACCCGTCTGGAATGGTGACCACTTCAACAAGCCCGTGATATGCGAGTGTGGCAACGGCGATAGAAGCAGAGGCAGCGGCTGGCTCGCGTGCCTCCAAGTAGCCACCTCAGCACAACAGCACCGGATTTACGGCGAACGCATCGACAGACGACCCGTTGTGGACAACCTGAGTCGTACGAATTTGGCTTGCGCACCCACGTTTCGGTGTAAGCCAACGTTGTTCTAGATCTCGGTCAATTCCACGGAGGCGTCCAATGTTTCGATCCTGCAGTCGTGCGACTTGGGGAGTTTTTTTCCTTTGGGGTAAGAGGGGCTGGGGTGGGGTGGTTTCTCCGTGGAGAGAGAGAGAGAGAAAACAGTTGTGCATCCTCTTCTTTTCCTGTTTCAGCTAGAGAGGGCAAAAGATCGCCAACGCCACAACGAGGCAACGCAACGTCGGTGCGCGGACCGAGGCGGTCGGTCGGGTTGCGGCCTGCCTCTTTCCCTCCCTCATGACCTCCTGCCAGCCTCTGGGGTTGCAAGGGCGCAAAAGAAGGCTTGGCTTTGCTCTGAGTCTTGTTGACAAGACTAACTGCTCGTGGTTATGTCTACGTGCCCGTTTTGGCCAACTACGTGTTGATTACTTTTGGCCGATGTGTATTGGTTTGTGTGTGTTTGTTGTATGGCTGCACTCGACTTTACGAATTCGTCAGCCGCATGTGTCTAAGTGCTGACGGGCGAGACCGTGGCTTACCCTCGTTTCGGGTCGGTCCTCTTGAGACCCCGCGGTTTGTAATTGTCTGGTGTTGGTGGGCTCTCAAGTCTTGGCTGTTTCCCTTAGGTAGCATGGCTCTCAATTTCTCCTTTCTCTTTTCTTTCGTTTTGTCATTTCCCCTCATTTGTCCTCGCATGCGAAAATGTCGGGTTGAGAGTCCTGGCCCGTGCTGCTTACGGTGAGATGAGTTTTTGCTTCTTCTCTACAAGTGCAGTGGTTGGCCAGCTGCGGCAGGTTGATGCAATAAGCTGCCTTCTGCACGGCACAGAGGCGTGAGGATTCACAGGGTGTGTTGCGCTGAATGAGGCTGAACCTTTTTTTTTCTTTTCCTTCATGCCGCAGCCTGCCTGCCTGTCGCTTCCTGCCCATCCCTGCGCCCATTCCTTCCCGCTGCTAATAAAAGGGGCCATTGGCAGTGTCTCGTCTGATAAGGGCGCTCATTCGAAAATGACGAGATGCGATGGAATTTCATGCATGGCGTCCAGGCGTTCTCGGCCTGGCCTAACTTTTCAGGTGGTTGAATAAGCTTTTGCCTCGTCCGGAGCGTTGGAAGCATTGACAGTGATCGATTGAGCGCAGATTTGGTTGCCTCAGGATTGCGTATTCAACGACATTGGGCGTAGACCGGAACTACTGCATACAAGTTCTTTGGCGCACTTGAGTAGGCTCCTGACCACATCCGGCCATTGCTGACTGCATGCATGTAATAAGTGAGACGAGACCCCAGACGCTCCGGCACTTCTACTTGTACTTCAACGGACAAAGATGGAAGCAAGAATGCGTGACCCGGGCGCGTCCGCTTCATCCACGCTATTCCGAACAGCGCCTCCTCGGAGGTACTGGTCGAGGCGGTAGAGGGAGGGAAAAAGGGGGGGCTTGTTATTTCATCCGACGTCTGAAAATTATAATGGTGCCGCCCAGCCGCAGCATATGACATAAAGGCTGCGGGGTTTCTCGAGGAAACATCGGACGTGAAGTTCGGAACGTTACATGTAGAGTGATGTGGCCTCGATTCGCAGCCAGCGTGACAGGTGTATACCACAGTAGGCGACCGCGTATGTGTGTGTATATGTGCTGTGCTACGAGTGTGTTCACGTATTGTGTGCGAGCGGCCATGGCCAACGGTTCGTGTCATGTCAGACCTGACAAGAGCTACTGTTGGCCCGAGAGGGTGGAACAGCAGCTCAGCAGCCGTGGCACCAGTGAACAGCGAAAATGCAGCTGGGCAGATGAGCAGCTGAGATGGGAGATGGGCGCGTGTGCGTGTCGTGTGTGTGTGCATGGACGATTCCCGGTGCAGAGGTGCAGGGGATCAGCAAATGATGATCACTGAAATAAAGAAAAACCTTGGAAGGCTGGGGGCCATCGCTCTCGCAAATCTGAAGAGTGCACAGGCTGAACCGGCAGGACCGGCTTGCAGAACTGGCAGGACAGGGTCCGTTTGAAGTGAAGTTGCCCCTGACCGCCCGGGCGTGCTAAGGAGGGTCCGTGGGCTGATGACAACCGCGTGCATTCAATTTTGCTCCCTGCGCGGTGCAGATCAACAGCGGAAACAGAGGCGGGTGATTGTTGTTGGCGTGCTGATGTGGTGGCCGAGTGCTCGAGGGTGGGATCAAGAACGGGGAACTGCCCCCCCCCCCAGGCTGCCCAGGTGTTGCTGCACTCCATTTCGATCCTCTTGCCTCTATTAGTCTAGAGGTACGGCATTTGGCTGGAAATGGGAGGTACACAATACCCAAATACCGATGCCATCGCGCTTTTGCTTTCCCTCCTCAGCGCTCAGGTCCTGCCGTCCCTACCAGCCCTGCCAGCGATGCTAGCAATATTGACAGAACCCTAAGCCCGGAGACTAGGAACGGGAGAGAGAGCCTTGGAAGAACCTTGGAAGTTGTATCGGCTGGGCACCTGGGGATGGAGCAGCGTCATCGTGGCAGGGTGGACACCGACTGGATTTGACTGACGATGGACAAGCAAGTAGCGAACTGGACGACGGCTGCCAGTCAACCTCGTCAACTCATTTGTTCCACGTCCTTTTCGGCCCAGTAATGAACTCACGTCGCACGCCATCTGAGGTTTTGTCCGTTTGAATCTTGCCCACGTTTCGCCTCGCCCTGCCGTCCCCCCAGAAAAGCCTGACGTTGTGCTCGGGTGGTGCCGAGTTCAGCAATACCGTATTATTAGACAGATACACACATAGGCAGAAGTAAATTTGGAACGCGCCTCAGTGCTGCTCAGTCCTGCGCCGTGCTCCTAAGCCGGGTCCTGGAGGAAGGAGGTCTTGGCCGTGGCCGCTGGCTCCTACCCTCTCTTTACAGACTGCACCTAGCCAGCACGGCACACGTCTACCTAGTACTATAGCACGTCTGTGTAGGGTACTTATCCTAGGTACCCTCTACGGCCAGCCTTCCTTGGAAACAGGAAACGAGGAGTCGCCGGCAAGACCCACCACATCTTTCTCTGTTCCTGCAAGTCCAAGTCCCAATCCCCCAGGTCCAGTCCCCAGGGCAAGATCCAGGTCCAGGTCCAGGTCCAGGTCCAGGTCCGGTATATCGCCTTGACATCCCATCGTCCCCTTCAATCTGCGGAACCTCATGACAACAACATTTTGAGGACAAGGCGCGAATCTGGGTCACATCACCTCCCCCAAAGCACTTCCGTCTCACCCCCACTACCTACTGGCCATCAAATACCACCACATCCTGGTTATTGACTCGGCCTCTTCCATTCATACGTCGCCACTCTGCGGTCATCCAGTCTTTTCTCTCCTGCAGAGTCCTCGCCTCTTGGTGCGAATCTGCACGTCTGATGTGCTGTGTACGACTCGTTCCCTCCGACACATTACTTATTACTCCGCAGCGCTTCCGACTCTGCCTCGCCGCCGGCCGCCTGGCCCTCACGATTTAAGCCTCGCGCCTCCTCACCCTCTCCTCCGCACCAACAGCCGCCCGCCTAACCCACACACACGCACACCCACCCCTTGATTTGGCTCTCCCTCTCCGTCGCCCGGGCTCAGAGCGTCAGCACCATCTAGACCTCTCCTCCAGCCTTCCGCCTTGGTTTCGGCTTCCGTGTCAAACGTATCTTTGCGGACTCAGACCCATTCTGCCGTCATACTTGGGGCTCCCCTTCGACAACACACGCCAGGCCTGTAGTTACTGGTTCCACTAGAGCGGAGGAACCACCGCGCACCATCCTGGTTAGCGCTGCCGCCATTCCCCTTGTTCCACATCATTAAAGCGTCCTGGCCTCCCAATTCCCGTCCTTTTCCAACGTTCCAACAGCCTCCAAGGACCCGCCATTCCGATCGAGACCCGAGTCAACTTCGACCACGTCCCGCCCTGCTAGAACCTCGAGTCCGAGTTTGTGGTCTGTACCTGACAAAGACGAGGCGACTCCTCGTCACGCATCCTCTTGATTGTTCCTCGGCCGCTGAGTCCTAGAGATAGGATCCCTACAATATTATTGCGTTCAGGGACTCTCGTCATAATGGATGGCTATGGCCACCGACCGCTCAGCTTTTCAGACAGAAGAGCGAGTTTGTACTCGAGTGAGGATGTCGTCATGGGCAACGGAAACCACACGATCAAGATCCCTCAGCCTAGACCGCCCAGGGGACCGCCGACTCCCAGCATGAGCACACCTGCTGCCGACTTCGACCAGACGCTGACCGGATCGCCGCCGCCGCCTCCCACACCTGCAGCATCACCTGGCCCAACGAACGCACAGCCTGACTGGAGCGACGCCGCGGATGATGAGGACATCTTCCTTGCCCAGTGTCGCCAACACTTTCAGACCTGCAGCGGCCCTCAGCGGACACGCATCCTGGCGGACTTGTTGAACCTGTGCACAAGCCAGCAGCTGTCATTCGTACATCAATTCGTCAGCCCATTGCTCAAGAAGGACCCGTTTACCAGTCTTCCTGATGAGTTATGTCTTAGGGTGAGTTTCGATCGCATTCTTTGCCTGGTGATCTCTACGTCTGATGTCAGCTGACCAATCCAGATTCTGTCATTCATCGACGACCCCAAAGTCCTAGCGAGGGCATCCCAAGTATCACGAAGATGGCGAGACCTCCTCAGCGATGACATGACCTGGAAAAACCTCTGCGTCAAACACGACTACGGCCGTCGTCTTTCCGAGGTGGGCACTACGGTACCCCTCTACGCATCTCGACCTGGAGCGCAGCCTCTTGTTACGCTGGACACACCGTTTTCGAATCATATGCACAGTTTCCCTGGAGCCTTGCCAACCGCGACTGGTATGTCTGCTTCGAGGAGCCTGGACGGCTCGGAAGCGAGCTCGCGTCCCAAGCTGAGGACATACAAGTCGCATTTCAAACAGCGGTATTTGGTGGACGCTGCATGGCGGACTGGTGGCAAGGCTACCACACGAGCTATCACTCAAGATGGTGGCGTTGTGACCAGTCTGCACCTGACACCCCGGTACATCATCGTGGCTCTGGATAATGCCAAGATCCACGTCTTCGACACCGAGGGCAACGCGTTACGAGTGCTGCAGGGCCATGTCATGGGCGTATGGGCTATGGTCCCGTGGGAAGATATCCTGGTCAGTGGCGGTTGTGATCGAGATGTCCGGGTGTGGGACTTGAGTACTGGGTAAGATTACCATGCCTACGTGAAAAATGAATGATGCAGCTGCTGACTCCCTCAGAAACTGCGTTCACACCTTGAGAGGCCACACGTCCACTGTGCGTTGTCTCAAGATGTCTGATGCCAAGACCGCAATCTCCGGCTCAAGAGATACCACCCTTCGCGTCTGGAATATCGAGACTGGCGTCTGCCGCAACGTCCTTGTAGGCCATCAAGCTAGTGTTCGATGCTTGGAGATCAAGGGAGATATAGTGGTTTCAGGCAGTTACGATACTACCGCGAAGGTCTGGAGCATATCGGAGGGCAGGTGTCTACACACGCTCCAAGGCCACTACAGCCAGATTTATGCTATTGCCTTTGACGGCGCAAGAGTGGCAACGGGCAGTCTGGACACGAGTGTGCGGATTTGGAACGCAAACACGGGGTGAGTTGATGCACATGTCCTGGCTTCGCTGCGCATATGCTGACACGAGACATAGTGAATGCCAGGCAGTCCTACAAGGGCACACATCACTGGTCGGCCAGCTTCAAATGCGCGGAGACACTCTCGTCACCGGCGGCTCTGACGGCTCCGTCAGAGTCTGGTCTCTCTCGAAATTCGTCCCCATTCACCGGCTGGCTGCTCACGATAACAGCGTGACAAGCTTGCAATTCGATGATACTCGTGTTGTCAGTGGTGGCAGTGACGGCCGTGTTAAGGTCTGGGATCTGAAAACGGGCCACCTCGTTCGCGAGCTGATTGCTCAAGGTGAGGCTGTGTGGCGCGTGGCTTTTGAGGATGAGAAGTGCGTAGCCATGGCTCTCCGGAACAATCGAACCATCATGGAGGTCAGTCAAGAACCCACAACCCTGACCCAAAGAGTACACACAACTGATTCGTATCGTCTAGGTTTGGTCCTTTTCTCCCCCACCAGAAGACGACAGGCCGTTCGCAGTGAGGTCGCTCGAGGAACCCGACCGGCCGAAGAGCGCGTTACCTTTGGACTACCGACCACCGCAGTCAGCATTGCTTCACAGCCTCGGTCCCCGCGAGGGTGGAATTGAAGACGTTGACATGAGAGACGCCGGCCCCTCAACAGCGCCCCTTCGGCAAGGCACCACATTTTTCCACGACTAAATTTGAACTTGGACCCGATGGTTACTCCTCAACGACGCTGTTTACAACCCTTCTCAGCAGTTCGAAAGCGTTTCTCTCACTCTAGTTGGGTGGCATGCATTCTGATGCCTCATGTTTGCCGAGCTGAGACCGTTAGAAACCTCATTTATTACGGCATACATCGCATGGCCAGGTGGTTTGAACCTTGTTCGCTGACACCATTATTTGCATTTGGGGTAGACATCGCATTTTCTGGCTACAAAACTTTTATCGCTTCTAGTTCCTGGCGCGGACGCCGGGTTTTCATAGTCTTTTTATCCGCATGGCTGGGGCGTTATCACTGAACTGAGGCTGGCTGGGCGTTGCCTTGGTTGGTTCCACCGTAATGGGAAATTTGGGAATGGTAGGCGAGCAGAGATGCGAGGTATTGTTTGAGTTTTGTCACGGAGTCACTGGAGGATAGATGAGCTCAACTGCAGTAGCTTTTGAATGAGACAGAAATAACAGTTAGCTCACAATGTCCTTGAAAATGGTCGAAGTGAAGTGCGGCCGCAAGATGATGGATATACATCACCATAGGAATGAATGAATGGGCTGACTTGACGGGGTGGTTTGACCCAGCTGCCCAGTCGCGGGCTTCAGCTCCTCAACGTTGAGCGCCAAGCTTACAGGTTTGGAGGTCCGGTTCAGGAGCTCTGACCAACCGCCCAATCTTCGGCGTCCGCAGATGGCGCTAAACCCAAAAGGAGTGAGCTGTTTCCCGACAATGTTGAGAGAGAGAATAATTCTCGGACTTGGCCCATCTCGCGACAGCTCATCCCGCGACCACATCCGCTCCCTTCCTTCCCCCCAAACCTGTCCCGACTCCCCTTCGTCGTCGACAAGATGTTCTCCAGAGCTGCCAGGATACCGCGTGCGGTGCCTCTGCGCACCGCCCGGCCTTCGATGCCCATCGTCGCAGCTCGCCGGTCCGTCACCACCGACGCTGCATCCGCCAGCGTTGACAAGAGCGCAGTCCCGAAGGCAAGTAAACCCGCGAGCCCAGCCCCTCGGCATACCTCAGCTCGCCTCGTCGGATGCGAGGGAATCCGTTGCACCAAACCACGGATAATTGAAGCTAACAGGCATCCCTTATCAGTCCGACGATGAGCCCTTCTCAGTAAGCCTCAGCGATGAGAGCTTCGAGACGTACGAGCTGGACCCACCCCCATACACCATCGAAACGACGAAGAAGGAGCTCAAGCAGATGTACTACGAAATGGTTGTCACCCGGTATGCCGCCCCCCTAGAGAAAGATGTTTCCACACAAACTTCCCGAACCACCAAGCTTCGTGTGGCAGGCATTGACGGACTTAAATCTACAGGCAGATGGAGACGGCCGCCGACCGATTGTACAAGGACAAGAAGATCCGAGGTTTCTGCCACTTGTCAACAGGTCAAGAGGCCGTGGCCACCGGTATCGAGCACGCTATCACCAAGGAGGACAATGTCATCACCGCCTACCGTTGCCACGGCTATGCTCTGATGCGAGGCGCCTCCGTGCGATCCATCATCGGTGAGCTCTTGGGCAGACGCCAAGGTATCGCCTACGGAAAGGGTGGCTCCATGCATATGTTCGCCAAGAACTTCTACGGTGGAAACGGCATTGTCGGTGCCCAGGTCCCCGTTGGTGCCGGTCTGGCCTTTGCCCACAAGTACACTGGCCGCAAGAAGTCTACTGTCATCCTGTATGGTGATGGTGCCAGCAACCAGGGTCAGGTCTTCGAGGCTTTCAACATGGCCAAGCTGTGGAACCTGCCGGCGCTGTTCGGTTGCGAGAGTAAGCCTGCCTGAGAGTGAATGGCTCCGGACAAACGCTAATCTGGTTACAACAGACAACAAGTATGGTATGGGCACGGCAGCAGCTCGTTCCTCCGCCCTGACGGACTACTACAAGCGTGGACAGTACATTCCTGGTCTCAAGGTCAACGGCATGGACGTCCTTGCCGTCAAGGCCGCCGTCAAGTACGGCAAGCAGTGGACCGATGCCGACAACGGCCCTCTCGTCCTGGAGTACGTCACCTACCGATACGGAGGTCACTCCATGTCTGACCCCGGCACCACCTACCGAACCCGCGAGGAGATCCAGCGCATGCGCAGCACCAACGACCCCATCTCCGGCCTGAAGAAGCACATCCTCGAGTGGAACGTGGCGTCCGAGGACGAGCTCAAGGCCATCGACAAGGATGCCCGTAACCACGTCAACGAGGAGGTAGCTATCGCTGAGGCGATGCCCGTGCCGGAGCCTACCCCTCAGATCCTGTACGAGGACATCTATGTCAGGGGATCTGAGCCCCCATTCATCAGGGGTCGTGTTCCGGAGGAAAACTTCTACTTCAACTAAGCCTAGAATATAGGATGCATGGAGTGGAGGGTGGTTCTGGGAGTATTCATGGTTACTGAGGGAAGTGCACCAGCCTATGTAGAGGTCGCGCATGTAAAATATCCAAATAACAACTTAGAGCATGGCGTGGCCCTTGATAGGAAAGCTTGCGTCATTGATGACTTTGGTTGAGAATTCCTAGGAAAGCTTTAGGGGGCAAAGAGTGAATCCATTCGCCTTTCATACTTATTGTGACCGCTACAAATAAGTCGTAGAATGAGTGATGCGGCGTTGGGGCGATCTGGAAAGGGAAGTTCGCATACAACCTGCCCTTTGCAATCCAGCAGCGTTGCTGAATTGTCGACGACTCGAGAGAAATTCGGGCTGAATTCAGACAGATTTCACAAATTGACTAGGTGATGGAGTTTGGAATATGATACATGACAATATGACAAGCAACTCTGAAGGGACAATGTGAAGAAGAGTCTATGATGAGAGAGGGAGGCAATAAAGGAACGGACGGGTCGGCACGTGAGGATCGCGTTCAATTTAGAATCTCGGCGCGTACTCGAGCCAAAAAGGCGCGTCATTCTCACTAACACCAAAGCTGCCGCCTGCCTTCGGCCCCTCCCCTTCTGCCTAGAAGCCCCTTCCTCCCGCAGATGCACTGCCTTCGCGACCCTCGGCCACTCTCTCCGGCTTGGAAATTGAGACATTTAATCAGTTTCTCACAGACACGAAACCTGTCTTGTCTGCCTTCCAAGCAGCTCCTCCGCCAACCAACGCGACCGACGTTCCGCCCGCTTCTTACAATGGCGCCCAAGCAAGCGACCCTGGGGTATGTCAAGCCATCGCAATCAACCTTGGGGTGTGTGCACCATGACCTCTTGGTTGCGACGCGATCCGTTATACGTCATGTGCTGTAGTCTTGTGGGTTCAATGGCTGACTGTGTGTCTGCCGCACTGTAGCAAGTTCTTTGGGAAAGCCGACGGCTCCAAGCCAGCTCCCACACAACAGACCAAGTTATCATTCGCAACGAAGACGGCAGACAAGCCAAAAAAAGCAGCTGCCGCCAAGCGAGAGGATGACAGTTCCGAGGTCACGAAAGACAAGACAGAGGTAGCGAACCAGAGCAGCCCGAGCAGTAGCAGTGCGAAAGAGAATTCGGAGCCTGTACAAGGTCAGTGACGCGTGTCAGAGCCACCGTATCTCAACTGAAAATGTGCGCATAGTTTCAAAAAAGCGCAGCCGAAGTTCGAAGTCCTCCAAAACGGCAGCAAAGTCGCCCGATGAGAACATAAAACAAGAAGACAAAGCAGAGGACCTCGAAGAGGAGGACGCTCCTGCTGTGAAGCGGTCGCGCAAGGGGCGGAAAGTGGTCCAGGATGACGAGGAGGACGAGGTCATGCAGGATGCGCCCTCTCCGAAACCCAAAGCGAAAAAGGAGACAAAACCGGCCAAGGCAGCAGCTTCGGCTCCTAGAAAGAAGAAAGGATCAAGTCCGAAGCCTGAGCCGGCCGAGGAAGACGAAGATGCAGAAGCCGCAAGCGAGTCTGTGTCAGAAGCAGAGCACGAGGCCGAAGAAAGCGGAGAGGAGGAGAAGCCCGAGGTCGTCGAGAAAGCCCGCAAGACCGTACAAACCAAACTGACGAGCAAGACCAAAGACCCGTATCCTGATTGGAAGCCAGGCGAGCCAGTACCGTATGCCGCGCTGTGTCAGACCTTCTCCCTCATTGAGCTCACCACCAAGAGGTTGGAGATCATGGCTCATTGCTCACTGTTCTTGCGTCAAGTATTACGGCTTACCCCGGACGACATGCTGCCGACAGTACTTTTAATGATCAACAAGCTGGCTCCTGACTACGCAGGCATAGAGTTGGGCATCGGCGAGTCACTGATCATGAAAGCCATCGGAGAGACCACGGGGCGCAGCCTGCAGGTGATCAAGAATGACCAAAAGGAGATTGGCGATCTGGGACTGGTCGCGGTCAAGTCGAGGTCAACCCAGCCGACCATGTTCAAGCCCAAGCCTCTGACGGTTCGCGGTGTTCACAAGGGCCTGATGGGTATCGCGACTGTGACCGGAAATGGTGCACAGGGCAGAAAGGTCGATGGAATCAAGAAGCTCCTGTCTGCGGCTGATTCCCAGGGCACGGGCAAGGTCGACATCACCAAGGACAAGGGCGGTCCAAGTGAGGCCAAGTACATTACTCGCTTCTTGGAAGGCAAGCTGCGGCTTGGTCTTGCCGAGAAGACCGTGCTGGTCTCACTCGCCCAGGCGATGATTTGTCACGAGGCCGAGCAGAAGGGCAAGGTCCCCAGCACGACGGAGATGGAAAACGCGGAGGCCACGCTCAAGACTGTCTACAGTGAACTGCCGAGCTACGACGTGATCATCCCCGCGATGCTGGGGCACGGCATCCTGAAGCTCCGCGAGAACTGCAAGCTGCGGCCTGGCGTGCCACTCAAGCCTATGTTGGCGAAGCCGACCAAGGCCATCACCGAAGTATTGGATCGGTTCGAAGGGCAGAATTTCACCTGCGAGTACAAGTATGACGGTGAACGTGCACAGATCCATTACGTCGCGAAGGACGCAAACCAGGAGCTCAGCCAGGCCACGTCTGGCTCAGTGCAGGCGGCCGGCGATGGTGTGGCGTCCATCTTCTCGAGAAATTCGGAGGATCTGTCGCAGAAGTACCCCGACATTCTCGCCAAGCTGCACACATGGGTCAAGGAGGGCACCAAGAGCTTCGTGCTCGACTGCGAGACCGTAGCCTGGGATACCGTCGAGAAGAAGGTCCTCCCGTTCCAGCAGCTGATGACGCGCAAGAAAAAGGACGTCAAGGTCGAGGACGTCAAGGTCAAGGTCTGCGTCTTCGCCTTCGACCTACTGTACTTCAACGGCGAGGCCATCGTGGGGAAGCCGTTGCGGGAACGACGCGAGCTGCTGAGCACGGCGTTTACCCCCGTCGAGGGCGAGTTCGCTTTTGCAGTACACATGAATGGCAAGGAGCTCGATGAGATCCAGCAGTTCCTCGACGAGAGTGTCAAGGCGTCATGCGAAGGCTTGATGGTAAAGATGCTCGACGGTGAAGAGAGCGGATACGAGCCCAGCAAGCGCAGTCGCAACTGGCTCAAGGTAGGCACCTCAGCTTCCCCCTACTTCCTGACGCACATGCTAACATTGCACCTCAATCCAGATCAAGAAGGACTACCTCTCCGGCGTGGGCGACTCGCTCGACCTCGTGGTGCTGGGCGCCTACTACGGCAAGGGCAAGCGCACGTCCTGGTACGGGGCGTTCCTGCTGGCGTGCTACAGCCCTGCCTCGGACACGTACGAGACAGTGTGTAACATAGGGACGGGGTTCAGCGAGGCGGTGCTGGAGGAGCTTCACAAGTCCCTGTCCGAGATCGTCATCGACCGCCCCAAGCCCTTCTACGCGCACTCGTCGGGCGGGCAGCACCAGCCCGACGTGTGGTTCGAGCCCCGCCACGTCTGGGAGGTGCGCACCGCCGACCTGACGCTCAGCCCGCGCTACAAGGCCGGCGTCAAGGAGGGTGTCGACCCGGCCGGGGAGAAGGGCATCTCGCTCCGCTTCCCGCGGTTCATCAAGGTCCGCGACGACAAGAAGCCCGATGAGGCTACCACCTCGCGACAGGTCGCCGAGATGTACCGGAAGCAGGAGAGCGTCACTAAGAACAAGGGCCCGGCTGTGGATGATGACTTTGAGTATTAGGGTCTGAGGCAAGTGGAGGTCTTATCTTGGGAGACCCGCGGAAGGACTGTCTGAAATTCTTGATGAATGCATGGCTGGCTGTACACCAATTTGCTTTGCTGGCCAAGAGAGAAGCCCAGCATGTTCTTGATGAAGGGGATAAGATCCCGTCATGACTCCATAGCATACTCAAGGAAGCTCTCATGCACTGTTGTCGAACCGCACTCCAGACCGTGTCGTCAGGGACTTGCCCCCTACATTTATGAACGTGCAAGTCTACATTCATTGCATTCGACGAGCTTTCTATGCCGACAATCGCTAAGGTCACCCATCTAAGAGATATGTGCGCCTGTCCCTGTGCCAAAATAATTCTACAATATAGACTCGACCTCGACCCCAGGGCTCGGCGCCTCGTCGACGGGAACGCTCCTCTCCAAGAGCCCACGCTGCTCACCCTCGCCCTCCTCCCGCGTAATACCCGTCTTGACAGCGGCATTGCCCGACAGCCCGCCCCGGCCACCAGCAGCCCCGCCGGTACGCCGCGTCTCCTCGGCGCCGTTGAGGACCTGCCAGACGTCCTTCTTGGTCAGCAGCCCTTGCAGGACGCCCCTGTCGCTGAAGAGGACGTAGCGCAGGCCGATCTTCTGGAAGTAGCTGACGGCGAGGTGGAGGCTCGCGCGCGAGGGCAGCGTGATCGGGGTCTGGTCGACCCAGGGCCGGAGGTCGAGCGTCGTGCGCGGGTCGGCGAGGGGCTGGTGGCTGAAGAAGGCCTCCGCCTCGGCGGGGAGGGACCGGGGCGGGCGCGACGCACCCGCCAGGTTGTACTGCAGCTCCGCGCGCGAGATGTAGCCCAGCAGCACCGCGTCGCGCGGGTCCGAGACGACGGGGAAGCCGCGGTACGGCTGGGTCTCGAGGATGTGGCGCAGCGAGGCGATGGTGTGGCCCGTCGCGGTGAGCACGACCAGGTCCTCGATGCGCGTCATGACCTGGCCCGCTGGGATGTCGGGGATCGAGGCGACGTTCTCGTCGCTGTTGTCCAGGAACGGGTACTCGTTGAAGTGGATCCACGACTCGTAGATGCCCCTGCGGCCGAAGGCGTCGCCGACCCACTTGGAGATCATGACCGCGATCATGATCGGGAGGACGTACGTCAGGGCGCCCGTGAGCTCGAACATGATCACCACGATGGAGACGGTCATGCGCGTGACGCCGGCGAGCGTCGACGCCGCGCCGATGATGGCGTAGGTGCCAGGGTTGATGCAGGGGATGTCCGGCTCGCACTGCTGGAAGGCGATGAAGCCTGGGTGGTTGTGTACCCAGATCTCCATGATAATTCCTACGGCGCGGCCCGACAGCGCGCCGATGGCCATGGACGGGAGGATGATGCCTGCGGGTATTTGCAGGCCGAAGGTGATGGCCGCGAGGAAGAAGCCAAGGATGGCGGCGAAGAGGAGCAGGACAATGGTACCTGCCGTGGCTGCCCCTGTCTTGCACAGGCCGAACTGGTCGTCCAGCAGCTTGGAGCACTCGGAGAAGAGGTTTGCGACGAGCTCCGATGATTGCGCCCGCATATAGAGGTTGGGATAGTTGATCAGGGCGGTGAGTAGCGAGACGATAGCGACCTGCACGACAGGCCCTGGGAGCCATTCGTTTGAAATGGCCCGCGCCTTTTTCCATGAGGCAACCTTCATGTTAAGTTTGATAAAAAGACCGCCGTAGATGCCCTATTCCGCCATTAGTGACTTCGGAACCCAAGAAAAACTCATATTGAACTTACTCCTATGAAGCCGAGGACAAGAAAGGGGCCCACCGCTTCAAAGTTGTGCCACTCGGTACTGTACTTGACATGATACAGGGCGGTTTCCCCCGTACGGAAAGGGTCCAAAGCTTTCAAGACAACGGCAGCAGTCATGGCGCAGACGAAGCTTTTCCACATCGTCTTGTCAGGAAAGTAGTAGGAAATTTGCTACCAGAAGTCAGTAGCTCTTCTCTGATCTTACGGATGATTGACGTGGTCCTACCTCGAGACTGAAGAGCACTCCGCCTATAGGCGCACCAAAGGCCACAGATATGCCTGACGCCGCCGCGGCAGAGAGCACCTCTCTCTTTCGAGCTGCGCATGGTCAGATGGCTTGTCGAATTGTGTGCAGCAGGGGCATGTAATACCTTCATTCTCATTAATAGCAGGGGAAAGTTTGATGAATAGGTTCGAGCAGCAGCACGCAACGTGGACTAAAGGACCCTCCTTGCCCAACCACATGCCGGACGCCACAGCTAAACACTAAGCTGCCGTCAGTTGCAGACCGGGTGCTCAAGAGGAAGGGCAGCCTACCAGTCCGAGGGATTTCGTAACCAACGTCCATGTACCGAGAAACCGCCGAATAACAAACCCTCCCAACACAGTCTTAATCTCGGGTATACCACTGTGTCTCGCATAGACCGAGTACTCCTTTACCAAAATGCTGGCGCAAAGAGCAAAAAACACCTGTTGGTTGTCAGAACTGTCTTGTTTGGAAGGCGGGAATCGGGCGTCGAGCATACCGACAAGGAGATGAAAAAGAAATATTCTATAATCCACTTTCCCGCAGCTGACGATATGTGCAAAGCTGTGGCCCACGGGCGCCAGCCCATGCACTGCGCCCCTTCGTCGTAGCCCAGACAGCAAAAGTTCTTGTTCAGGTAGAAGGCACCGCCATCTGTCGTGGAACAGTACCCGGCCTTCAGGTCGCCCAGCCAGTCCGAGACGACGTCGATGCCGGCGGCGAGAGCGCCGACGAGCAGCCCGGTCAGGACGAGGATGACCCACTCCTGGCTCGCGTCGAGCAGCCTCTGGGCGTAGCCCACGAGCCCCACGGCGCTCGAGTTCAGCACCCTGAGCCGTGCCCTCTCCTTTGTGTATTCGAAGATCCAGTCGATGGCCGTCAGGTTCTCGTAGCCCACGCGCTGGCCGGGGCCCTCGACATGCCAGTCGAGAGGAGCCCCGTCCTTGGGGGTCGAGCCGGATGTGGTGTTGTTGCCTCCGCCCCTCCTCCTGGGCGAGGAGTGGTAGGTTCCTGGGTATGGGGCTTGCTCGGGCTCCTCATCCTGCAGCCTACCCGCACTAGCATATGGCCTGTCGTTCCCTCCTCTCTGGTCCCGTAGGGAGCCCGTCAGGCTGGTCAGCAAGCCCAGGCCGACGCCGGGGCGCTTCTGCTTGCGCTTGAAGGACATTGGCTCGGCGAGGTCCTGGCTCAGGGGGTCATCGCCGAGCAGGCCGCTGTCTGCCGTGTCAGGGCGCCGGGCGTCGTCCTCGTCTCGCGGTAGCGCATGTGAGGCGTGCTGCGGCGACTGGGAGGAGGATGACGACGAGGCCTCCCCGTTGGCGAGGCCGTCGTTCATGGTCGGAGACGGCGTCTGCTTGTTTGGCGGTGGGGCGCGGGTGGGAATGCACTCATCTTCCGGTGCGGCGACTCGTCGAGCTAAGTCGCATTGGCTTGTTGGGAACACTGGCCACGCAGACTGTAGACCAACGAACGACGGAGCGGGCGAGTGTGAGGTCGAACAGGCGGCTGAATCGCTGCCGGCTGGCACATGCGACCCTGGCTTGTTCGAGCGGCCGTCGCCAAGACCCGTCAGGGGGTCCGCATGCGTCTGGTTACACTACATCAGTGGGGACTAGGGAGATAGACAACCTATTGTAGCACTATGAGTGGAAAGGACTGACTGTATTACTTAAGCAAATAACTATGAAATGACCACGGCAAACCTCTCTCGCAAACCTCTCTCTACTTACTTTGCAGTCGAAGAAGAAACAACAAATCCCGTCAAAACCGGTTTGGACTCTGCCTTTTCCAGTTCTCTCCGATAACTAGCTGTCACTCTCCATCGGCCCTGGTATTGTTCAAAGCGCTTCCCCTTGTCTTTACCGGTACCCATTTCGAGCGCCCGATCAATTACTGAGCGCACCATGGCCTTCCGAGCCGGCTGCAGATACCAAGGGTAGTGAGTCGTAAAGAATTGGACGATCTCCAAGATGTGCATCTGGTTATCAGGGTGGCTCGAGATAGCCTCTGCGATCAGTTCTCTGAGCGGCTGAGCGGGCCTTCTGTGCTGGCACGCTTCCGGCTCCTGAGGCTCAGCCTTCTTGGGCGGCAAGTCTAAACGACACCGTTTGAGTACATGCTCATCCACATCCTCATCTTCAATCGGTCGTTTGTTAGGCCTCGAGTCTGGCAGACGGGTGCCCTTGCCCATTACCGTTGTCCAGAAGTCACTGCTGCCCTCCGACCGGTGCACTTCCTCGGTGGCAGTCTCCCCAGCTGCAGCCTCCTTGGACTGGGTTGCCCCAGCTTGGGTGGTAGTGCACAGGTGAAGGAACTCGCGTACATTCGTTGCCGCCTCTGCGTCAGTGGTAAAGTCACCTTTGACGTATCGTATGGAAGCTCCCACGGTCCACTGATGCTTAGTTTTGATGTGCCTCTCGAGATTCGTGGGCTTCGGGAATGTCCGCCCGCATACCAGATTCGTGTTTTCGAGCCTCTCTCCGCAGCACCACCTATTGCGTGACTCCCAAGCCAGGGGCTTGGAAATTTGGGGTGGGTGGTACGTGGCCTGTGTGTTGACCGCGAGCTGATGTTCATACCCAACTGAGGCCGAAGAGGTTTGTGAGGTCATCTCGTACTTGACCTGAATCCCTTTGCTCTCCATTTCGTCTCGCGGCTGATCCCCAAACTACCACGAAATATCAGGTTTCTGCCGTTCCCGGGGTTCTCATTCAAGTGAGGAACGATCTAAGATTGAACCTGGAATTACCACTCGTTTTATAGCAGTGATGAATCATTTCTGTGCTTTTGAAGTATTTTCTTGGTGTAAGTTCATTTTGAACAAATGCTTTGTGCCCTTTTCAATGTCCCTATAGCATCGGCTGAAAGACGATCATAGACACATGTCTCCACTGGGCCGTTCCGATGAGAACCTTTGTATTGAACAACACGACAAAACATACAAATTTAGACTACAATGCTATTGTGTAGACGGCTGGCCGCATGGTTTTATAGCCGGGTGTTCTTTGCCGCATCAGGGCCACTTTAGAATACCAGCTCTTTTTGGTCGGAATGCGGAATTGGATAATTTCTACCTATGTAAAATCTGGTGAGTTGACAACTTGGAAGTCATAAATTGCCAAGCCAGTGCAGCAGCGAACGTTTCCAGCCTACGTCGGCGGGCAGTCCGGTAGAGCGGGTAAGGACCAGTCGTCTATTTCCACCTCCAGGGCTTACTTCCCAGGTCGTATATCCTTCGTCTATCATCACATCAAAAAGCTCAACCGCTCGCAACTTCAGCGCGCTCTCCAATTCTTACTCTTTGAATACACAGATCGCTAAATTCACTGTGGTCAGTCATATAGGCAGTGGACAGTCACGGCAAATGTTGCTGAGCTAGAAGGGAATGCACTTTCGCTAATGATAATTCATGTAGACGCAAAGACATCTCATTCTGGGGGATAGGAAGGCAGGGAAGCATCACTGGCATAAGAAACAAATTTGCACAAAACGTCTCGAATCCAATTTCGACAGCAACGAGAATTGTATGGGAATCTTCAACTGGCTCTCAATTCTCCTCTCTCTGTAATTATACCTCGTCGCCGACCGGTGACGATATTGTCGACCATTTTCGCTGCTTTTATACCACTTGCACTGGGCCAGAGATTACATTGGAGATTTACCACTGATAGATCAAGATGCCTGGTGGTGGTATTAGAGAACCAAGTATGAATTCTTTTCTGCCGTCCGTCAGCTGACAATTTGAGAATTCAGAGATTTTCCGACGATCGGGAGCTACTTATCTGAACCTCCGACACCAAGAACGATCTAGACTTTCGTGAAAATAAGTCGCAAGATCCATATTGGACATTTTCATGCACCTCTGAGATACAATATCTGTACCGCCAAGCTCAGTATTGTTACGTGGATTTGACGGCGACTTTGCACTGGAGTGTTGGATGGCTTGTGCGTCTTTTGGAACCTTGGACTGACGATCGATACGACATTTCGAGGAATTTTGCAGGGCACACACATTGGGTGATGACTACCGTATTTCATGTAGCATCTTGATCAAGTCGTTGGCTGGTTAATTGGTTTCGACGATACCCTTCGTCATAATAGTCTCGCACATCTCTTTGAGCACCTTGGCCCCCCATATAAAATCACTTTCATCCAGGTATATCTGGGCCGAGAACCTAGCCCACCAGCGTCCTTTGTACCATACAATAGCTACAAAAGTATTATATTTCTTCACCAGGGTCTCGCAAATCCAAGCCTGCACACCTGGCGCCTGTTCGGGAGACACGCCCTCAATTCCCCTCTCAGTATCGCGTGTCTCAATAGGCAGCCTCACCATTACCATGGAACACTGCCTCGTCAGTGTCCCATCTTCGTTGTCCATGACCTCAGTCCCGAGGACCTTGGCAGCCGCGCGCCCGCCTCTCGTGGCCAGGTCCCAGCAGTAACCCATGATAGCGGGCTCGCCCCCGCAGATCGTACGGCGGAACTCAAGTGCCGCGGGGATACACAGCAGAGACGCATTATCCACGGTTCCCACAAATTCGAACTGCTGCACAAAGTAACTCTTGTCGGAGGGAGGGAGCGGATTCGGCGCGCGCACAGCGCCCGGCCTTGGCCGCGGCTCGAAGGCGTGCGATGTTGGCAGGGACGAGCGCATCAGGTGTTGGTTGCGCCGGGGCACGTAGAGGACGGCGCTCCCGCGTGGTGTGTACAGCCACTTGTGGCAGTTGGACGTCAAAAAGTCCGGGTCCAACGCCTTGATGTCCAGGGGCAGGTGGCCCATGCCGTGGGCCGCGTCGACGAGGGTCATGACGCCGTTCTCTCGCGCGATGGAGGCCAGCTGCTCGAAGGGGAGGCGGACGCTGGGCAGGCTGGCTATGGTGTCGAATATGGCGAGCTTGGCGCGGCCGCGCTGGGCGAGGATGGTTTCGCGGAAAGCCGTGAGGATTTCGTCGTCTGAGCAGGGGAGGGTGAATTCGACCCTTGCTGACTCTGCTGGTGTTGTTTCGAGTATGTACTCGATTGTATTCACGTTGGAACGGTATCCAATGTCGAGGTAGACGATCACTTCGCCTTTCTCGAACTTGAGGTTGCGCAAGATGGCGTTGACCGCTGTCGAGACATTGGGGACAATAACGAGTTCATCGACGGGGACGTTGAGGTAGGACGCTGCAGCTGCTCGGGACTTGTCAAGAAGATCCGGATACTCGTATCGTATGTAGCGATCCGGCGCTGCCTCGGAGGCGTCCTGAAAGCGGCGCATGGCATCTCGGACAGGCTTGGCTGCGCTCCCAAACGAACCTGGATCATTGTGAGGATTCAATACTCTCTAATTCACTGAACAACTTCGAATCGGCTCACCATAATTCAGGTTAACATATTTCTCGTCCAAGAGGAAATGCTGAAGCATATCATGCCCGAATGGCGTATGAGTTGCTTCCGCCATGTTGATGTATCTTAAAAATAAATTGCGTACTATGTTGCCAGACCCAATATGGCTCCAGCAACCCCGAACCTATATCGTGAGCAATGCTTCTGTCTTAAAGTGATTGAGTTCCAGAGGTCCTCTTCTGGATAAATTAAAGACACACTCTGCCTTTGAAGCTGTCTGTGCTCATATGCGCATTGGCGTTTTGGCTTTGAATCTGACCTAGGCGGCTGGGCAAAGTGGTGCGGAATGAGATCACAACTTGCGGAACGGTCGGGACCAAAGTTCTCATAATCGGAGAGCCCGCCGACGTCGGCCCAAAGAGGCAGATGCTTTTGATTCTCCCTCATGAACGGTCAAGACAATGTCGGAATGAACCGTTGGATGTTGCCAGACTTCTCTTCAGACATTTGGTTTCTTTACCATAAACCTTCGGCATTTCTACAACCAATTGACAGAAAAATAGTTGCAGCTGATGCACTGTTGGAACGAGTGCACTTCAGGGCCGGCTAGTGTTCCATGGCTTACAATAGTGCTACCCCGTGGACTTGAATAGAAGTGAAGTTGGTCAGTTACACCATGACTTATTAGCCTACTTCTGTGGCCTTTGACGTTTCCAAGTTGATGTCATGCCTATTTTCAGTTTCACCCCTTTCGTGTCCAAGTCTGCCGAAGTAGATATAATGGCGGGTGAGCAAGGCCAATGTTCAAAGTCCAATTTGACCACTAAGGATACACGGGATGAATTCTGATCGCTGCCATATGACACTTCCTAGAATTTTGTTCTTTGCCTAGGTTGTTCAAGGACAGTCTGACATTTGTGTGGTGATTGGAAATGACACCAGAATTCGAAGACTCTGGAACCTGAGCTGAGAATTCCAACTGGCACAGGAAACTTATCTCTATGTCTCTTGTCCCCTTGAGTAAGGGAGTTTAGATTTTCAAAACAGACAGCCAAGAAACTTTCAATTCGTTGAACATGTTGCGGGCCACTCTCAAGGAACTGGCTACGGGTGCCTGCAGACGTCGGAGCGCTGAACCCCGAAGCAAATGACCCCCCTGACGTCACTAAAATTTTCACAGGGCCCCGTCAACGCTTCAACCGCAACTGCTGACGCTGCCTGAGTTCACAGAGGAGTTGGGATTGTCATCCACCTACCTGGCCTAAATTGTCAGCAGGACTGAAGGTGCCGAGCTGGGGATAGGCACTAAGCTCATCCATCGCAATGGCCTCGGAGGCCTCATCTCAAGCAGGCCAGGTGCAAGAAGCGGGCACCAGCGACAACACCAGCAACAACCCCGAAGCAGCCGTGACAATACAGAGGATCCAGGAACTCCTCAAGACCAAGAACGACACTTCAAGGTTTGTCGGCCTCGCACTTCTAAAGTCTGTCCTCGACAACTCACCACAACTCCGAGAAGATGAGGAAGCCGTCACGACACTGTGGCACAGCGTGTCGCCCAAGTTCCTGGACCGCCTCCTGAGGAGCGGTGCCAAGCAGGGCCAATCCCCCAAGGACGCCAGGGACATGGTCGATATTGCAGTCGGTGTCGTCCACATCTTCTCGGTGCTCCTCCCAGACGACTCCAAGAAGGACCCGAGCCTTGTCGGCCGGATACCAGCCCTGGTGTCGGTGATACTGCACAGGTTAGTGATCTCTCCCCCAGACCTCGAGCCCATGCTGACACGTCGTCACAGCTCCAACGAGACAACCCAGCTCGTGCTGAAAACCCTCTTGACCCTCGTCAGTCGGGTAGAAGGGGCCAAGGAGTTTGTTGTCGTAGACGATGTCAGCGCTCTCATCGAGATTGCTCCCTCGCGGCCTCTTGCGTTGGACATCATCCTATATGCTTACTCGCAGTCCGCCTCCTTTACCGAAGACACGACTTCCATGCAGTCCAAGATTGATACCATCATTCGAAGCCTCGTTGCATCCTTCAAAGGCACAGATGCTGTCACACTACTGGCTTTTCTCGCCGAGCTCCTGCGGAGACTCAGTCCTGAAGTGAGCTGCTCTAAGTGGAACCTCGTCTCAGTGCTTGCAACTGACCCTCCTACAGTGCCTGCCTCAAAACCCGGTCTGGTTGAAGACCATTACAGGTTTCATCCGCAATCTTGTGACTAGCAAGCCAACAGCAGCCGGCCGTGCGGCTTACACAAACCTCGCCGCCACTTTGCTTCAGATTTATCCCGCTGAGGCATCGAGATTGCTCTTCACAGGTGAGGGCAAGTCAGAGAAACCGTTCCCATACCTCCTGGTCAACTTGATACTTGTTGACCTCCGCTCATCCTTCCCAAATCTACTTGGAAAACTCAACGACCCCGACTACGAAAGCATATCCAAACGGATTGCATCAGCCTTTGACGTCGTCTCAGCTTTCATCGGCTTCCTCGTCCGCTTTTTAGAGGATGAGAGCCTCGAAAGCTCCATATCATCGCTCATGATGGCACCAGACTTCCTCTTCAAATTACGCCAGTCAATCGCTGAAACCCTGTCCCTCGCAATCGAGTACCTGCGCGACCGATGGGACGGCGCAGAGGCAGGCGCCATGGGTCTGCACCCTGACGCAAGGCTAGGCGCGGCCAACACATCGCGGGGTTCCCACTTCACCCTGTCGTGGGACTCGAAGATCGACCGCGCCAACCAGGACCCTCTGATTCTCGCCGCCGTCAGGACGCTGGCCCTCTGGCTGCGCGAGGATGAAAACGACATGCTGAGGAAGGAGGCTATCGGGCTCACCGATATGTTCATGGACCTCTACAGGTCGAGCGCGGAGGACGGGGCGCGCCTCGATTTCAGGCGGCCCGTTCTTGTTGCTTTGGAAGGTACCACAACACTGGAAGAGGGCGCCGCCTCCCTGCTGGACCACAATGGATGGGAGGTCCTCACACAGGATCTGCTCGCCATCCTGCGGTCTACCTCGTCTGTAAGCAACGAGGACGAGGCGGCCAGGGGAATCGAAATCGTGCGTGTATTAATCCCGACGGTGGAGAGGGAGAGCCCCGGCAGCCGCGAAGCATGGATGGCAGTCGTCACCGCGGTTGCGGCCTGGGACGTGCCGGATGCCGAGCAGCCGCCGGTTGTGTACGAGTTCCAAGTCGCTGTGCTGCAGCTCGTCGCGGCGCTGTTGGTGAACACGCATTCTGGTATGCAGAGGCGCTATATCCACTCGATCAGTGCCGTGCTTGGGATCGTGGAGCAGCTCATGGAGAAGATCGTCAAGATCCATGACGAGACGCTGGAGGATAGCCTGAGGGATGTGGAGATTACCCTGAGTGGGCTGAGGTAGATCACCAGGGCGCCATCATATCTGCAACAAAGCTGCTACTGCGGATGTCCTTCTTTGCCAGGATCCAGAAACCAGAAGCCAATACGCGCCTCCAAAAGGTCTATCAGAGGAGGAAGTCGACATCATCCGAGGGTAAAATCTGACATAAATGGTTACAAAACACCATGAAGTGTGCAAGAAGTGGTCATTGATGATAGAGGGCAAACGATCTAGGAAAAATCTTCACTGATCAGAGGATGTCTAGTGCGGAGCCTGGGCTCGCAGCCTGTTGAAATATGTACGCAGATTCCAACATATATCAGGTGTCAACAATTCAGACTCGAATTCATGCCAACTCAGTACCAGTTCCTCATAAACGGTTAAGAGGCCGTCTTGCATACGCTAAGGTCATCCAGTCCTGAAGCCCGGTCAATGTGGTTTTGGATTGCATCAACCATGTCCTGCCGCCGGTGCATTTGGGCAACTTTCATCGCGGTCAAGCCGGACCAGCTGGGAGACGAGACGTCAGCTCGGTAGGCGAGAAGACACTGGACAGTCTCTACGCTCCCATCCCTGACTGCGCGATGGAGAGGCGTGCCGGTATACGAAGCACGCGGCCGACCGACCACCTCGGGGTCCACTTCCATCTCGTTGGCATCTGCTCCGTGATCGAGGAGTATCTTAAATACTGCGACCCGTGGAGGATCGGGCTGGAAGTTGCCTTCATCGATCTCAGTAGCACTTGTGGTAGCGGCTGCGTGGAGGGCTTGCGTTCCTTTTGTCCTCGCGCCGTGTTCGACTAGCAACTTCACTGTCGAAGGCGGATGGCGTGCCGCTGCAAGTGTTAGGAGGTCTACTGTGTGACCAAGTTTTGGTGAAACATTTGGGTCTGCGCCGTGCTCCAACAACCAGCGCATGTAAGTCTCATTGCCTAGAGCGAGCCTGAGGAACTATTAGTTCAGATGGGCGTCTATCTTTTGATTCATTGTGTTTCTTACTTCAGCGGCGTTGAGTCGTCATAGTAACCATTTAAGCTTCCGCCCTTGCGAAGCCAGGCCTCGCAGAATTCGGAGCCTTGATTTGTCCAAGAGTCAAACACGGGGCTGATCCCGCAGGCCGTCATCGGAGTACCTTGCCGCAAGAGCGATGAGAACGAGGACAATTGCCCGTTCTTTACGGCTAGCCATAGTGAGTACTCGTCATTGATGGTTGCCAATATCTTGATCCTCCCTTTGCTCTGGGTCTCGTCGCCTCCGACGGTGGTCGATTCCATGTTGTAAGATTGGGTTTTAAATGCCTCTGAAAGTAGATTCAACTTGTGATTCTCGAGGAAGTTGGAGCATAACAATAAGAGGTAGGCTGATACACTGGAAGACCAGTGGATGAGACGATCAGCAGCTGGGATGGGTCAGGAAGGTCTACTGGTAAGGCTGGGCGAAGCTCGAATGGGGCAAGGTAAATACATTTACCTAGAGGATTGCACCACCCATGACAGCTTACATAGTCTAGCAGGCCAGGCGCTCAAGCACTGAGGCATGGCCTCAAAATATGTTCTGAGATTCTTGCACCGCCTACAAAGCATTCCAGAATGTGTTGGAATTCTTGCACAGCCTCATTCATCATCCCCCCGTGGAGCGGCGCGGCCTAAAATGCTGGATGTACAATGACGACGGAATTCGGTCGACCGCAAATTCAGTCCCTGAACGGGCCTCCCTCTACGCGCAACCAATTCCAAGCGGGCCTCCCTCTACGTGCCAGTTCATCCCCAAACTGGCCTCTGCGAGCACCGATCAGCGAGTGCCCAGAGTCATCAAAGCCGCCTTGGCGGAAGCACCCACACCCGTGCCACACCCTCGCAGACTGCAGTGGCCTGGGAATCGGGCCCCCTTGGACAACTTGGATGGGCGAAATGACAAGATAGAAGAACCCAATGACAGCCAGTGCTAGCGCCAAGCAACAGCCTAGGCGCACTAAGTCGACATGCGGACCTGGGACAAAGTCGACATTGTCAACTCAACACCGATGTCTAGTATAACAGCCTCACGGCCCCCTTTGGCAGCACTTACACTCCAAACGTTCAGGCGACGCATGTATATTCCGCAGAAAACCTCCCACTGAACGCGAATGTTGGAAGATGGCGAAAATGGACACTGTCCTCGCTCAGTCTTGTGGTCTTGACCTTCTCTTCCTTCTGCCCGCGCTTCGACTTCACAGACCTTTGCAAGACTCTCGAGCATGGCCAGCGAGATGCCCGCCAAAGCCTCTATCCCGGGCCTTGCCCGTACCCTCTTCTCCAAGTTTGAACCTGGCGCAACCTTCTTGAACAGGACTGGATTGAATCCCAGACATCTTCTAGATAGTGCGGAGCACATCATTCACGACGGATATCACGCCGCGTCCCGGTACATCACCCACGCCGCTACCCGGATTGCAAATCCAGTGGAGGTATGTATTCTAAACTCTGAACATATCAGGACCAGCAGTCACTGAACTCCTACCCAGCCAGTCGATCTCGAGCTTGCCAACAACCAACAGGTAACAAAGACCGGCCAGGAGCCCGAGGGCACGCTGGGCCACCCAATCTGTAAACACACCAGCTGATTTGCTTCTCAGACTGACGAATTGGGAGAAGCCGGCCCACCAGTCGCAAATTCCTTGACTATCGACGCATCCTATTTGCGCTCCAACCGTGAGCGGGTGTGGATGGCCATTCTCATTGTCAGCGTTCTGTCCTTGATTATGGTGCCGGGTCTCGTTCTCGGGGTCATGACGAAGCAGCTATCATGGGGAATTGCTCTCTGTAGCTTTATTGCTACAGTCGTCAGCTTCCTTGCAAGCTTCTACTATCACCCTGACAAATGAGGCTGATGGATTTGGTGTGAGGTGACTTTCGTTGTGCGCGTTGGAAGCCATTTGTCGTCAACTATGCGGGCCCCCATCCCCCATCCCCCACCCCCCTATGGTCCGCTCTCCCGATCTCAACCTTGAAGACTCTGATTAGAGGCTGATGCCTTAGTTCCTACATTTTATGGTTAATATGAATGGAAAAGGGATCTTGGACTGCATTCACAGAGGATAGAGCAATTATATCCCCTCCCCCACAACCCATCTCGATGTGTCCCCCTTGATGACCACCACCTTCCTCCCATCTTCTAGGGTGGGTACTCTCTTGGGTATTGTGCCACTGACAGGAGACTTTGTGATCATGGATGAACACACAACCAGCTTGGTATTGTCAATTAATATTCCATCCTAGGCCATACAACTGTTCGTGGGTGGAGCCCCTCATGATCCTTCGCGCGAGGCTGATCAGGGGCAGTCACCTAGTGCCGGCTTACCAAGCTGCTTAGTTTGTCATCACAGGCCCCGGCCGTTTCGAAGAAGGCCAAAACTGCAGTCAGCTCTATCACGGCACTAGAGGCGAAGGATTTCAGACTACGATGAGACAGCACGGTAGAGGTGCTTTGAAATATGACACGATTTGATGATTGTAGGAATAACTCGGCCTGAGTTGCAAGGACCCTCGCGGCCATACTTACACCCGAGAGCATGACCTTGTAGAATATAAAGCTCGTCTTAAAGAATGTGCAGGAGAGTTGAGTAGCTAGCTTGCACATAACATCATCCAGAGTCATCTTCTCAAGTCAACTTCCGAATAACAAAGAGTAGCAGCACCAACAGGCAATATGGCATCCTCATTTCCCAAACACCGAAGACTCCTCGTCTCCAATCAGGCAGGTGGCAGGGCTGAAGACCAGGCAGAGCCCGGGGTCGAGGTCCTCGTAGATACCCTCGAGCCCGTTGCTGTGACGCCCCAGTTCAACAGGGCGCCGATCGCGACTCACACTGCGGTTCCCACCTCGAACTCAGAAGCGTATGTTTTCACGGGATCACTGCGAGGGGGAATGCTATGTAGCAAATCACACCACTTACACATCTCATATCTCGCAGGGGCCGACCGCAGCTAGATACCGTCCCCGGATCAGGAATCGTCATGCCGGGCGGCGCGAACATCTACTACTTGGACCTCGCTCCGCACTCTGAAACCCCAATGGTACGTGTGATACTCACCCTTCACCGGCAACACGCTCAAGAGAGGGGAGAGAGAGGGAGAAACGACAGGCTGACGGGTGCCATGGGTGTGTTCCCCTCCAGCATCGAACTACCTCGACAGACTACGCGATCGTTCTCAAGGGCGAGCTCACGGTTGCGACGCCGCCGGCGGCCTTTAACGTCGTCGACGGCAAGGGCTCGTACGGAAAGGTGAAGGAGACAGTTGCGCGCGCTGGGGATGTGGTGGTCCAGAGGGGATGTATGCATGCGTGAGTACCCAACGTACCGACCTGCCTCACCCTGTTTGTGGCCTGCCCCTGGGGGTGTTGGAGGTGTTATGTAAGTGCAGAGTCTTTGCTGACTGGGTTGTGTTTCTGGCTTTGATAGGCTGGCGAATCGTACCGGGGATTGGGCCCGCATGATTGTTATTGTCCTCGGGGCTGAGCCGGTTAAGGTCGAGGTTGCTGGCGAGACGAAGGAACTTGGAGAGGCGTGGCTGCAGTGAGTTGCAGTGATGAATGGTGAACGATATCCAAAGGACATGTTGGGAGACAGTACACGGTAATGTGCTGTAATCGAACTGGTGTTTAATATGGTCTGTCTCAATGTCCCATTAGTGACGGAGGGTGAGATATGGTGAACGGGCATCATAGATTTCCCTCTAAAAGGATCGTATAGGCCTTGAAACGATAGCGTCCTAATAGACCTATCATGAGCACATACAACTTCTACTGTGTGCACAGAAGAGGGTACGGGTAAAAAGAGCAAGACGGATAACGTGGGTCAAGAGGTATCTTGTCATGGCCAGACCCTTTGGGCCTGCCTACAGGGGTCGAGCCCCCAACGGCCGCGCTGGTGTCAACCCGGCCAGTGTGATGTCACATGCTAAGACGACCCTACATAGGCTATACTTCAGCGCCCATTTCGCTGCTAAGGAATTATCAACTTTTTTTCAGATTCAACCCGCCCAAAAGCAGCCACCAGTCCGTCCTACTTCAAGAACGCGGCGACGCGTGCCACGCTACGCATCAACCCTCGACGACGATTACCGAGAAGTCGCATTGCGTAGCGATTCGCAGTATTCCACAATGATACAACAGACAAAGGCTTAATTCTTGACATTTCATTACTCGAACCCCACCAGCCTGTGATGGGCGCACGACGAACACGATGGCAACGGACCCCGAAGACCAGCCCTCCCCCGTCCCGGAGCCCTTGACCGACGCAGACAGCAATGCCACCGGCAGCGACTCCGACAGCGACTCGGGCGACTCGCCCGTGCCCCAGGTAGAATGGCTAGCCACAGCACGCGCAAAGCGGTCGACCGCCGGCAACCGCATGAAGTCGATGCTCGCGAACGAGGAGCCCGCCGACGAGGACTCGGACCTGGAGCTGCTGTTCCAGGAGGACGAGGACGATGCCGGTTTCAGCGACAAGGGCCAGGATGACGGCTCCGACGCGCAGATGGACTCGTCCGACGACGAGGACGAGAACGAGGCCGAAGCCGAGGACGAGGGCGAGAAGGAGCTGCAGCGCAAGGAGCGCGAGAAGAAGCTCGCCGCGCGCAAGCGCAAGGCACAGCAGGCCATACCCGCGAGGTTCAGGAAGAAGGTCAGGATCAGCCAGCCGCCCACGCCGACCAGCACCACCGCCGAGCCGCCCAAGCCCCGCCCCAAGAAGAAGTCGGAGCGCGCGAGCTGGCTGCCCTCGGCCGCCGACATGCCCACGCGGTCATCGGACCGGAAGACGACAAAGCTGAGCAAGGAGCAGCTGCACAACCAGATGGTCGAGCGCGAGGAGAGGCGGAAGAGGCAGATGGAACTCATGGAGAAGAAGGCCAAGAGGCTGGAGGCCATGAAGAAACCGCCCATGACACAGGAGGAGAGGCTGGCGGAGGCCGCGATCGTGGAGAAGAGGAACGCAAAGAGCCTGAACCGGTGGGAGGAGGCCGAGAAGGTGCGCGAGGAGGAGCGGCGGGCAAAGCTGGCTGCGCTGAATAACCGCAGGCTGGAGGGTCCCGTCGTCACGATGTGGAGCGGCATAGTCGACCTCAGCGAGACCCAGTTGAAGAATGTCGGCAAGTTGGTGTCCATCGAGGAGAAGCCGAAGCGGAAAAGGCCATCCACCGCTGTGTCTACTGCCGCAAACACAGGCGCAAACACGGCCGCGCCGAGTCCCAAGCCAGATCGTCCGTCCACGGCCGTGTCGAACGCGGGCACCGCGGCTACGGCAAGTCCCAAGGCCGAGACAGCAGCATCGGAGACGGTCCCGCCTACGCCCACGGCCCAGGGCGCTCCCAGCCTCCCACCTGTGCCAGAAACGCAAGGAGAGCCGAAAGGTCCAAAGGAAGAGCCGACTGAGCCATCCGAGCGCGTCACTGAGCAGGCGGTCACTGAGAAACTAACAAGTGAGCATATGGCGACGGAGCAATCTACGAATGGACAACCTGCTACTGAGAAACCTACAACTGAGCAACCCACGATTGGGCAGAATACCACTGAGCAGATAAATACTGAGCAGACATCTACTGAGCAGCTTTCGACCGGACAGCCTACGACTGAACAGGCGACCGCTGAGCAGCCGTCACCTTCATTGCCAACAGCCACCGCACCCACAGCTACACCCATTTCTGCGCCTGCGCCTGCCATATTGCCGGTATCAACGCCAGTGCCAGCACCAACAGCACCAGTCACCATTCCACCACGTCCGCTATCGGCCCCAAGGCCTGATCCCAAGTCACCTGGAATCCCCGGCCCCAGCGTATTCGCTCCCTTGGCCACAGCTCGCGGGACACCTCCCCCAAGGCCTCTATCTGCGTCTCCAGTACTCTCAGGCCCAGCCGCCGTACCCCAGGTGTCAGGTCCTTCTCCTCTTTCCGTGCCGTCACAATCGACAAATATGACGCCGTCGATGCCCTCGCCGCCCGTCAAAACGGAGCCGCAAAGCACCTCACAGCTGCCTTTAGCTCTCAGACCGGACATAGGCCCGCGATTCATGCCACCTCCAAACCCTCATCTCGCCCAGTCGCCTCAACCAAGCGTGCTCGCCCCTCCAGTCGGCATGCCCAGCATGTTCAATGGACCAATGCCGGTCTTGGGCTATTCAGCACAGCATTCTCCTCGCCCAGCTGGCCTGGCTGCCCCAAATACTTCTCACTCACCTTCGCCTCTGAACCCGTCGTCACCTGCTCCTGCTCCTCCTCCCATCCCAGTCCCAGTATCAACTCAAAATCCCAACTCACTTGCCGCTTTCCCAAGCCCATATCAACAACAACCTCCACAAACTCCCGCACCGCAACCATCACCGATCCACACGACGGCTAGCTTCCAGCCGATAATGCCGACCACGATTCCGGCTCCTGCTCCGGTCTCAGCCTCAGCCCCAGCACCAGCCCCGGCTCAAGCTTCAGCTTCGACTCCAGCCCCGCCACCGATCCCGACCCCAACTCCTGCAAAGCTGACCAAGAAGCAACAGAAGGAGGCACAGGCCAGGGAGAAAAAGGCTGCCAAGGCTGCAGCTCCCAAGAAGCCCCCTCCACCGCCTGAGCCTCCAGAGCCCGAGCCACCTTTGGAGGGCAAAGTCACCCGCAGTTGCATCATCCTCCAGGACTTTGACGAAGAAGCCATCAAGAAGCCAGATGTACAGACGCAGATCCTGTTCGGCCGGAAGATGACCAAGCTCGCGAGTAAGTTTAGCAAGTTGGCATGTCTCGACCTAATCGATATAGTGTACTAACCGACCACCCCTCCAGAGCCCCCTCACGCACCGCTCTGCGTCATCACAAACCACCCGGCCCGCTACAGAGACCCCAAGACAGGGCTGCCCTTCTACAACACCTACGCGTTCAAGGAAATCCAGAAGCTCGTGGCCGGCGACTTCAAGTGGAGCCAGCTCACGGGCACGTGGGTCGGCCGCGGCGACGACGCGGCCCAGGGCGTACCAGCGCGGTTCACCCGCCCCGAGACGGAGGACGAGAGGAAGGAGAGGATGGAACGCAAGGAGAGGGAGAAGAAGGAGGCCGAGGAGCGTAAGGAGCAGGAGGAGAGGGCCGCCGCCGAGCAGAAGGCTAAGCTGGAGGCTTCTGCACCACCGCCCTCTACTGAGGCCCCTGGCGCGGCTGCGATGACAACGGGGACGAGTTCCGCGCCGATGGCTCCCATGGGCCAGGGCACTGATGCGCAGCCCTTGCCTCTCGCTTCTGGCTCTGTGCCGGTACCTAATCCAGTGCCATTGCCTGCGGCTGCGCCCGCGGATGGAACTGGCGCTGAGGGCGGCGGTCTATCTCCTCCTCCGCCTGTTGGAGTGCCACCGTCGATGCCAGCACCTGGTGATACAAAGCCGGTGGGACCTGCTCCACCAGTGCCTGGACAGACCACAACAACCGGTGAAATACCCACTCCTGCTGCCTCTGCGGCTGCCGGAGACCCAGACAGTGTGATGACGCCAGCACCGCCGTTAGAGAGTGGTACGGATCAAGCAGGCTCTGGATAGAAAGGCTATAGAAGATTAAATCAGAACTTACATGACGTTCATACTGCACGTACTCTTGTTTCCTTCCTTCGCTCATTGTAATGGTATTGCAACGGTATCGCACTCCCTCGGGCCATGTGTGAGATAGCATGCCGAGGAACATGTGCCAGCCTAGCAGGTGAGCACGGAAAAGCCTCAACAACGGAGTAATGGAGTTCGGTCATGGATGGTAAGTCTTCTCTATCGGTATGATTGTCATGTCGATCCCAGCTGAGTTGAGTTTTCGTCGTTCGTCGTGGTTGTATGGAAACCAATCAGCACGGACAGATCCATGGCCAAAGCTTAAGTCAAACCTTGAGCATCGCTGTCAAATTTTCACGTGGGAGCATGAAGCTCGGGAAACAGTCTTGTGTAGTAGTGCGCCAAAAAAAAAAAAAAAAAAGCAAGTGACTAAAGTGGTATCTCAACTCAAATACAACCGTCGAAAATCATCCACATCGTAGACCATCATGATGCGTAGTGACTCGAAATGCAGCACTTCCTCAACTCTAATCCTCCAGAGCCACCTGATTCCACCTCATCAAGGCTTGTACGGGTCCTCCGACACCACGGTCTCCTCCTCCCAGCACTTCTCCAACCACTTCTCGGTCACCACATAGGGGCGCTTGAGGCTCTTTCTCTCGCTGACCCGAGCATTGATCTCCTTCGTGACTTTCTTCGCGCCCTCGTCGTCACCTCCGCTGACAACAACGACATGCGTGACGACACCGTCGTCAAGGTCGTCCGCGACCTCACCGCCCCCAAAACGCATCCAGGACTCCAGACGTGCAGTCGTCAGCCGGTGTTCCTTGCCCTCCACCTGCGCGAGGTAGACGCGGCACCGCCGGAACACGTAGCCCCTCGACCGGGGCAGCTCGTGGCCGTGGGCCTCGAGCTGGTCGTAGAAGGCGTTGTTGTCGAAGTCTGCTGCGCCGTTGTCGTCTGACATGCGGTTCTCCTTCATGCGGGCAAAGAGCGTCTCCATCTCGTCCGCGTCCAGGTCGCGGTGGTAGCTGTCGCCGTACTGGTCTGTGTTCTCCGCGGCGAGTGCGCGCATGTCGTCCGGAGCGAGGTACAGGTGCTCGTCTTCGTATGGCAGCAGGTCCTGCTGCTTGATGCAGTCCACCACCCACTTGGGGCTGACGATGAAGCCCGCCCCTTGCCTCCTCAGGGACAAGATATATTGGTTCTGTCTGTCTGCGAGTGCGATCGCGCTGCCGTCAAGCACCCTGGCTGGATTATGGGCGAGAGAGCCACCGTGCTCTTGCACCAGAGTCGCGAGCTCCTTCACTGACTTGTCCAAATTCTCGGATCTGGCCTCAATGTAAAAGGACAGACCCTCGAAGAGCTTGGATTTTTCGAACACGACGGCATCATCGTTGCCAGCAATCTGCAGCCCGCCCTTCTGCTTCTTGCTGGGAGCCCTCTTCCTCTTCTTCTCGAATTCAATCTTGCTCTTGTTATCTTCGTCTTCTTTGATCTTGAAGCGAAGTTCGTTCCACTCGTCGATATCGAGAGCATCAGTCCAGCCTTTGTCTGTTCGTATGCTGCGGAAGCGGGGGAAACGGAGTGTTTTTCGAACAGCGAAAGACTGGGAGTCTTCGACACTGGCGCCTTTGACCTCAATCACGATGGATTGACTGGGTCGGATCCATCGATCTGGCTTCTCAGTGTACCTCTCTCCTCCAGCCAACTCGATGTACTGTCGTGCTCGCTTAGGATTCCAGTCTTGCCATCTCTCTTCCGGGAGAAGACGTTGGATTTCTGCGTAATCCTCTGCTGTGATTCCGCCCCCGACCTTGAAAAAGCTGTAGAACTTTTCGGGGTGGGCAGTTCCGTCGTCGATTTCTCGCTTGCTTGCCCTCAGTCCGCAAAGGAAACTGGAGAGCATTCCACCACGTCTTCCAGTGCCATAGTATCCCCCTATGATGACACAATCCAGGGTCTCGCCATACTCCTTCATGTAGTCAGGCTTGATCTTGAGCCAATGAAAGGGGCGGTCATTCAGCTCATAAGGTGAGTGCGGGTTCTTGAGCATGATTCCCTCGGCAGAGCTCTGAATGATTTTGCGAAGGTAAGGCTCGATTTCTGAAGGAGAAGTGCACACTTGGTGAGGGTGGATTTCAAACCGCCCAGGGACATCCTTGATGATACGTTTAAGCAATTCGTGGCGCTTCAGGAGTGGTTGACGGGTCAAATCATGGTTTTTGAAGAGCAGGAGGTCGAAGACCCGGAAGAGGGGTCTTGGACTCTCTTCATCGTATGGGTGTGCTTGCGCGTAAATGGCGTGTGTCTTCAGAGTCCCAAACGTCACCATCTCACCCTTCTGGGGGTCAAATCCGATCATCTCCCCGTCCAAGATACAGTTTGGCACACCGTGGAAAGCGTTTCCCAGATGCCGAGTGAGGGCGGAATTGTTGTCATCCAGCGACTCCCCGTACAAGTATGTATAGTCTTTGCCCTTGCGAGACCAGAACTTGAAATGGTAATCGCCATGTTCATCCATGTGCACATGTAATTGCATGCGCTCGCCGTCGACCTTCTCCTCCATCCAAAATGTTGGGTCCCCTGCCGGGAGTCCGAGTTTCTCAACGATCTTGTCCCATGTAAGAGCGTTGTTGGCGGTTGGTGCTAGCTGTGGCATAAAGTTCTGCATGATGCGAAGCTGCTGGTCTTCTTGTCCGAGACGAATTGCCGGGTCCGAGAGCTGCCGACAGACTTCCCCCAGATCGGACTTGACGTTGAACAAGTCCATAGCGTCGGGGTGCCATTCTTTCAAGACGGTTCTCTCTGAGGCGCCTACCCTCATTTGTTTCAGAATGATGCGTATGAGCCATTGCAGCTCCACGGCGGACATGTGCAGGAAAAAGTCATCGAGGATTGGGAGCTGCTCGGCTTCTTTGCTGACGGCTGCCAGCTTGTCGAGAAGCTCATTCACCTCCGATATGCGCATATTGCCATACTCCCGTTTCACCGCCCGATTATACATGACCTCAAAGCAGCGTCCTGCAAAGTCACCAGCCATCCGGCTCGCAGCGGTCTTGCCCGGGTTCTTCCAGTTGATGAGAACCCTGGCGTCTTCAGCATTGTCCGCCAAGCCAAGTAGCTTCTTGAGTCGCTTTGCAATGGTCTGTTCTTTGAGCCCATACACGGTGCGCTCGTTGTCAATCTGCGGGCAGATGAGGCGCATGACTGGGTAGACATCGTTGCCGACCTGCTGGCGCCAACGTGAAAAGAAGCCTTTAAGAAGATCCTCTCTGTAGCGGGCTGGCGACTTCGATTTCACCTGGATTCTTCCTAGGCCTGGGGCATTGACGAAGCGGGCGGGATCGGGACCCTTTTTCATCGGTTCAAAGAGGTGTTCGACAAGATCCGCGAACTGCAGCGTAGGTGCATGGTTGTGAGGGGGCTGCTGGCTGGGTTGACTCATGATGGGCGAGAGAGCCTTGTCCAGTCAAGAAGAGATGTTGTTGTTGTGATGGATTTGGAGGACGTGATGGGGTCAACACATGCTGAGGTTTGGAATAAATAGTGGCGGGCGGAACGTCGTTTGCAAACGCGACGCGCGACGGGCGTGTACCTGAAGTGAAGTGCTGCCTGGGTGGTCCGTCACGCCTGCGTCGCCAGATCATGTGAATGAAGCTTACATCAGCCCAACCGAGTGCAGCCCAGCCCAGCCCAGCCCAGCCTAATAAGCTCCAACAGTGGGCTTGAACAGGCAGCCATGCGAAAATGGCAGCTGTTCCATTCATTGCCTTGTGGTACGTGCTTATACATTCACATAACGGCCTTTGTTTACCATTGACGGGTTTCAAAGTGAATGGACCACAGACCGCATGCATGCCTGGAGAGGATAGCCGACCTGCTTGCCTGAAGCCCGCACATACCAAGGCAGCACGACGGAGTACTGGTAAAAAGTCAGTTCCAACTCAGGCTGTGACGGACGAGACAGCGTTTCCTTTCTTTCCTTTCGTCCTCTGTCTAGAGATCAAATGACCCATCTCAATGTGCACACACCCGAAAAGGCCCCAAGGTAAATTCCACTAGTCTTGAATCATTATCATGAAGACCGTCTAGTTACACTAGAGAATCACCACGTTGCCCATCCCAGCCAGTCTAATAGTCTTGTGTGCCCACGTCGGAACATCTGCCGAAATATATCCATGTATCCTATCCACAGTGATGAGCATTAGCCGCCCGGAGCAAGATCTCCATGTCGGAAAATACCCAAGATGACCCTCGCCTTCAAGAGTACGAACATGGGCCAGAAATGGCTGGGAGGGTGTACAGTAAGCACGGCTGCACGGTAAGGAGGCACGGAGACAAGAGGTAGGAGTAGCTGAGTAGATGGATTGTCCCTGCGGCGATCGCAGCACCGGGAGTTAGAGTGGGCTGGTTGCATCATTACCCTGTAATGGCTGTCACACTAATCTGCAGCTTCCCGTCGTGGTGGGACCTGCAAAGGGGGCCTGGGGGTCGCGTGCCTTTGACAGGTGGGGCTGGGAAGCTTTCATGCGCGGGCATGCTGAAGGGAGGGAGGGAAGGAGACGAACAGAGGAAACTCCCACGCAATACGGACCAGACCCACCGATCTGGAAATTGGTCGTGGGAAAGATCGCATCATGGACACCAAGCCACGCCGTCTTCAGCGCCTCTTGCAACGCGGGAAGCCATCAGGACGGGCTGGACGGGCTGGGTGGGCACAGGGCCGTCAATTGACATTAAACAGGCTTGACGTCATGCATCGACGCCTCTTCGACAGCTACAATACCTCCAACAAGGTCAAGGTCCCGGTCCAGGTCCGGCTGTCCAGCTTTGCCAGTCCCGATCATATGATTCTCTTGGCATGCCGATTCCAACATCTCAAGCTCAGGTCAAGAAATGCCTGCCCCAGCACAGGCAAATTCTGTATATGGGACACATGTGTGCATGTACAGTCCCGTATGGGCCGCCAGATGCCCCTACTTTCAATGCAGGGTGGCAGCTGGGCATTGGCAATTCTGGCTCCTGCGCAGACATGTTGTCTCATCTTGAGTTGGGGGTTAGATGGCAGGGCAAAGCAAGGCACGGGACATGGCTGAGCCTGTTAGCGAGAGAGGGAGCATCCGGGGCAAAAGCTCATGTCGAACGACGTGACCCACCTGGCCGCCCAGCAACAGGTCTACCGCACCATGCCCCATACACAGTAGTTGTAAACTTCTGGATGTAGGATTGAATCGATACTAGTGTAACCCTGTTCCCGGCTTTTCATCCCTGCCCCTCCGCTCCCCTGATGAATCTCAAACTCGTCTGTTTCTGCGACGCTGAACTCATTGAGGCCTCTCTCCCAATCTTGGTCAATTTGATCGTCACCATCCATCCCTCGCAAACCTCAGGTCTGCAGCCGGCCTGCAGCCGGGCGGCCTATCCGCCCACGTTGAAGGGCATGTTGCATACATAGACGGTGGCTGGATGGGCTGACGGCAGAAGCTTCCGGGTGACACCAACAGCTTTAACTGCAACTGTGGGACAACGACAGACCGTTCTCGCCAGTCTCTTGGCTGCCAGACCACTCGCCCTCTGAAAATTTCGAGGCCAGACAGACAAAAACACACATGGGACACGTCTAGGCGCTGTCCAACTGCGGTCTAGCACATAGGGGCTGGGCCGCACAGACGGTCATGATCGACAGACACACCAGGCGTCATGGTTCTCGATTGGGCCCGGATCATGGCGCGTGTTGACTGTCCATTCTTCTTAGACCGCATTTGGGCGGCTGGTAATAACCATCACGGCGTACGTTGCTCTGCCAGTCCTGCTTGTCTGGTCGTTCCAGGCCGGTGACCCGGCACGCCACTAGCTGCAATGGGGAGGTAGTTCGAGCTGCAACTCGTTCCATTGGCATTGTTCAATTTCCACACCCCGATCGCCCTTGCCTCTGCAAGTACTTACCCCTTGACACACACGCAGTCTTTTTTTTTTTGACGTCGATGCTGCTGTACTTATGACGTATTGGTTCACGTCACAATCACAGCAGCAAACGTAGGTACCACCCTCACCCGCGCAACAAACGCACGCACCCATGTCTGGACCAGACTACCACCCGTACGTACCTGCCTACCAAGCACGTCAAGTCTGGACTACCTCGACTACCAACCACTTTTTGTCCCATGCTGCTGCATCTTGGTGACTGGTGCCGAGTCAAAGCTCTATAAACCAACTTTGACCATCCGTCCGCCCACCTTTCCTTCGCCGTCTCCTTCTACTTCCCATCTGCCACCTCTTAACGCTTGTCCATCAACACAACACACCCCTTTCCCAACGACGTGATACCCCACCCCCCCAACGTCCTTTTTTGATACCCAGGCAGTTTTTCCCCAATTCGCACTCTTATCTGCCATTAATCGACCCTCTACTATCACAGTAGTAATTTTCCAACACCAGCTACGGAGTAATCATGGCGTCACCCAACGTCAACAAACCCACCGACATGAAGGTCAAGGAGTCCGACGTGAACAGGAAGCTTCAGATCTACGGCATTGCAACTGCATTCCAGAATGGCAAGGTCCCATCGGTATGGTCCAAATCGCCGTGCAAGGCCAATTGGCTCTTCTAACCTATTCTACGCCAGAATGACCAAATCGATGTTGCTCTAAACAGCTTCCTGGCATCCAGGGCCCTCTCGAAGCCCGCAGACAAGCTCTCAGCCGAGGGCAAGGCTCTTGTAAAAGATTTCAGCGAAGTTGTCACCCAGGCCAGGAACCTCCTGCTGTCCAAGAACGAGGGTAATCTGCTCCAGGACTTCATCTGGCAGACTACGCAGTTCGACCCCAAGGCCGTCGGCGCCCCAAATGTCCCGGTGAACAAGGAGACCGCACAGCAGCACGGCGACAAGGCATTGCAAGGGCTGCGCACTCTTGGAACCTTGATCATCACCAATGGCCAATTCCGGAAGCTTCGTACGCGCACCCACTACAGCTCACCTACGTGTATGCACAACCACTAACAACTTGACAGTGAACGATGCCAGCATCCTGTTGCGCGATATTGCCGGTGACGCCGCTACTAATGCCGCAGGCAGGGTCAGGCCATCTGAGGATCGCTTGGCCCAGATCGATCGTCCCGCCGATGACAACACCTGGCACGATAAGCCCGACTTTTCAAAGGAGAACATTAGGAGCCAAATCCAGAAGAACTACAAGGGCAACGACCCCCAACAGGACGCACAGAAGGTCGCCGAGAACGCAGCCAATGCTGCTCAGGACCCCGCCACAGACAGCGGGGTCAACGTCGCAGCCGGTGTCGATGCTGCCAAGCAGAGCGCGCAAGAGAAGACGGGCATAACCGAACAAGACGCAGCCGAGGCGAAGCAGGCCGCCAACAAGCGGGCTGCAGAGTACCGTGCCAAGACTCTGGAGTACCTTAAGAAGAAGATACCCCAGGAGCGTCGCGAGCAGACTATTTGGCGGCTGAAGAAGATGATCCTCGAGTGCCAACAGCATCCTGACTACCAGGAGGCTATTACGACTCTCTTGGATCTGGCCGAGCAGTATGGTGGCCACGCGAATACCCTAGCACAGGGTGGTACCGGTACCGTCAAGGACACTCGCTCGTCCCTTGCCCAGGCCGAGGCTGATCTCAAGACGCTGATTGAGAGGTTCGCAAACGGCACCTCCAGCGATGACCTGTGGTCTGCTGTGAACCAAATCTACCAAGATGCGCAAAAGGACCCAGAGCTGAAAGACTGGTTTAAGTCTCTGGACAAGTACATTCGCCGGTCTCTCCAAGAGCAGGGCTACATTCTCGAAGAGGCTTCCACCCAGGAATGGAACAGGCTGTACGACCATGGCGACTACTTGCTCCGCCAGAAGTACAAGACCCACACTGATCGTGTCATCGACGAGGTCAAATTCCTCGCCGTTCAGTTCGACGAGGACGCCCAGAATAAGCAGTTCGCCAACACCATCAACAAGCTCTTTACTGATCTCGGCAACGATGAGAATGGCAAGCCAACCTTCAAGCCTCACTTGGTCAAGGATCTGACAGAAGTCATCCTCCCCGCTGTGTTCGAGAACGTGGCTTATATTCCCGTCCCTCGCATCGAGTACTCTGATCCGCAGGTCGACGCCGTCATCGAGAACCTCGTCCTCGAGAGTGACAACTTTATGCCCAACCTGTTGGAGATCAACAGCGAGAACCACATGCGATGGGGACGCAAGAAGGTCACCAGCAAGCACCAGCACTCCTTCGAGATCAAGGTCTCGGGCGTCCAGATGGACCTCCGTGATGTCAGCTTCTACGTCAAGAAGAAGCAGGGATTCCCTTCTATCACCGATCAGGGTGTAATGGACATTATACTGGCTGGCGAGGGCTTCGGGTTTACGCTGAAAATGTCTTCTGCAGACAAGAAAGACTCGCAGAACTTCTTCAAGGTTGACAAGGTCGACGTTAACATCAACAACATGAAGCTCAAGGTGAAGAAGTCCAAGCATAAGCTGCTGTTTGCTATTGCCAAGCCAATTGCGCTGAAGGCCATGCGGCCCGCCATCCAAAAGGCTGCTGAGAAGGCGATCAAGGACAATTTCAACCAAGCAGATGCCTTCCTGAAGCAGGTCCAGGTCGAGGCCGACCGCGCATTGGAGGAGGCTCGCGAGGACCCCACGGCCGCCCCCAACATCTACAAGCGCTACGTTGACGCGTTCCAGAAGCAGCTTCTCCAGGGCAAGAAGAAGGCCGTGGATGCTGTGGCCGATAAGAAGGTCAACTACGCCATCACCCAGGAGGACAGCATCTTCAAGGACATCAAGCTGCCTGGCGGCATCAGCTCCAAGGCTACCGAGTACAAGGAGCTGGCCCGTAAGGGCGAGAAGTGGGAGTCGCCCGTTTTCTCCATCGGATCTGCCAAGAGTAAGTGACTCACTGATTCATCCCCCCCCCTCTTTCGTTTATCGTTACTCGAGTAGTTATGTAAACTCCATTCGCACTTCAAGTCTCTCTTGGCCAGCAAGATACTGACGAGCAAACAGCAAGCACCGACATCCCGGCTGCTCCTAAGGTCACCCGAAAGCCTCACACCACCGGTGCTACCACTAACGGTGCCAACACCAATGGCAGCACCACGCTCGCCGACAGCGGCAATATCAAGACCGATCTGAACACCGCTGCTCATAATCAGTTCAACTCATCTACCCCAGCAACCACTGTCTCTTAAGCCCAAAGAGGTCGAGACCGGAAAGCACTAAAATTCACAACGATGAGATACCCATGGTGGCGGAGGCGTAATACCGCGGAGCATTCCTCGTAGGAATGATGGTTTCGTGTGCGCGGGGGTTAGTGAAAAAATTACGGTTCTTTTTTGTTGAATGACTCTTTATCAGACACGCAAAGCTTGATCCTGTTTTCTATTTTTGTTCTTATACCCGGACGGTCATGGACTTTCATACGTTGATACCCGGTTTGGGCAAACCAGTCGTTTTCTGAGTGGGGGCAGGCGGGGCTTGCGTGCAATGAAGGGGCTGTGGAAGGAAGGTTCTCGTTTTCACAATTATTTGAAGTTTCTTAGTTCTTCGACTGTGCGCTCACCACTCTCTACCTAATATTCCATAGTACGTAGAAAGGGAAAACAACAAGAAGTCTTGGCTCGTTTATTCAGCATTCGGCGGACGGACTCAGTTACAAATGTTCATTGTGCAATGATAACTCGACAATCTCAAGCCCTCAAATCATGGAGTGGGTTCTGCTTCTGCCATCATTTACCGTCAACCGTGCTGATACAACTTCAACTCCTGAGAGCAATGGTTTGCACGAATTGATGTTTTCGGCCATAGTTGAGCCGGCGGACAAGCTCAGATCAATGCGGACGAGTGCAATTAGTCTTCACTCCGCATGCAAACAGTCTGCAGATCCAACGCAATGTGGAGGATCCAAGGGTACGGGCATCATATATGAATCAGCAGGGCTAGCAAGTGTGGCCCGTCAATTAGTCGTCTGTCCTTGCTATACGATTGAATCTATAGGAGTCACATGCATTGACCAGGGCCATGAATGACGTCGGGGGGGGGGGGGTTGATACACGCCAAACGTAGTCTCTGAACGATCGCCAAATACTCATACATGTCTATCCGGACAAGGCCTAGGTGGGTAGACGAATTTGCTGAATTGACTGTCGTGGCTCCGTACCTATCATAACCCCCGAGCTGCACCGCGGTGGGCATACTGTTTCCATGGACGGGAGTACGCAGAACAGTTGGTGACTTACCTAGACCTCCTGATTTTAGAAAGAGTGGTCATAGCACGGTGTCGTTCGGGTTCTGAAGAGGAGCGGTGATCGTTTGTTGGAGCTGCGTTGCAACCGCTCATGGCAGTGCAGTCACAGTTTAGAAGCCCTTGATCAAGCTCGAGTTGAACTGAATCTCTGACATCGAAGCCAGGTACTCTGTCACGCAAGCCTGGGACTAATCATACATTTATGACCGAGAGACGCACGGCATATCATGGCTCGTTTCAGAAATTTACAAAAAGACAATTGTGAAATCAACAAGGACATGATAATTGGACATAAATCCAGCAGCTAGTCAGGTAGCCTACCCAGGCATTCACACCTAAAATCTTTACCATCAACATTCAGAGTCTGTTCCAAAAAAAAAAAAAAAAACCTTTAACGCTCCTCTAAATCAGATACTGGCTAATATTCCAGACCTATTTACGTATGGTCACATGTGCACCCACCTTCACATGGTCTCGCGCTTGTGCTGACTTACGAGCCCCGGCACCAGCAAGGGCACTAAGATCAATCATATCAAACATGACAGAAGAAGCACCGCGGCGCGTAAGGCGTTGCAGAAACTGCGGAAAGGACCTGAACGGACCGGGGAAGATCATCGAGGTTGTGATCGAGGAAGACGTCGAATGCGACTGCATGAGTTACGAGCGGGACCCACGCAATGGCATTGACCCCCGCGGACACAGACCATGCCCAAGCCGGAACTGCAACAAAGGCACACCGGGGGAGCGCTGGGGGTGCGAGGGCTGTAATTTCACGATGTGGGTCTATCCGTGTGGCAGTTGTTCTGGTAATGGAGTCTACGACTTGATCGGTCATACGCGCTGTATGGGCGACGAGAGAGGGCAGCATGATAATCGTGGCGCCTTTTTGTGAAGTGCTGAGGGCCTGGATTGTATGAGAAGACCTCAGCGGGGGCAAGGTTTATCGAGTAGTAAGATGGCTAGAGGGTGATTATCTTGCAACAAAGTGTCTGCGTTGAATTTCTTCAAACCTCGTCGAATAAAGCAGTGGAGTGCGCTCCGGCGAAGCTAACTTACAGTCTATCACACTTTATCGATATTGGACTGGGCTTTCATATCTACGCATGCAGTTATGGTAACTAAGGGCATGAATTATAAACTAGGAACCTAGGACTGCCCTGCCCTGTTCACGGAAGGAAGAGTAGGACCCTTGGACAGTGGTACTAACGTTCGCCGATTAAGTTGTTGTTCTGGGAAGTGCATGCCTATTCGATGTAGAGGAGCTCTGCCATATTTAAGTATGATTTGATAGGGATGACAAGAAAGGTAGAACAATTATAATGGAAACAGTTGGATGCTCCCTTCAGATTGTTTGTAATTGAGCCGGGTAATCGACTCGACAAGGTGACAGATAGCCAACTCAAGACGTGCACCTTGTAAAATTTAGATCTCGTTGACTATTTACGTGAGTGGCCCAGAAAGTTCAACCACTTGAGTGATTGGAAGCAAGGAGTTGCCGTTAGGTACACGATTCATAGGTTGCGCAGAAGTAATCCAGTCTCTACTAGGTAGGAGCTTTGAGAATACAATGATATAATGTCTGCTCGATCCAAAGGATACTCAATCTAACAGAGGTTCCCAAACGTAGGGTAATTCTATTCGGTATCAGCTTCCTAATGACACATCATATCATCCCCAGCAGCACTTGAGTATGCATAGAGCGCACATAGCCGACGGTCCCATGAGTCAGGATATAATCCAAGCAAGAGCCCTCAGCGGTCCTCAAGATTAAAAACCCCCTTCCTACTTCCCAATGGTCAAAAACAAACGGTCGCCCACATCCCCAAGCCCGGGCTTGATCATTCCTTCCGAGGTCAACTCCTCGTCCAAGCCGGCGACGTAGATCTCCACGCCCCCGGGCCACTCGCCCGCGGCCCTCGCGAGGCCGGGCTGGGCGCCCAGGACGCTGAGGACGATGATCCTCTGGGCGCCCCACTCGCGCAGTGTCTGGATGGCGGCGGCGCAGGTGCCGCCGGTCGCGATGACGGGGTCGACGATGATGGCGAGGCTCGAGGGGTCAGAAGAAGGACCCTCGCCTCCGGCTGCCGCGCTGCTTCCCGACGTGATGTGCTCGGGCAGGTTGTTGTAGTACTCGACGGGCTCGAGGGTGGAGGGCTCGCGGTACAGGCCCAGGTGGTGCACCGCGACGGGGTTGGGGAGGAGCGTCTGCACGGCGTCGACCATGCCCAGGCCCGAGCGCAGGATGGGCACTATGGAGAGGGTCTGGGGATGGACTGTTGTCGTCTCGTACTCGAAGCCGAGAGGGGTTTGATCCTTTTTCCACCCCCAAACCTGTGTGTGAGGTTACTGCTTCTCATCTGAGGGGACTTGGATTCAGGGAATGGTGGGAACGACGGACCTTGGGGCCAGGGGCTGTGGTGATGGCTGATGCTAGTGCTTCGCAGCCCACGATAAGGGAGATGTCGTGGACCAATGCCTTGACGTCCTTGGAGGGCGTGCTTTTTGACCGCAGCTGGCTCAGCTTGGCCCTCAGGCAAGGGTGGTTTGAGACGTGGACATTCTTTGGCAGAGTTGCCATGTTGTCTGCTGCTGGTGATTCTCGATACGCGCGATAGAGGGAGGAGTGCCGAGGTACTGTTTCCGGGTATCACTGGAGATGGTTTACTTCACGCCTTGCACAACACAAAATACAGCTACGGCAATATGTTCGAGTACCCGAATGGGCGTGCAGTGGACAGACGTCAATGCAAAACAAAGAAACACCAGCTCAGCAGAAATGCAGGTGAGTGAACAGGTGAAGTCGGGGCGCAGGCCGTCGTTGCCGGAGGGGGATGGGAGCTAGGGAGAGCTCCGATAAGACAGCGATAAGGAGTCCCCACCTGCAGTTGTAATGGGCAGGTCGGGAAGGGAGGGGTGTAAGCTTCCACAAGAGATGGGAGTACCAAGACTGAGCAGGAAGAACTTAATTTATGTCGAATTTGATGTTAGCCGGTGGTATATGTAATGTAAATCGAAGTAGTTCTATATGGGATGGGTCAAAGGCCGGCCGAAATCTCGGTATATGTCCTCTTCTTCGTAGTTTTGAAATTGTTCGGAAAGCTGAACGGTCAAATTGATGGCAGTCAGATCTAGTGCGGGTGTCAGTCCATTTTCTGAAGGGGTTTCTATTGAAGCAAGTGAAAGTCCTACCGCCATGGCAAAAGCCCTTTGAGTGGAGCAAGGCTGTAGCTTCTACGGCTTGTCTACCAATATCTGCGGCTAGAGCTGGCTTCATTTTCGAATAGATCCCTTTGGACAGTGAGGAGCAGCTAGGGCCGACAACGGTCAGGACGAGACACAGATGACGTCCATTCGGGCCGTCGATCCAAAAATCTCGCCTTGGTACGCAGAGAAGTTTGGATGATTTCACATCGTCGTCCCCTAAGAAGCTTGGTCGAGCAGTGCCTGTGGTTGAGGTTTCCGCGGCAAGGATCTTGAGCGCGACCCATTCATCCTCAACAGAATCGCGTGCAAGCCACACCGTTGAGAAGCCACCGAACCCAGGTTTGTGAACAACCAGGTACCTCGAATCATACAAGTCTTGAAGATGGACTGGTTGGAACCCTCCAGGCTCATACCACTCTAGGTCCTCGCTTGGGCCTAGCTGGAGTGGATGGTACTTGTGTCTGGGTTCCGAGTCGGTTTCTGAATCTGTGTTCGACATGACTATTCCTCAACCGACGAGTGCTGAGAGTCTGGATATTTGGGTAGGATTGAGTCTGCTTTGGAGGCCCCCTGAGAGGGAGGTTGGCGTGGGCACGTTTGATGGTGGAATAGGTGTTAACATGAATGAGAACTGAGGAATCCGGCATCTGACGACCAGCTTTGAAAACAATGTGAGTGTGAGACAATACTAGATGACTGGCGATAGACTGGGAGGAAGCTGAAAGCTGATTATCTGAGCTTGTGAAAGTTGCAAAATTGTCTGTTCAAAATTCCGGAACGCCTGGCGCCTGCATGGTCATTGGTGCCTACCTGGGTACTATGATGGCGCTACCCTGATCATACCGAGTACCAATCTAATGCATAGTAACATCAGGGCTACGTCTCAGAGTGAGTCACACGCAATCAGGACACAGCTACATCATCAATCCAAATTCAGTGCCCCAAGGAGAGAAGCAAGTCCTCTTGAATCCGTTCTCAGCGGGCACAACTAGCATCCAGTCAGCACCAACAAACCTGAGTCTATTGAGCACCCATTCGATCAATGCTCTGTAGGAGGTACCGTCGATTTTCATTTTTCAATTTCAATATATCTATCAACAAATTTAAGGCTTCTGTCATCATGAAATCGTGACGGACATCCAAAGCAGTGAAAAAGGCCAATTCACAATGGTCCTAGTCTAAAGTCAAGGAATGAGCGTAGAGGTTGAATGCGGCGTCAGAAAGATAAAACTCCTGATCGACTTCTTGTGTCCTCCGTCATGTGTTCTCCGCCAGTTCTCTTTCCGACAGCTTCTTTGCATGAAAAAAAATTCTCCCTGCCCCTGCTTATTTCACGCAATCAAGGGCACCGATCGCCACAGCCCACAGGGCAAAGGACGTCTCCGCTGGTGCCAACGGACCTGCACTTTGCACCATCACCACCCCCGGAGCCGACACACTTCAGTCAAGCACGTTAGTATGTGAGAACAGAAGTTTCGGAATCCCAATCGAGGATTGTAGGAAGATGGCGGGTCGCTGAGTTTGAGGACTTGGACATACCGATCCAATGGTGCATTTATAGTTTGCCGGGATGAACCCAGGGTTGAGGTTGCAAGAAGTTCCGTTGCATTCCTATCAATGTCCCTATGATTAGCTACTAGCCAACATGGCAAATGCCTGTCATCTCTCGTCGACTCACCCCATCATTGCGCTTGGAGTGCTTGTGCTCGGTAGGGCTTGCAACAACGGCAGAGACGGCCAGGACGGCCAAGGCGAGGGAGTGAAGGCTCAGGAACTGCATGATGATTTCGGTCGTTTCAAATGTTGGCTTCAGAGCTCAGGATGCTTCGTTGATAATATCGCAGATATGAAACTGTGCAAGGTGATGATGGTTGAGCCACTGAAGAAAATTGGACACGGGGGAATTGGGAGCTCTTTTATAGATGGGATGGCGAGGTAGTGCCGACACTGACTCCAGGCGCTCTCATCAAATCTGTCTTGACCAGTCGATGCATTCATGCCGACATCCGTCACGTTCTGTATCATGATGCTGCCTCTCAACAACAATAAGCAACAGTTCCCACATTCAGAATCCTTTACGTGCCGATCTCGTTCCTCTTGCCCGCCCTGCTGCGGAAGAGATCCTCGTGAGGCAAAGTGGAAGGCAATCTTCAATCGTGTTGACCCACCTGGTCGGCAGTGCATGACTACAGTGTGGTTTGCCCTGCTCCAAGCGTTCGGGTTCTCACACATCTATGTTGTACGACGATTCTGAACTCTCAACTAGAGCTTCACTCATAATCCGGAATCTGAATCGCAAGGACTAAATAAACCTCTTCTGTTGAATGTGCTGGCCAACAACTCATCATATGAGTAACATACCTGACAAGCCATTTCAATAGGGGGCCCGAATCTTGGTACTGTCTTCAAGTAGAATACAGTCAAAAGCTAGCTGCCTATAGATGTTTACTCTATCAGGCCTCCAGCTGACACGAACTTGTGTGGAAAGAGACTCGCAGATCAGTCATCCTTCGAGTGTTGGCGCAGTCTGCCAAGACTAGTATTTTTCAAGAACACGGTGAACACCCGAGTAGGCGGAAGCTGTCGAGGCTGTCCAGCACATCTTTATGGGGCTGTCAGATTTTAGTGCAAACCTTCTACCACAGCTGCCATACAATGACAAATTCTACGGGTCTCCACTGTATTTAGATCTGGGTGCATCATGAGTTTGTAGTCCAATAATTGTAGTTAAAGCTCCACCTCTATGCAGGCCATTGGCGCCTATTCCACTTATTTGCCGATCAGTGTGAAGGTTCCTCATTAAGTTAAAATGTCAGTGAACCAATGACTCGTCGTGAGGCTCAGGTCCCTCAGTGTTGACACAAATAACTTTGTCAACATTATATCCGAATGGAGCGGCAGTCGGGCAGTGCCATGGAATATTACGTATGTAAAGCCGATCAGGCTGGGCAGATTCCCGCCATTTCATCAAGTGGTAGTATAGTAGGAACGGAATCCTAGGATCTCTACTCATCAATGAGGACTTCAAAGAAGCCGCAGCCGTTAAACAAATGACCAAGATGCCATCCGCCTACTCACTGCCTCTGTAATGTTTTGGGCCAGGTGGCTATGCATTCTGAGAACATTATGCAGATCGATCAGAATGAACTCTTGAACACAGAGATAAACCTATGTTTGACGAGCGCTCGCGGAGGAAAGAGATGTGCAAGGTAGAGCATGAGCACATACCTTATCTACCAACAGATTGCCTTACGGGCCGCACTGAGGCCGGTCCCACGCTCCACAGAGTATGACTTGTCAGGAGGAATCTGGATACCCTGCTCCCAGGATCTCAGACCATTCTCAAGACCACTTTTCTTTTGTGCACCACCCTTGGGGTCTGGGACTTCACTGGCCCAGTCTGCAGTGTTTGATGAAACAATGGCTCCAAGTCGCCTCCATCAGCAGGGCCACACGTGTCCGGATGAAAACGCTGTGCTGTCTTAATGGCTATGAGGTTGGTCTTTTTTGTATGTCATCTCGAGCGCGATCTGTTCGTGCCACAACTTGTTGAGTCCCGGCGGCCTGTTCATGTGCAGATAAATCTAATTTGGAATACTGGCGTTCAACGCAATACTGGCGTTCAACGCATGCCCTCCGTTTTCTTACCAAAGGTGGATGAGGAGTGCAAGGGAACCAAAACAACATAGCGGCGTAATGTGAGAGCTCTTCGAACTGGCACTGAACCTCAACGTATTTCCAACGTACAGACAGGGAGATAGGGTGGTATCCTTGCTGCTGTGAAGAAAGGACTGGAGCAGGGCGCAAGTTCTATGTGGGTGTCAAAATGAATCATACGCACACATGTGTGGTGGAATCTTGTGAGGCGGACATTGGTCTTGGGCGGTTTACCGACGTCGAGATAGCGCGGCTTGGCCGAGAATCACCGAATGGCCTTAAAGTTCAAGAGTCACGAGAATCAGCTGCCTCGAGAACGCCTCAGCATTCAATGCGACCATTACTTGCCACGACGTAGAACAAAGAGTCTGCATCAATGAGCCTCTGCGCCGACGTATATTAAGCGAGGCGCTTGAGAAATAAGAGAGGGTAAAACTGGGTGTGCCCGACTCTGGCTGACCCTGGACGACGCTGTCAGCACCTGACTACCTCTACAGTCAACCCTTCTGTGGGATTGACCCTGATTCTAGAATAGGCATGGCGTCAGACGACACATGCAGTAATCTCACAATGCCCCGCTGCGTTGTACTGCCTAAAGAATCGACATCAATCTTACAACTGACCATCAGTGTATAACGGCAGGCATCAACTACGGAATGGACAAACCAGAAATCGATCTCCAAGACTATAATGATGTACCTGAAGATGATGCTGATCACGAGCTTTTCGACGAAGATAGTCGGTGGCCTCGACGGCTTCTGAACGTGGAAAATATGATCTCGTATCGATGGCAGCCCGGAAACACGTACGGAGGCATCTCCAACCCAAAATACGCTATCATCTCCTACACATGGGGGAGGTGGAGGCTTGAGAAGTGGGAACAACCTGGACTTGAGGCCCTACCGATCAAAGAGGTCCCGTGGGAGCTACCGAGGGTCGACCCGAAGCACTTCACCGTGGCGCAATTTCGACACGTCCTGCAGATGGTGTAATGCCTGTGATGCGGTCCACGCTGCGGCTTTCGTGATTCGCTAGGTCAGCCGCGCCGCACTGCCAGCCTCGTAGGTCCTGAGGTATCTGGTCGACAAGCCCGAAGGTACCTTTCCTAACTGCCGAACAGTGATCAGGCAGTCGTGTGTACTGTAGCCCCTTTACAGTATTGTGGTGAGTGGTATTGGGTGGGGGCTGAGTGGCCAGTTACCTGGCGGCGGGGAAAAAAGGTCAAAGGACGCTGATCAGTATCCACAGCTGCGATTGGAGCAGTAACTGGTTAGGAAGCCGCCAGTCCAGCGCTAGCCGCTGTCCCTTGCAAGCAAAGTAACCCCCCCCTGGTCTGTGTGCATGCTACCTGTACAACTGTCAAAAATTTTACTACAGACTAGCTATTTAGCAAGTATTCTACCTATTTCTTACTAAATACTATTATAGTATAATTAAACTCTAAATTAAAAGAATATAAAGCTTCTAAGCTATATAATAATTATATCTATACTAATTTTAAAGTTATATTAATTAAAAAATCTATATTAGAAGTTAGAAGAAGAGTGGTATTTTTAGTAGTCTAGGTAAAAATACTCTACTTATGTAGGGCTGATTAGCTATTTGAATACTGCTAAGCTAACTGAGTTAAATTTCTAAAATTTTCAAAAGTTGTGCAGGTAGCGTGCACATAGACTGGGGGGGGGGGGGTTCACTTTGCTTGCAAGGGACAGCGCCTCCTGACCAGTCATTACTCTTTTTTTGGGACTAGTCACGTCCCCGCCTATCAACAGCCGAATTGAAATTTTTAATTTGGCTGCGATTCGGAATAACATATACTAGTATTGATCTGTGAACGCCAGAAAGTACAAAACCATACAACTGCTGTTACTTCCTTACGGATATCCGCGCCAGGACCAGTACACCCCAACAGCGGTCATCTCATAATCACACCTCTGTGGCATGATGCTGTCAATGTACCCGTGGGTGAAGATCTCATGGTCCTCATCAACGACCAACGCCATCTTACAATATTCCCAATATGACGGATACCATCCTGCCTCTTCCCAGTCAAGGATGCCGGTGATTACTGTAGCCAAGCCCGGAACATTCGAAACCATGATGTTACCCAGATGAAAATCTCCGTGAGCGAAATGAACGTTGCCAATGTCCGGTAGAAAATTTCGGTAGGGGTCTTCGTATTCTCTGTGTGAGAGGGGCGTAGTTGGAAGTGCTCCCAGTTGGACCCAGTCGTTGAAATCTCTGATTGTTGCGAATGGCCCCGATCTCCCGTCGAGCGCGTCGTCGCGGGCAAAGCGGTCTCGAACTTCACCACGGGTAATGGACCCTAATGCAGGAACTTATCAGCTTGATGTTACCGGATCTACATTCAAGATCCTATAACAGAGACAGGCTTACCAATAAAAGTCTCTTCAGATTCAGGTCTAAGCCGTCGAAGGTAACCTTGGATTGAGCCAAGGTCCTTACATATCGACTCTTTCTCCGATGGCGAGAGAGTAGTCCATACTTCATATAGATTTTTGCCTGGGACTAGACTCATGTAGATAAAGTTCTTGTTGTTCTCCGATCTCCATCCAAACACCTCAGGAACTGGAATCTCGCGGTTAGGGAATGCCTGCCACAGGGCCCGCATGGTGAGAGCATTGTCTAGGTGAACATGAGAGGGTTGCCCGAACTTGACAACAAGAGCAAGCTCCTGAAAGATGGCGATACCATAGAAACTTTCGGAATCTTTCCCATGTCGTTGCAAGACCTCGGCAGCCGAGGGCAGATTCGAGTTGGCGGATTTGAAGAAGGACGTGTCGCGGAATTCTAGCTGCCACGGATCACCATGCTTGGGCACATGCAAAGTGATTGTACCTAGGGAGGCTTGCTCCATGACGAGTCCAGGAGATGCTATAGAACGTGTCATGTAGGTGCGAGTGGACGACACGAATGCCGAGAGTGTGATGCGAAGCGGCGCGAAGCAGCCTGGCGTAGAAGTTGTACATGTGGCCGCTCTGGGCCGCCGTTGCTTAGGTAATTCAAGCCCCACCTAGGCACGGTGGGCTTGTTTCTCACCAGAAAGTGTTTCCCCACGTCCTTCCACTTGAATTCAATCCCGCACAAAATTGTGCCCTTCAAATTGTCGAATTCTCGGGAACATTTTCAGGACTCATGATATTTACAAGATTATAAACTCAAACGGAACAAGTTCATTCGTTCAGATGGGATATTGTAAAGTAAAGCGTGTTCTATATTGAACTGACCGCGGGGCGCGGTGGCTAGGTAACATCTCGCTTGGAAAGGACAGCGCCCCGACTTTGAGTGGACCCCAATCCTTCTGACAATGGACGAATCAGGCCGCCTGGTCAGTCGCCCGAATACCACAGTAGAACCAACACAGACCGGTCGGCAGGTATTGTATGAACCAACAGGTCTGGACCACTGGACCAGAAAGTTTGTGGCCCGTTGTAGTTGGCCATTCAACAGATTATGCGGGTCCTGATCTATAAATTCACAGCGCTTAAACTTGCTGAGTGGCACGGGGCGGTGGATATTCATATCAGCAAAGCTTGCTGCGCCGTCGGATGCAGCCCGATTACGTTCTAAATAGGCACTCATACAGACACGCGAATGACCGAGGGTCTTGGAATAGGCCTGGCTGGAGTAACAGCGACCCAAAGTATCCTCCGATGGTTTCCATATTTAGAAATGGACCGTTCACAACAACCTGATGGGCCAACGGCCATGTAGGAGAACGGCCATCCTCGACTCAGAGCCACAGTCGAACATTTCGACAGCTTCAGTAAAGGCCGTTTCCAAAATTAGATGCCTGTTGGACATCGATTGTTCGTGTATATATTGACTCGTCTCTGTGCCTTTCCTTACCATGTCTTTGCAATATCAGATCCTCCGTTTTTGCTCCAAACCACATCATTCATCCCCTCTTCGAGCTAAGCATCATTACCTTTTATACTTTTCTTTTTTTTGACTTGTAAAAATGTCAGCTCAACGCAATATTTATCTCTTGAAGTTCAGGAACAACTCTAAACAGCGTTGGCACTTCGCTCTTTACCTCCAAAACCCTGCCTACGAAAATATCGACCCTGCGGACAAGACTAAGCACGGCTCCGGGCACATGATTCATGTCGTTGGAGCTCCCATGAATGGTTATGGTCATGAATTCGTGACAAACTTCGCACCACACATGACGACCTCTTTGAAGGAGGCTCCGTTGCTGGGAAAGATTACAGTCCCCGCAGGATACATTATTGACCCTGCAAACGACGACCACAAGAAAAGATACGTCGCTCAGGATCAGTTAGAGAAGGATGCCTCCACTGTAGCCCCTCCTCGGAAGAGCGAAAACTTCATGGCCCCTGTTGATGGGGTAAGTACCAACCATCCTCTTCCCACTCCCGCTCTCCCTACCTTTCTTTTGAGGCCTGCTTCTCCCCGGGCCTACAGTCCTTCGTTGAGTTGGGGAGAGTAAGACTTCCAAGTGTTCGAGAAACCCGGAAAATTTAGCTTGTCTTCTGTGTCTGCATGGTCCTCTTACTTTTCCTTTCTTTCCTTCCCATTGCCCTTTCTGCCCATATTCATATCACTACCTTCTCTTCTCTGGAATTTCTTGCTCTTACGATCAACATAACACTGATTGTCATCGATAAAGGTCAAGAACAGGCGCTGCCAAGAATGGACGATGGATTTCTTGAAGTTGCTTGTCACCAAAGGCTTCATTACCCAGGCCGCATACGACATCGCCCAAGCGCAGCGCGACCCGCCAAGTCACGGCGTCGGTCTCCAACCGATCACCCGCACTGCTGCTGGTTCTACTGGCATAAGCCAGACCAATCAATCAACAGCTGGTGCTGGTCCATCCGGCACAAGCTCTTCTGCCCGATCCTCGCCTCCGCTCAAGGTCACCGGCCCTAAGGTCGGAGATATACGGAAAAAGGACAACAAGACCGAGAAGTGGGATGGCAAGAATTGGGTTATTCAGAAGTGATATATATAGAGTATATTCTTGGACTGGTGCCAATATCTCTACATCTAATCAGGTCATTCTTTTGGGTGTTTGTTTATCATATTTTGAGCAATTTGTTAAGCGAGGCTGGACCTTACTGATAAGCCAACATTAACTCATACACGAGAAAAATTGAATGTCCTATAAAAAGGGCGTCTCAATATTGAAAGGTTCACGCTTGAAGCTATCGAATTACATGGCGAAAGCCCCGGTCCACAGCTCGATCGGAGAGAAAATCTCGCCTCCACTTCACCAAAAGACTTCAGATGTATCTCAAATAATCACATTGCCCATTTTCTTAAGCACCAGAGGCGAATATTGTTTGCCTTCTCGGTGTCCTGTACAGGATATCTGTCACGATGTGGGTAGCGTTCCATCTGTGAAGATGCACAGTTCGAAAGTAGTTATCAGCGAGCTCAATGACTCCTTTATCTAGCCCATGTTAGCCCTCTCGCAAATACCTAATGACTGAAAATAGTGTCTTGATGGAAAGCTTTGCCTGGCATACTAGAATTACGGGGACTCAACCTTCCGCCCTCCGACAATAGGTGGCGGCAGCATAAGTCGGACATTGAGGCTGGTGTATTTTGATCACCTGGTCTTGATGAAACATAGCATGCAAGATTATCTGACTTTCTTCCAGCAGCATCCAGCGGTCTAGCTTCTGCAAGGCGCCCCATCTCACTGTGCACGAATAAAGAATTGGGTACAAGAATAGGTATGAAGGTACTTCGGGCATGTTTATACGGCCGGTCCCGCGTGCCTCATTTGTCAGTGGGCTAGCCATAAAAAAATGCACCTAAAACTTGCTCACAACTCTTCATGTTGTCATTTTGGGGTCTCCGATTCCGGTGAACAATCCGCAGCAGCCTTACCGTTTGTGTGGCTTGACAATGCCTGTATACCGCAGTGGCCTGATAGTCCGGTGGCCTGGTCAGAAATCGGGCGCCAGGCACGTATTTTTCGAGGTGCCCAGACTGCGTACGTCTGGCTCACTACACCAACCCCAGAAGACGTGGCAGATCTCATGCGGGTCGGGAAACTTGAGTTCATCGAAACCAATGGTATCGCCAGGTGCCTGAAAATCTGGTTCAACCTCCTCAATGACCCCTGGTTCAGTTCAATGTGGACGCTTCAGGAGTCATTCATCCAACGGTCAGCATATGTCTCTAAACTTGTCTGTAAACTTGACTTTGTTAACCCCAATCTCCCAGCCTTCCCAATATCTCACAACACCCACCTCATAATCTTTCAGTAAAGCCTGGCAAATAACATAGTAGCCAAAGCAGCTTCCAAATAATTTAATCTAGGGATATATTATATATAGTATTATAATATGTTTTTCTAGCCTCTTTATCTAAGCTTTATTATTATATAAAAATACCACTAAGATAATAATAAAGATAGTATCTAAATTATCTAATAAATTAAGATATTTATCTATTATAATATTATATATTAAATAAATAATTTTTAACTAATTATACCTTTAACCTATAATAGTAAATAATTTTTAATATAGTATATC